>CM030187.1:13987385-14024885 GCA_017639675.1 Aplochiton taeniatus
GCATTGACTGGTCTTGTGTGTAGCTACTTTGCCATGTATATCAATTTGTGTGTGTGTGTGTGTGTGTGTGTGTTGCGGCTCTGTATGTAAATGTGTGCATTGACTGGTATATCTAGTTAGCTTGTGTACGTGTGTTGTTACTTTGCATGTCAGAGTGTGTGTGTGTGTGTGTGTGTGTGTGTGTGTCCACCTTGCTGTGCGAGTCGATGCGTGCGTTGATCAGGCCCTCCAGGATGAGCTGTGTGAGCTCGTCCTCCAGAGCAGCAACCGTAGTGTTAAAGGCCTGAGCCATCTTCGTCATATCTGCCGACACGTAGGGGCTGAAATACTGTGTAACACACACACACACACACACACACACACACACACACACACACACACACACACACACACACACACACACACACACACACACACACACACACACACACACACACACACACAGAGAGAGAGAGAGAGAAAAGAAACTATAGCATGAAAGATCTGGAGTCATTAGGCGGCTGTATACAAAGCTGCTGTTAGCATGCGACAGCTGCCCTGCTTGGTTGTAAACAGGCTTCACACTGATCTCTCTCGGAGAACAATCTCGTTAGCAGTCGTTAAGTTTCTCTGTTTCTCTGTCTACGGTATGCTCAGCGCACGGCCGGGCGTAGCCTCAGCAACGAAGAAGCGGAATCTCTTTAAGGGAACCGTCCATAATAATAATAATAATAATAATCAAAAGAAGTAATGCAGCAGTAACATTCTAGCTGGATATGGTATTTTAATTAATGAACTGCTTCATGGATGAATGAATGTCTTTAGCCTGCAAAATAATACAAACCCTTTCCAATGTTGATGAAGTTCCCATATAGAAAAATGTAAAACAGGGAATCGTGGACCTTGATCACGGTGGGATTTCAAAGCCCCTCCATCTTACGTGCCTATCCATCACCGGAGCCTAAAGTCGTCCCATACCAACGCCACATTCACGGGCTGACGCTGACGCCGTCAAACACAACGTACACCACAATCTAATCACCGCCGGGTCATGAAATCTTTATCCCCGTGTGCCAAAAACCATTACCATTGTATTAAAACCTTCACCCTCCTGCTTCCTGAGCAGAGACGCTTAAATCAAGTAAGGCCCAACGCGGGCAACGATAAACATCCCTGTCCAGTTTAAGGGCCTCCGCAAACGAACGCCACTGTGACCTTTGACCCTACATCTCAAGGCTCCTTAAGGGACAGTTCCCTTCCTCGCCGAGCCCGGCACACAGAAACAGAGGACGCAGACGGGACAGCGCCGGCTCTGAAAGGAACGGGCTGCCAGGGTGAAAGGGTGAAAGGGTGAAAGGGTGAAAGGCTTTGGGGGGTTGTTAAGCTGAGCAGGCTCATCGTAGACAGAGGCCACGGGGCGATTTGGACGTCCACTTAAAAAAAGGAGACGGTCGCCAGACAAAAAATGATTCCCCATCTCAGACGGCACACGTTTTGAGAGGAGAACCGGCTCAATGATTAGGCTGTACATGGGGCCCGAACAGCATGGTTCATCACCTGCCCTTTAAGGCTGGCCTTACCACTTAGTCAGACAAAGAACGCGAAGGGGATGGGGGTGTGTGTGTGTGTGTGTGTGTATATGTGTGTGTGTGTGTGTGTGGGGATGCAAGTAAGAGGTGTTTACGTGGGAAGGTGACTGTACATCTCCTGTGTGAATTACCAGCCCTCCGACCCGCCAAAGGACTCATTAAGAGTCCAGCACCAATTCACAGCCTTCAGATTACAACTCCATAATGTTCCTTTCAGAGCCTTACCCTCATCAACGTGTTCTCTCTCTCTCTCTCTCTCTCACACACACACACACACACACACACACACACACACACACACACACACACACACACACACACACACACACACACACACACACACACACACACACACACACACACACACACACACACACACACACACACACACACACACACACGCGCTTCCAAATGGTACGCAACATACAACAATCAATTCGGCCCATCGATCTGTCCTGGATGCGGTGGGTAGATGGACGAGAAAAAAGCCGCTAGTAATGAACTTGCTGTGGCAACCCTAAGTATCAATGGTGGAATCATGTTACCGCTGGCTGAAGGGAGGAGAGAAGGAGCTGGATGGTACATGTTCTTTTTGCCAACTGATTCTTGGCAAACATAAAAAGGACAACATGCAAGTAAACATGCTGAAAGAAAAATAGATACATAAAAAATAAGATACAACGGTGATATCAATTGAGCTTCACAACTAGAATACATTAGCCTCTTTCGAGTGCTGTTTAAAATTCACACAAACCCCAAACCATTAATCAAAGACATTTTGTGTCTATAGCCTAAAAGAAAATATGTTCAGTAACATTACTGTTCGTTCTGCAAGGTACCTTATTAACAATAATAATAATAATAATAATAATAATAATAATAGTTATTGATTGCATTTAATACTGCGCTATTCTAGCCACCCAAAGCGCTTTATGCTTAATCCATCTACAGAGAGAGTAGACGTCTCCTTCCGGACAGGTGGTCTTACCTGTATGAGAGCTCGGTTTCTGATCTGTGTGTACAGGGTCCGTACGTGGGGGGCCAGGTACATATCTAGCAGCAGGTTATCCTGGAGGGACAACAGCAACACACTGGCTCAGAGTGGAAATACATCCAGCTGTGCAAAAATCACTACGATCACTTCTTGCATATGTCACGGCCGTTGTTATTTATTACAATTCTACAGTCACCTTTATATATGTGACTACTGTCAATCAAATCAACACTGTCACTTGTAATTACAATACTACAGTAACCTTTATATGATCACTTGAAAATAGTTATTCAGGGACTCCTTGTATTGACTTTATTGACTTTACGATGAAATAATTGAATACATTTTTTTTTTTATCCAATTAAGACGTTTGAAGGTTGACCTCACCTTGATTTCATCCAGCATTTTGAGACAGGAAGCATACTTTGACTCGTAGAACTTAAAGATGATGTCACGGACCTGAGGTTCCAACTCTAGGAACAACTTGAAGGAGCTGGAAGAGGTGGACACAGGAATACATTAACAAATATATAACCAACAACACACCAGAAGAATTGCTCACAAAAAAACACCCACACACACCCACACCAACGCTTTGTTCTTTTCTTCTCTCATTCTCACTCCCCCATACACACACACACACACACACACACACACCTGCTGGAGATGACGTTCCTCTGTAGCTCCTGTCTGTCGAAGGTGGCCAGAGCACACATACCTCCGTACACAGCAACATTACTGGGGGATAGGAGCTGGGCCAACACAAAAGGACAGTGAGGATTACCAGACTGGGAGACTTCAGACAGGAGATCAGATCAGCCATATGAATAAAAAGTATTGACATTTCACAATCAAACATATATTTATAAAATGTACTGATAAGAAAGAAAAAAAAAGAATGAAAACACTGTACCGGAACATTTTAATTTAGAATAATGAAAGGAGAACCAAAAAATGTATTGATAATATAATATCTTGACTTGTGAGCAAGCGCACCAAGAAGCCCAGTTGGATTTAAAAAAAAAAAATAATAATAAAAATAATAATACAAAAACGAACTTTTGGTGTCTCTCTTTAAACCAAAATAATTATTACAAATGATCAGAATCAGTCCAAAATGTGCCTATGAGAAACCCAAATCAGTGTGTGTGTGTGTGTGAGAGAGTGTGTGTGTGTGTGTGTGTGTGTGTCCCACTTTCTAGGGCAGTGACATGAAGATGGAAAACCCCTGTGATTTGTTTAGCCACAGGAGTGCTGGAGGAGGCACAGTTCCATCCGTGACCAGAGCTCCAACTGAGACCACAGTGGGGTTCTAAAATGAGTTTGAGAGCTGGCTTGGTGGACTGGTCTCACGCTGAAAACACAGTCAGGTTTTCAAGGAAACTCGAATGAACTGACTCATTTGTATCGCGCCGCAGAACAGTTCAATCGGCGTAATTAACACAGAGTATAAATAAATATACTATACTAATATACATATTTTTTCTATCCCCATTGGATGGTGGTGGGTGTATGATGGGGTGAACCCAAGCGAGATGCAACTTATTTCGTACTAGGTTTGAAAAAGTACTGCAGATTGGAACTCTGGCTATCCAAAACAAACCGTGGGATTCACCCAGTTGATTTTCCCAGTCGCCATCCTCTGCCTCGACAACGCCAAGGGTGAATCAGCACATTCCCGACACTCGGCTAGGTAATCATAAAAACGCTAGGCAGGGCAGTACATTAACGCTGGCTAGAGCGAGGAGTTCTTGTTTGGGCGCCAACTGTCTGCCTTGTTTGCGTGGAATTCTGCTGATGCAGTTGAGCAGTCACGGAACCAAAAGCTCAGTGAGCATTCCAATGCGGAACAGAGGATTTGTAAAAGAATCTGCAGTGACGGCATATTTTGTTCGACACGCTTGTTGAAGAAGATCTCACCTTTCAGGCAGAACATTGAGATTTGTATTTTTTGGGGTTGTTCAGTGAACTTATTGCAACCATAAGCGCATAATATTCCCCAAAAGCCTAGGAAACTGCTTTATTAAAACACAGTTTGGTATGGGTCGCACACATTGTTTAACACCAACGTCAGACACTTAAAATGTATTTCTAGGCCTCTCAAAAATCAATGGTTTCAGAATCATATATGTGAAATAAATAAAAAATAAATATCTTAAATGTGAATTCTGAAACCAGGCCATTTTCACCGAAAAATTCTCAAAATCTTTGAAAGGCTTTTAAAGACCGAGGGAGTCATGCTTCAAAAGGTGAACCAGCTTTTATGTCTCTGCTCAGAGTCATGCTCTCACCTCAGGGAAGTCACAGTGGTCGAAAGAAGCAAGCAGGAAGCACTTGGCGGCCTGTTTGTACTTCCTGGAAGCCAGCTCAGCTAAGCCTGCGGACAGGGAAGGGGGGGGGGGGGAGAAACCGTGTCTATTCATGCAGGTCTATTTCTAACCCCTAAAAATAGTGTCTATAACTAGCTTACATTAATATCTACACCTTTGTGTGTGTGTGTGTGTGTGTAAACGTCACTCCCCCACATCATTTAATGAAACAGCTACGCTGTGTATGTTACAGCTCCCCCTTTATTGTCATGCAAACGACAGGCACCAATTTTAGTCCCCCTTTGTCATTACTCAATTTTTAATGTGTTTATCGTGATTATTGAGAAAAAGGTGAATTACCTGCAGCACATTTTAATTTAGTAAGGACTGCTTGACTCTGGCAATCTCTCTCTCCTCGTTGCTGAGATAAGAGATAGTTACAGACAGTTAGCCCAAAACAAGCAAACATTTTACGGCACCAGTTCAAAGAAAGTAGTTTGAAAAACAGAGCCATTCATCAAGTAAACCCTTAATTGGAGAGAGGGCTACAGGACTAAGCATTGGGCAGAATTGCTAGTCTTTCCAATAGGCTCAATAATGCAATATCTTGGTTGACCCAAACTTAGGAAGTAGCAATGTTGTAAATAAGGTTTGCAAGGCCAGGAAAACATATCTGGAAAGTGAAAAGTAACCTCCAGCAATAAACTTACCTCTGCTATTTCCGGGGTGGATTCTGCTTTGCTGACATAACTAAGGACATGGGACCAGTTCTGGAGATAAACGCTAACCTAGTCCATCGGGAAAGAAAGAGATGGAGGGGAGAGAGAGAGAGAGAGTCATGGATGGAAAACAAATCAACTAACAGATACTGCCCTCTAGTGTTGACAGTAGAGGACAATCAATTAGAGCGAGAAGAGACAGACAGACAGACAGACAGACACAGACAGACAGACAGACAGACAGACAGAGACATACAGAGACAGACAGAGACAGACAGACAGGAAAAGGAGGCAAACATTGGCATGAGTGTTCAAGGGCGTAGGTTTGGTCTCAACATAGGCAGAGACACACCAAGAGAACGCGATCGAGTTCGCTCAAACATCAGTATGGACAAGTCCGTCCTCTCTAAAACATCGGTAGGGCCATGTCCCAATCAAGCCTACCGTCAAGCCTACCCTACCGTCCATATGCAAGCCTACGCCCTTGTCTGCACGTTCAACAAAGAACAACTCTAGCCTTTCGAGTGTCGAGCCAAAAACGGACATCGCTCTGTTCACGAAGCTGAAAGGTGCGGGGCCGAGACATGAGACCCACAGGACCCTCACCTTGATAACATTAAGACACATGTTGATGACATGCTTGGCGCTAGTGCAGTAGTCTCTGGCACGGGAGTAGCACTTCAGGGCGTTGCTAAGGTCACCACAGTCTAGGTAGTGGTCCCCAAGGTCGTCGTGACCTCGTCTTTAAAACAGAGAAGGAGAAGAGGGGGGGGGGGGGGTGAGACAGTCAAGGGGGGAAAAGTCGGGGGAAGAGTAAAACAGACTAAGAGGGCAGAGAGACTGGTCAACTCCTGCAGGAGGATGGATTGACTTTTGACGGACTAGCTTTGAACAACCAAAACACAAGAGTACACCGTCGTTTACACACCGTGCAACGCTTAGCTCAAATAACAGTGACTTGTAATCCAACTTTTATCTGCACTCTCCAGCCTAGCGCTTTCTTGGCCTACCTAATGCTCTCTTTGATGGAGTTGCCTTTGTAGTTCTTGAGGTCTGTGTCCAGCTTCTCCAGCTTGAGCAGGGCCTTTTTCCTGGTCGACTCGGCCCACGCCGTGTCCAAGGGAGGGGGGTCGGCTGCACTCGCCTCGGCCACGGCGTCTGGAGCGGCTCCATGGACCTCTCTGGATGACACACACACACACACACACTTAAAGGTGGTTGTCTAATGATGTCCTCTTGATTGCAGCTGGGGGACGACTGAGCCTTTATATTGCGGGAACTTCCTGTTCTTTCGTTCTTCTGTCAAAAGGGATCCCAGCGAACTTGAATGTGCCAATAGGCGTTCTCCCAAAGTCCGTCAAAGCCCCAGCGCAACAACAGGTCAATGGATCCTACCTGGTGGCTTCTGTGAGTTTGCGGTGGATCTCCTCGTACACGTCCACGTTGAAGGTCCTCTGGACGAAGGTGAGCGCCATCTTCAGGGCCTCTGCGCGGAGCTGGGGGCAGTGCTCGGCGATGAACTGCAGCCTCTCAATCCTCATCAGGCCACTGTAGCTGGAGGCGTACTGCTCCAGATCCTGTACACACACAGAAGCATTAAGAGGCGGATTGAAGAATGAACGTCTGTGTGTGTGTGTCTGTCTGTCTGTCTGTCTGTCTGTCTGTCTGTCTGTCTGTCTGACAATACATATACCATTAACAGCCTTAATCTCTCATTATGTTCTGAAAGGGCTTGCGTCCCAACTTAAGGCTGTTTAATAGCTATAAGAAGCACCAAATGTTCCGTAAACCCTGTCCAATGATAAGCAAAGTGAAGCCCCCTGGGTATTAAACCACCCACAATTACCACTGAATAACTGGGAAGAACAGGAAAGTCATGATTATACCAGTGTTGGGTTTTCCACCACGTAATTGGCATCAGGGGCATTCTGCTGGTCCTCCTGTGGATCAGCATCTATTTGCATGGGCTCAACCGCCCCCTGGAAGAGAGGATAATGGTCACGCAAAGGCATACACAAAACAATAGAACTGAATATTATTGATTTTGTTATGAGTGTCAACCTGAATAGGCTGGCTAACTTTGGCATAGACAATGACATTAGCTAGCTAGCTAATCACATATCACAGATTCCGACAATCGCTGACAATTAGTTTGACAAGTAGTAGTAGGCTTTTGCGGTGTTTCAAGGATATGTGACAGGCGATATTCGCAATCACCCACAAACCTCAAATATCGTTGACGCGTTAGATGAATTGCATAGTGTATTAAGTTTCCAGAGTAATCTTACATAGCTAACATTAGCTAGCTGGTTTAACAGAATACATGCCGACACACTTACAAGAGCTAGCAGAGCTTTTCATATACATCACTAGCGTTATCAAGCATTAAGTTAAAGCTAACAGTAGCTGGCTAACGTTTAGTTAGCAAATGAACTTTGCTAACGTTAGCTATGATATCTGGGGTTAGCTCAGCTGAATCATGTTAGCTTGCCAGCTAGCTTGTAGCTTAGTGTTCGATTTTCATTTACAATGCATTTACAGTGTATTTTTGCTTGACACAACCACTCACCAATTCAAACAAATGCATGAGACCAAACTATAACAAAGAGAAATATAATCGCTTTCACAGCGGATACCAGCCTCTTCGCCAGTTCTCGCTAAAGGGTGCTTTAACTTGTATGACAGTTAACGTTCCGGTAGCCTAGCTAGCTAACAAGCCTGTTGGCGTGTCAGTGCTGCGCGGCCCGAGCGGCAACTGCAAGGGAGTCTCGTGCTGTTCTCTAGTCACCTGCACTCCAACACAAGCATTCTAACATACTTTATTCACACGCACAGTTACCCGCGAGATTTATTCGTCATTTTAAACATGCAGAGCAAGTAATACATACCTGAAAATTGAAGACTTGCACGGGCAAAGGCATCTTCCCGTTTGAAGCGCAAAAAAGCAACAACAGACAGCGGTCACCAATCACATCCGGGGCATGGGTTCATTTGACAGCCGACAAGGTCTACGTATTTTTTATGTCCACAGCTTTCCATTCTCTCCAGATGTGGGAACTAAGTAGTCTACAAGTAGTAGCTTCGATTGTAATGTCCAAATCACACGTTCCTGAAAGACAGAAGATGCACAATTAAATACAGCACAAAATACAATGCATTTAAGAAAATTCCGATTGTGGCTAAAGCCATCATTATTTTAGACCAGAATTCCTATAGCCTATATTAGTTTATAGTTATAAAATAAAATTATTATGCTTTTCAGTTGCTCCGATTCTAGAGCGGTACCCAATGTACAGTCAGTTAAGCTAGAAAAACAAGATGCATTCAACTAAATCTTGAAAAAAATTGTTGTTACCATCCAAACTGCCAGTTCAAACTTTTTTAGTTTTTTGCTTCCAGAGTTTGTCCCACAGCTGCACCTTCCCCCAAAATAACCTCTTGAAAGTTGGTTAAGCAGCAAGGGCTGGCCCCTTAGCTTCTCTCAAATCAGGCAGGTAGAGGGCGCTGACTTTCAAAGAATGTGGTATGATTTAGGAGAGAAACAACAACCACGGGGTTAACTTTATGAGAGTGGTTTAAAGAGAACGTTTTTGCGATAGAAACGAATGATGTCTGACTCAGCATGCCGCCACAATAGTAAGCATGTTTTCTTGGATCGAACCTGTCACTGAGTACAACTACATTAGATTGTAGGGGACGGGCCTGTGTCTGAGTAGGGAGCGAGCTATAGTCGAAGTTTTTAGGCGCTGCATCAAAGTCACTAGGAACAAAAAGAGGAGGAAGACACGAGTGGAACAGACGGACTGAGGTGTGTGGAGTCTTAACTGTTGTTTTATACATCGTTTACAAAGCTTTTACGGTTCAGATCACTCTTTGCTTCTGGTAAGTTTTGAATATTTACTATTTATTTATTGTTTAAAATACTAAAATGCGACAACGATGTGTGTTTTAGAATGGTGCCAGTTGACTCATTCAATTCAGCGTTAGACTAACCTACTAGCAAATGATTCAGTAGGATCAGCCTAGATATTTTCCAAAGCGATACAAATTATTTGACTGAATGTTTTGACCTGCAAAACAGGACACAAATACATTTATGTGGGTGGTAGTCGTCATTTAAAAAGCGTATGTCCCTCATCTGTTTGTATCGTATTCTGGATTCCAAACCCATTACCTTCGATTTAACTTTTTTTTTACTCATGTCTACCCTAGATTGTCTTTACGTAGGCCAAAAAATATGTATATGCAATTTTGTCAAGAATATTTGGCTTTATCCTTATTCGTTCTATGTTCTCATGCCATGTCCATGTTTTGCTGAGTGTTTTTCAATAAGACTAGGCATCATTTTAAGTCATGAAAAAGGATTTCGTTTACTCTCTGCCCCCTATTACCATTGACATCTGCTACCGGCTGAGGTATCATTACTCCTCTAAAAATAGCAGCAAACAGGAAACTACTCATGCGCTGGACTGGACGCATAAGTCTGGCTATTAAATGTGACACTTAAAAACTGGCTGGCAAATTGCTGGCTCTGAGTGATGATGACCTGCCAGCAAGAACCGACTTGGCAGGATCTTGCAGCTGGCTTTTTGTCCTGAGGCAGCAAAGTGAAATGGTTGGAGAGGTATAGGCCTAGATGCAGGCTGTTTATAGACAACATTGTCCAAGTGGTTGAGCCTGTTAGAGTTTTTGTGTCCTGAAAGAATCCAATTAAGAACAGGCGCTGTGTCTGTAAAGGTAGCAACCCATGCCTGAATTCATTGGTCACGTCTACACTGTTATACAAAAAAAAGTACACTTTAAAAAAGATATTTTCGCTTCAGAGTTTTTGGACAAAACTGTTTTTCGCCCCGTATTCACTTGACCTTTTGTTCTGTCCCTTACCTTTCCACAACCGTGTTTTGACAGTTTCCAGGTGATGATGTCATAAAAATGGGACGCGGCGGCGCGGGGTTTGAAGCCGGCGCCGGCGGCTGACCCGTCCAACCAGGGGGCCAATCAGGATGCACTTTGCCTCGGTGGGCGTCAGCAAGCTCTGCTTCCTGTTTTCCCTGGCACTCTGCGCTCTCCTGCTGATCCTTATCCCAGTCCTCCAGTCTTCCCAGCGCCAGGGGGACCTGCCCCTGCCCCGACCCCACGCCAGGCCCCCCCCGGGCAGGAAAGGCTCAGCCAACACCCTCCGCAACCCTGGAGGTTTGGTGGTCCCTCTCTGGGAAACTGGGGCCGCAACAGTGGGAAAGAATGGCAGCTACACGGGGCAGGGAGGTGCCGGAGACACTATCCGGAATGGTGACCCACTAAGGGGACGGACCGCTGGGCAAGGAGGGAGGGACCTCCACGTCCAGGGTCCGGGTAGGAGGGGGCTCCGAGGCCCAGAGGGAGGCTCCTTCCCTGGGGCTTTGGGCACCAAGTCGAGGGACCCTCTGGAGTTGAAAGACATTTTCATAGCGGTGAAGACCACCAGGAAGTACCACAAGTCCAGGCTGGAGCTGCTCTTCCAGACCTGGGTCTCCCGAGCCAAAGAACAGGTATTGTGGGAGAGTCTTGGATTGGGCATTGGTACACCAGAGAAATACACACACACACACACACACACACACACACACACACACACACACACACACACACGCGTGCAATGTAAACGGATAATCAAATATACGCTAGCATAAACATAAAACACCACAATCCTACTCTTTCTTTCGCTCTCAGTCTCCCTTCATTAATCCACTCACTCACTCACTCACTCACACATGCACACATACAGGACATTTACGTTCAGGGTGGGTCATTCAGGGTCTAGGAGGGACGATGGTTGCTACATTCTGAAATACTCTCTGTTGGTTTCCCCACTGGAGCTCAATCCGTCTCGTCTGTTCAGAGTCAATACAGAGCCTCCTCACCCTCTAGTTCTCACTGTGAGGCCAGAGGAGATGTACGGGACAAGCCAAACAGAACTGTTGGACCAAACAAACCTTTGGGTGGTAATGCTCCTGGCGATGTAAACACCATTTCATAGGTCACTCTGGCTTTATGGGGTCCCCTTTCATGTTTGGGTGGACTGGGCTTTTAGGTTTCATACGCTGATTTTAATTTTATACACAGATCCGAATTCAGTCAGGATGAGTTCCCTGTCCCTGATAAAATGAGTTGGACGACATTGACATTTTCTAATAAAACGAAAAAAGTACGCTTCACAACCAAAGAGCCACATTCAAAAGTTGAGTAAACACAGTTTTGTCGTAGGATTTAGGGTCCAAACACTGGGGAACGAGGCAAAGCATGTTGAACACATTCATCAGAGTGTTTACACAAAACACATTTCCTTCGCGGCTAAAAGTAGCTGTTTGTTGTGGACAATAAACAGAGAGAAATGCATCAGGGCTAGTTGGCATCCGATGCCTCTGAGGGGGATCGACAATGAGGATGAAATTCCAATAACGGAAAGCTCAAAATCTTACTCTGTCCGGGCACTTAATGTTGTTTGTGGTGTTCCTATATGTATTTTAACGGACGCAGACATCTTATCACTAATGCACTGAGACATTTGCAGTGTCCAAGTGGACAATTACTGGAACCATTTGATATCGCAAATAGCCTAAATATTAGTTCTACCATTTTTGAGTGCACGTGGGAAAGGCATTTCAGCTGTTTTAGGCCCCGTAGAATCTTGATTGTGTGTGTGTGTGTGTGTGTGTGTGTGTGTGTGTGTCCGTCCGTCCGTCCAGAGGGAGGTCGGGGCCTCTGGGGAGGAAGTTCCACAGCAACCAGAGACTGCAGTAGACACACGTGTGTGTGCTGGAACACTGGGCTGTGTTTGCCCTCTTACTGCAGGAATCTCCGGCCCCGCACCCTTCCACACACACACACACACACACAGTTCACTTTCTCTGCCAGGAACCTCACTACTGCTCCAAGGGTTAGGTTGAGGAGTGCGGACTAGGGAGTTTCAGAAGTGTGTGTGTGTGTGTGTGTGTGTGTGTGTGTGTGTGTGTGTGTGTGTGTAGGGGGGGTCGATAGTAGAACGGGAGACAGACACTGGGGGTCTGAGGGGCCGTAGCTAATTTTCCATGGCAGGCTTCAGCCTGGATCAGGAAAAACGGGGAAAAAAACGTACAAAGAGTCGTTGGAATCATGGTTTTATGAAACATATGCATCAATTTTTACAAACAATAAGCTGTGAGGGATAGTGAGCATTTTGTGGTGTAATAGAATAGACAGAAATGGGAACAATCATAGCATAGCATAGCATAGATTTTATGTGGAAATCGGGCTATGGAAGTTTAACAGGATAGGGTTGAATGTGGAGTCACACACAAGACACACACTCTCTGTGCTGTAAGTGTAGTGTTACCATGGTTTCGTGGTTACATTTCACTGTCTATAGTGTTGGCCTGTTGTATTTGGTAACCTTGGTCACCAGCGTTCCGGCAATGCAAGACTATGTAGATGGTGCAATATGTGGCTTGTGGTTACATTTTTTGTTTTTTTTAATATGTAAAGATTAAAAGGGTTTTGACACTAAGGGCTTACAGGATATAGTAAAAAGTAGCTAACAGTTTAGCTGAGTTAAGGTTGCTTAGGTAGTGTTGATTTGACGGTTTGGCCGTACACATAAGAACTCAACCCAGTTCCATTAGCTTTTTCAACCATCTCTGAGACACAAACCCCATTACACAGAAAGGCCAGAAGGGGCCCTTTTTCCTGGATAAAGACCTCATTGTGACGGGGCCGTGTGTGCTGAGGGAGGGGCCATTGACGGGGCCTTGTTCCTGCAGACAGGCGTGTTGGCCACCATTAAAAACCGCCTCCTAGAAGTCAACAAGCTGTGGACACTCCGATTTTTACGAGCACCTTTTAAAACATGCCCCCCCTTTGAGTGAGAGTCTCACAGAGTTGTACGTGGAGTGGACGGCACTCGTGTTTTTACGGCCAGGGCACCCAGATGGTTTTGAGGAGCGGCGGTCTAGCTGCACCGGAGGGGAGTGCGTTTCATTGGGAGCCACACGAGGTCAAGTGGAGTTAGGCAGTGGGTGTTCTTATGTTGGGGAGGGCTTTTGGAAGTGCTGCCCCCCCCCCCAAGGGTTGGGTTGAGGATCTGGGCCATCTTCAGCACTGGGGAAGAGCTTGGGTGAGTCTGTTGAGAGAGAGAGAGAGAGAGAGACGACGACAGAAGATGACCTGGGGTAGAGTGGTCATAGCTGGTTGGTGGTTATTTTCTGCCAAGTTCAACGGCCTAGTTAGACAGACCGTTTTCAAGGATTGTGTATTTTGGAAGAGAAAAAAAAACTAGACAGCCAAGTTGTTATCGCTTGTTTGTTTTAACGTCTTTTTGGCCTTGTGTTACTTCTAAAAACCATCCATATACAGCCTGAGGGCGTGACGCAACCGTGCAGGAATGAGACCACATTAAACCTGAATCCCTGGCCTCCGAATCGAGGGTAGAGAGGCTGGCGTTTCGGCCAGCAGACCCCAGGGGGGATGGGTGGCCGTCAGGCAAAAGCAGACACCTGACTGGCCTCCAGGGCAAAACACAAAACTCAGAGTTTCTATTTAACAAGATGGAGGGAACACCAGTATTTTCTACGATTTAACAGGCCGCAAACACCATACTCTGTCTGGAAGAAATAGAGAAAAGGAAAGTGTGTGTGTGTGTGTGTGTGTGTGTGTGGGGGGGGGGGGGGGGGGGGGCTCCTCACTGTTGGAGATAGACTGCTTATTGTTTCTGTCCAGATCCACTCTGTGAATCAGCAGACCAGGAGGACATGGAGTCCTCATTGTGGAGCCCAAGAGTTTTCTCTCTCTCTCAGCCTCTTTCCCTCTCTGTCTTTCTCTCTCTCTCTCTCTCTCTCTCTCTCTCTCTCTCTCTCTCTCACTGTTCTTTGCTTAGTCCGTTTGTTTTTCCCTTTATTTCTTCCTCTCTGTCTTTCTCTGACTTTCTTTCCCCTATAACCCACAGTTTTTTGCTGAGTCCATTAGTTTCTCACTTGTTTGCTTTTCCTTTTTTCTCTTTCTCTCTTTATCTTACTGTCCTTTGCTGAGTCCACTCAGTTCTCTCCTGTTTGTTTTTCTCTCTTTCTCTCTAGCTCTCTGTGCTTTTCAAGGTCACTCTGTCTCTCTCCTGTGTTTGTCCTTCCCTTTTCTCTCTCTCTCTCTCTCTCTCTCCCTCTCACTCACATGCTCAAACACACATCATGTCCCAGGCAAACAATGGCCTGCCTTATTATGCCCGTGGCAAAGTTTCAGCCTCAAGGGGAGGAGGAGGAGTGTGTGTGAGTGTGTGCGCGAGCGTGGGTTGGCGCGTTCAGGTGTGAACCGTGTCTCAAAACCCCTCTTGTCTGTTCCTCTTCCAGACCTATATCTTCACCGATGGGAATGACCAGGAGCTGAGGAGCAGAACAGGTAATCACACGGATCACACGGAGGCCATGAGCAGGGGAAAACTAGCGTGACTATTGCTCTGTGTGCTCAGATCCTTTGAGCTTTGTCCTGTCAAGTCTTTGAACTCTAGTGAGAGTTCAAAATTAAAAACCCAAAACACTGGATTTCTCTGGAAGGAAAAAAAAGTACGCTCCAATACAGCACAACATAATTCTATTGCATTCAGCTGTGTCAACATTGGGCAATAATAAGCTGACTAAACCTCCATACCCCCTACACCCCCTTCCCTCCTCGGTCTCCTTCCCTCCATACCCCCTCCATCCCCTCCCCTCCTCGGCCTCCCTCCCTCCATACCCACCCCCCTCCTCCTCCTCCTCCTCTTCCTCAGGTGCTAATGTCATCAACACCAACTGCTCCGCCGCTCACACGCGCCAGGCGCTGTGCTGTAAGATGTCCGTGGAGTACGACAAGTTCATAGAGTCGCAGAAGAAGTGAGTCTGTCTGTCTGTCTGTCTGTCTGTCTGTCTGTTTCTCCCCATTTCTGGATGTCTGCATTACTTTTCTCATTGTCTCGCTGACAGTCTGTAACTACATCTACATGATTCGCCCATGAATACAATTTCACTTTAAAAACGGTTAGAGAGAGATAGCAGTGCCCTCTGTGTGGCAGTGTAGAGTAGAGCTCAGTGGTAAATGACAGGGTATAGAGTATAGGCTAGGTATATAGAGTTTAGAAGAGTAGTCTTAGGAGCAGAAATAGCCCCAAGCACTGTGTGTTATTTTTCAATAGCCATGTCAGCAGCTGAACTGGAGGCGTTTTTTATTTGACAAAAAATCCCAAACGACACCCCTCCCCCCGACTTTAAACTTGCACCCCGGATCAATAGCCCACTTGGGTTGAGGTGAGAAGTAAATTGTGACGTGCTAGTTTGGAATGAGGAAAGTACATTTCACATGTAGAACCTGTGTTTGGCTTGGAGAGGTCAACAGAGGGTCCTGTCTGGAATATGGATGGGCTGTCAGGTGGCTTCTTCCATGCACCTCTGGTGTGAACGCTTGGGGCCAAGAACATGACACAGGTCTGAGTTTGGAAAGTACACCCTCTGGCACTGGGTCGAGAGGGGGAGAGAGAGGGAGGGGGAGAGGGAAGGGGGGGGAGGGAGGGGGAGAGGGAAGGGGGGGGGAGGGAGAGAGAGAGAGAGAGGAAGAGAACTTAGACCTATGGAGTCATTAAGAGAGCCTCCTGGTCTGTGTGTATTTGTGTGTAGCTTACCAACCAGGTGGTCACTGACATCGACGGGACAGTTAGCCATTGACTGACACTCCACTGCATCCAATGTGTCCACATTTCTCTGTCTTAATATTGTTTAGGTTATCTTAAGTGGCCGGTAGTAAGTGGTTGTGGCATGAATGGAGATCATCTATTTTAATTCTCTCTGCCTGTCTGCCTGTCTGCCTGTCTGTCTTTCCAGTCTTCTCTCTGTGGTTATCTAACAATAATATTAATAACAACAAGCCTCTCTCTCTCTCTCTCTCTATCCCCCCTTCTCTCTCTCTCTGCCCCTCCCTTTCTCTCTCTCCCCCTCTCCCCCCCTCCTGTAGGTGGTTCTGCCACATGGACGATGATAACTATGTGATCCTGCCCGGCCTGCTGAAGCTGCTGTCCTCCTACCACCCCAGTCAGGACGTGTACCTGGGACGCCCCAGCCTGGACCACCCCATAGAGGCCGCCGAGAGGGTCAAGAGTGACGGAACGGTAAGACCTGGAAACAAAGAGCCGTCTTCAGCTCCTCTCAGACCAACCCACCCCCCCCCCCATATTTGTTTCTCTGTGTATTCAATGTCTTCTTATCTCAGTCTCTGTCTCTCTTTTTTTTCCTCTCTCTTTTCTCACTTGTCAATCCTCTTCTCTCTCTCTCTCTCTCTCTCCTTCTCGTCCCGCCATTCTTTCTCTCCATCTCATCATCACTCTTTTCTCTTAAGCTCTAAAACTGTTTGTTTTCTAAACCCGAGTCTCTGGCACTGCGGAGCTGGACGCTGGACCCTCTGCTGGTTCTGACCCAAGCTTCTGGTACTGTGGGGCTGGGTGCTTGAGGGCTGGCTGCACGTTCTGACCCGTTCTCTCTGCGCTCAGGTATCGGTGAAGTTCTGGTTTGCCACGGGCGGAGCGGGGTTCTGCATCAGCCGTGGGCTGGCCCTGAAGATGAGCCCGTGGGCCAGGTAAGTACAGTGAGGTACCCCACTCAGTGAGGTCCACCACACACACAGTGAGGTCCACCACACACACAGTGAGGTCCACCACACACACAGTGAGGTCCACCACACACACAGTGAGGTCCCCCACTCAGTGAGGTCCACCACACAGTGAGGTCCACGACTCAGTGAGGTCCACCACACAGTGAGGTCCACCACACAGTGAGGTCCACTACACAGTGAGGTCCACCACACGGTGAGGTCCACTACACAGTGAGGTCCACCACACAGTGAGGTCCACCACACAGTGAGGTCCACCACACAGTGAGGTCCACGAGAAGAGTGTCGTGCTCCAAATTTTTCTTCCTAAGTCATCACCGTGTCTGTTTGTCCAGTCTGGGAAATTTCATCAGCACGGCAGAGAAGATCCGTCTCCCTGACGACTGCACCATCGGTTACATCATCGAGGCACTGCTGGAGGTGTCGCTGACGCACACGCAGCTGTTCCACTCCCACCTGGAGAACCTCCAGAGGCTGCCCTCTGACTCCGTGCTGGAGCAGGTAAGCCTGGGACACGCGCGTGTGTGTGTGTGTGTGTGTGTGTGTGTGTGTGTGTGTGTGTGTGTGTGTGTGTGTGTGTGTGTGTGTGTGTGTGTGTGTGCGCGTGTGTGTGTGCGTGTGCGTGTGCGTGTGCGTGTGCGTGTGCGTGTGCGTGTGCGTGTGCGCGTGCGCGTGCGCGTGCGCGTGCGCGTGCGTGTGTGTGTGTGCGCTCGCGCGGGTGTGTGTTAATGTTCCATAACCTATATTTTCTGTAAGTCAAACCTGAAACTGTGTGTGTGTACCAGGTCACTCTAAGCTACGGGGGTTTTGAGAATCGGAGGAATGTGGTCAGCATCGGAGGACCTTTCTCTATCATCGAGGACCCCTCACGGTAAAGACCGGCTAATGATGCACTGGCATGGTTGTTTGTTTGTTTGTTTGTTTGGTGGAGTTATGTTTTAGCCAATGGTTATTCTTCCAGAGTCAACAAAATAATATAGATGCATGAACTGGGTTAATTCAATAAGATTTCAAGGAATTCATTTCAATGTTTTAATGCTAGATTGGAATAACAATATTGCCAAAGCAATTTACAGAATATACAATGACAGAATGACGGAAATGACAATATACAGAACATACGTATATAATGTATACGTAACCTTAACTCAATGTTTAACCAACGTTAGTTTAATATTCACCCAACGTTTCAACGCGTCTCCACCTCAGCTCTAATCATTATCTTGTTATGGTGCAAAGTTTGCTTTTCATTTTGGTTAAATGTCTACGATTTAACAGGCCGCAAACATCATACTCTGTCTGGAAGAAATAGAGAAAAGGAAAGTGTGTGTGTGTGTGTGTGTGTGTGTGTGTGGGGGGGGGGGGGGGGCGGCTCCTCACTGTTGGAGATAGACTGCTGTTGACACTGTTGAAGATAGACATGACCTCCATAACCTAAATCAAATCCCACCATCTTATTCAGTGTTGTCTCTTATTTTCGTTCTCCTTTCCTTTCTTTTTCTCTCTCTTTCTTTTCCTTTCCTCCCTCCGTCCAGCTTTAAGACGGTCCACTGCCAGCTGTTCCCGGACACAGACTGGTGCCCTAGGAGGAGGACGTACCGCCATTGATGCCTGGCGGTGTCCTTCCGCTCCCCTCCGCGGATTCCGTGAAGAGGGAAGGACCAGTGTCACAATGGCCCCCTGTGTTATCCCAGAGAACCCTGGGAGTTAGAGTTCGTCGAGTTCTAACTGGCTCTCATGGAATGGCAAGCACCCTCTGGGTGATGTCTGTGACTCATCCTTCTAGTGGTGTATTCCATGCATCACCGTGAACCTGTTTTTTGATCAGAGCCCTTGCCTGGTCAGACAGCTGACAGCTAGCCTTTAGCCAAAGTTTCTGCGAGACGCCACACCGTGTCATTGGATGAAATCGCTTAAGTTAGGGTGTACTGTACGTCAGGTTCCTCGACCAACGCAGAACGCTTTGACTGCCGCGCCTGTTGTTGTTGTTGTTGTTGTTGTTGTTGTTGTTGTTATCACCCGCGGTAAACGAGAACGTGTCCTGCTATTTGAGATTAGAGGTCACCCAACTGTCAAAAACACGGAACCCTCCCCGGATTTGTTGTGAGATTATCAGATTATCTCCAGTATTCTCCTGTGTATGACATCATCGCGGGATATAGGTCAAAGCTGACCGAGTGACTCCAGAGGTTGGCTCTCGACGAAAGTAAAGAAAAGAAGGATTTAGCCAGTGCCAAAGCGTTGAACACCACCTCTCCTTCCTGGTCTTGTACAGTAGAGGGTTGTCATTGGGTGTTGCCGTGGCAACACATTTCACTATTTGTAGTTGTCGTGCTTAGAAATCACGACAGTGTGGAATTTTGCTGTTCAGAGAGGGTTGCTTTGAAGGAATGTCGAGGTACTGCGTGCTTAGTTCACTCTTAAAGGGAAACCCCACCCATTTTCAGTGTGAGCCTAACTAAGCAGACAGAATTAATTCATGGACAATGTCATCTGGTATTTGGAGGTTATTTTTTTTTTTTAAGAAAATTAGGATGTACTTCCATCAAAGTTCGAATAGTCCTAATCCAAACCGTGATGTTATATGTATTCCTCCTGAAAAACAGACATTTTTATTGCATCTATTTCTGTACTAGGAGCAGTCCAGGTTATACTAATGTCATCACATAAAATTCATGTTCTCTCAATTTGAATATGGGAAGTAGTAGTAGTAGTAGTTAGTAGTAGTAGTAGTTAGTAGTAGTAGTAGTAGTAGTAGTAGTAGTAGTAGTAGTAGTAGTAGTAGTAGTAGTAGTAGTAGTAGTAGTAGTAGTAGTAGTAGTAGTAGTAAACTACTTACTGAATTAGCCCAATTCTAAATGTCAACATTGATAGGAAACATGTATATACTGGAAATGGGTGGTCTTCCTCTTTTAAGTACTTGTTTTTGGAGGTTCAACAGGGTGATAAGACATAATTTATTTGTACGGTCGCAGACATCTAAAATAGACTGATGTTTGATATAAAACGGCAAAGTATCCATGAGATAAAGTCACATGCAACATTTGTAACCAAAAATAGTTCATGTGCATGCATATGTTAAAAGCTGTTTTTTTGTGTGTGTTATGATTTGTGCATTTGTCTGATAGCCCATGTTTCTCAATTCGTTGTTTTGACAGCTGCAGTATTATCCAAAATGTTCTGACTTTATATCACTCTTGTCAAATTGAGCACTAACTTTTGCACTATTCCTACTCAAGATCATCTCAATAGTTGTGTTTTATTCTGTGTATAAAAAGTTTCTGTGTCGCTGCAAATAGGTGAATTGGATTTTCAATTTGTGTGTTTAACCTTTCTCTGTCACTCTCCTTTTTTGCACAAAAACACTAGATTTCAAATTCAGAACATCTGCCTGTCTTTCTCAACCCCCTGCAGGTCAGTTGGGTCAAAGAGAAGAAAAAGTTATCATGTGTTGCTCATCTTGTATTCTGTTTTGTACCACTTTGAATTGTTTTTGTTTCTGATCATCTGATGAATAAAATACGTTTTTTTTTGTTGCAATATCAATACAGAATTTCTCTTGATTCACAAACTAGGCAGTTTCTTTTCAAAATTATGAATAAATATCGACTTAAACGGATATATGCATATAACCGCAAAACAATTCAACCTCATAAACAAGAATTGCAGAAGGCACACAACTAGAGACCCGTCTACCCTGATCTGGGTAGGCATGTGATGTCCATGAAAGGGGCAGGGGGTGGCCGTCAATTAGGAGTCATAAGGACCCATGTTCTTTAGGCCCTGTGCAGCATATAACAAATATATCTGCCTCAAGCTTATAATATTAAACTATCTAGTTTGACATATTAAATAAACATCTATAACTGTAATAAATGTCCAACTTTTCTATCGCTGACCAATTCAATCTTAGTTTGATTAAAAAAAACAAAAATAAACATTTCTCCGGGTCATTATGACAATCGTCAGGGGTCAATGTAGGGTGCACTTTTTTTTTGAAGATTCACTTTTTAGTACGTACTTTGTTCCCCAGTCCTCAAAGAACACTTGCAGCTTGCACAAAACTGAAGTTGAAACTTGCACTCCTTCGCCATAATCACTAACCGTGAAGAAGAGGGGTAAGATAGAACCAATATTCTAAACTATTCTAAGTTAAACAACACAGAATGCCAGAATATGTTTCACTATGTTTTTAAAATGGACTGTATAGGCTATACGCAGACTTTTTTTTAGGCTATACGAGCATGACGTTCAGTTAAATGTTGCGCAAATAAATCTGTCTGCCCACCAACACCAACGAATTCTTCGCATTTCCAACAACAATAGCTGAATTGTCTTTTTAATTCGTCGCTTGCATGGTCCTGCAGGCGGAGAGACGTGTTTGTTGAGCCATGGAGATTACTTTCGCAGGGAAACGAGCTTTAGTTACGGGAGCAGGAAAAGGTAAATAGTGAATGAGACGCCATATTCGTTGACATACGTACAGTGACACCCACAGGTTTGCTTCTAAATCACAGGATTGATCAATCTAACGCAACACCAAAACCTTATTAGTGACAGACACGCAACTTTTTAAATGGCACTTCGAAACTGAAAGAATTCCTGTCGCCGCAGTGTTTGTAAACCCCAAAACACGATCGGAATGTCTGTGTGTCAGCCTGGGTGTCACACTGGGAACTCAAGTGAATAATAAGCCTTTGTGTTTATGGATATTTCTCTTTTTTGTCCCCAGGGATTGGGAGAGCTATGGTGCTTGCTCTGGCGCGCTGTGGGGCAGAGGTCGTGGCTGTCACGCGCACACAGTATGACCTGGACAGTCTACTGCAGGAGGTACCCAACTGACCCCGCCCCTCCCCCCCACCCCACCCTCATCACCCCCAGCATTCTGTGTCCCACCTCCCTGGAACCCCTGACCCCCGTACCCCCTTTTCTACACACTTTGATGTGCTTTTTTTTGCCCTTGTTACTACCCTGCATGTATTATCATGAGAGATCGCATCCCACTGTTCTTTGCAAGTCTTTGTCTATTGTTTCTCCTACGTGGTGGGAGAGTTGAGAGAGATTCCCCCCTCTCCCCCCCGAGTGAATTCTTCTTCCCCTCCCCGGGCGATTCGTTATGGTGTCTGGTGCCCCCTCCCCCCAGTGTCCGTCCGTCACTCCGGTGTGTGTGGACCTATCGGACTGGGCCGCCACGGCCGTGGCGTTGGAAGATGTCGGTCCCGTGGATCTGCTGGTGAACAACGCAGCCTGCGCCATGCTGCAGCCCTTTCTGGAGGTCACCTCCGACCAGTTTGACATGTAAGCTTTATTTACAGTTTATTTACAGTTGCAAAGAAATAGTTGAGGCGTTTCATTGTGCTCAAACTTGAAAGGCATAGGTTATATAGAAAAGTAATAACTACTGATTCGAAATATGGTAGACAAGATTATTGTTGTTGTTGTCAGGATTTATAATAAATATTATATATGATCTTTTATTAAAACATTGATTTTATTTCCAGGTCTTTTAACGTCAACGTGAAAGCTGTGCTCCATGTTTCACAGGTAAATCTGGTCTGTTGCAGGTTCACTTTCTTTCTATTTATACATCTGTCCATCCATCCATCCATCCATCCATCCATCCATCCATCTACCTACTCACCATCCATCCAGCCATCTACCTACCCACCATCCATCCATCCATCCATCCATCCATCCATCCATCCATCCATCCATCCATCACCCCATCCATCGCTCCATCTATCCGATCCTCCAGCCATCCATCCCTTTATTCAACCATCCATCCATCCATCTATCCGATCCTCCAGCCATCCATCCCTTTATTCAACTATCCATCCATCCATCTATCCGATCCTCCATCCATCTGTAAATCTGTCTCTTTCTCTCTCTCCACAGATAGTGGCAAGGGGTATGAAGGCCAGAGGCAGTCGAGGCTCCATAGTGAACATCTCCAGCCAGGCCTCGCAGTGTGCTCTGAAGGACCATACAGTTTACTGTGAGTAGAACTGACACAGTAACATCAATGCGCTGTGATTATAACTGACACAGTAGCATCAATGTACTGTGATTATAACTGACATAGTAACATCAATGTACTGTGATTTGAACTGAGACAGTAGCATCAATATACTGTGATTATAACTGACACAGTAGCATCAATATACTGTGATTATAACTGCCAGGGTCTGGACACAGTAGCATCAATGCACTGTGATTATAACTGACAGGGTGTAGACACAGTAGCATCAATGCACTGTGATTATAACTGACAGGGTGTAGACAGGTTATTTTGTGAATGTTACGGGCTGGGTATGAACAGAGGTGCATATTGTCTTCTGTGATTAAAACTAGCTGGGTGCAGACACAGAAGCATTTTGTATAAGGGACTTAATGGATTGCGTGGTTGAATTTTTTCCCCCTCACCCTTTTTTGTGTACGTCTGTCATTAAACACACACTCCGTTTCTCGTTTAATATCTCGTCTCTCTCACTGTGTGTGTGTGTGTGTGTGTGTGCGTGTGTGTGTGCGTGTGCGTGTGTGTTTTATAGGTGCCACTAAAGGAGCACTGGACATGCTGACCAAAGTGATGGCTCTGGAACTGGGGCCTTATCAGGTATGAAACTCATTTTGACCAAATCAGTAATGTATTTTTTGTTGCTTTTCTTTTTTTTCTTTTGTGTGTGTGTATTTTTAAATGTATGGATTTTTGCCTGTCCTCAGAAATAGAATATTTTTTTTTTTTTACTGTAATTCTTTGTTATGGAGCGTTTAAAAATAAAAAAAAATTGGTAAAGATGTGCCATGTGACTTGCCTGTTCTGATCATGGGTTTCTGTTCCAATAATGTGTTCTGTTCTAATGATGTGTTCTGTTCTAATGATGTGTTCTGTTCTAATGATGTGTTCTGTTCTAAGGATGTGTTCTGTTCCAATAATGTGTTCTGTTCCAATAATGTGTTCTGTTCTAATGATGTGTTCTGTTCTAATGATGTGTTCTGTTCTAACGATGTGTTCTGTTCTAATGATGTGTTCTGTTCTAATGATGTGTTCTGTTCTAACGATGTGTTCTGTTCTAATGATGTGTTCTGTTCTAATGATGTGTTCTGTTCTAACGATGTGTTCTGTTCCAATAATGTGTTCTGTTCTAATGATGTGTTCTGTTCCAATGATGTGTTCTGTTCCAATGATGTGTTCTGTTCTAATGATGTGTTCTGTTCCAATGATGTGTTCTGTTCTAATGATGTGTTCTGTTCTAATGATGTGTTCTGTTCTAATGATGTGTTCTGTTCTAATGTTTCTGTCCAGATCCGTGTGAACAGCGTGAACCCGACCGTGGTGATGACGGACATGGGTCGTCTGGGCTGGAGCGACCCGGACAAGGCCAGAGCCATGACCTCCCGCATCCCTCTGGGCAGGTTTGCAGGTCAGACCCGACTGAAGCATTAGCCTCTGTAGAAGCATACTACAAGCATACCAGCATACTTGCATCCCTCTGGGATGCAATCAGCGCTAGTCAGCGGAACTCGCACATTTAGAATCCAAGGCTTTACGGTTTTGGTTATGGAATAGATTATGGAGAATCTGTCAGTCCCTTTTTTTAGTTTGTTGACCTGTGTGTGTGTGTGTGTGTGTGTGTGTGTGTGTCTTCAGAGGTGGAGGATGTGGTGAACAGCGTCTTGTTCTTGCTCAGCGACAAGAGCTCCATGACCCACGGGGTCACGCTGCCGGTGGACGGAGGGTTCCTGGCCTGCTGACCTTTCCACCTCCTCCACGCCCTCTCCTCATTGGCTGGCTGGGGTCACGTGATGTCTGGGCACTCTTTCCTCATTGGTTGACTTGTGACCTCCGCCGCAGTTAGAATCAGGCCATTGTTGTGACGGGTTGTTTCAGCGTGACGTAGGAACTGAACATTAACAAGGTAACATGTTCCACCACTGTACGTTCTACTAAGTCTAGCCACACTTTGTTATTCAATAAGACTGCAATAATACTATCGTTGAATCGCCAATGGTCCTTTATTTGAATTTATATAGAACATGGTTGGATGCGGACTTTGCTTGAAAAGGGCGTCTGTAATGCTTGTGTGAAGGTGAGCGGTAACAGTGTTATATTGTCATCTTCCAAAGACCCTCCTCCCTGTGTCCATACTGCATGGCAGTGTATGCATGTGTTTGTTTGATGAAAGTTACTGTTAGAGTAAAAATGGCCATTTTGCCTTTCTAGGGAAGTTCCTTTACCTCGTCCATGAAGGGAATAAAGTGAATCACAATACGCAACGCCAAGGTGTCTTACATATACATTTGTATTTATTATACAAAATTGAAATATTTCACAACACAGACATGTGAAGTCATAAAAAATAAGACAAACAGAGTTGAAACCAAGTATACAAGTCATCTTACAATACATACACACCCAATGCATGTCATCATACGACTGCTCCTATGAATCACAGGTGGGTACAAGCGCCAGATCATTTCCATGCAATAGTAGTTTAGTAGCTTTTGCTTCCAAAACGCCACGGTTTTTGACACGTCTATTCAGCAGGACCAGACACGATATTATTATTATTATTATTATCATCATTAATAATTCCATAAACCACACAGTTGCTATGCCAACCAAGGACAGCATGACGGAGAGGACTGCGGTGCTGCGTCTAGCCAGTAGAGGGAGACAAACACACCTCGACCTCCAGTACCACACAGAAATGCATTTCATAAAAGAAAAGAAAAAAGGTGCAATCCGTCACAAATTTTGCCAACAAAGTGACCAAAAGTGAACCAAGACTGCCCTTTTCTTTATTTTTATTTTTTACTTACTTTTACTTCCGTAACACCTCTAAATTCAACGTGAGTGACTATAATTAGTTAAGTTTGGATGGTTTGAAGAGCTAAATATTTAGGTACATGTAGAGAGATTAGATATTCATAATGCATTCCTTCTCTAAGGGTTATTTTGTACATTGCTCCCCCTCAATATTTCCCTTTTTCTTTTTTTCCTCAGTGTCAGTTTGAAACGACAGTTTGTTGAAAAGTATTTACTACAATACAATATGAAATAGTACCAAAAAACTTGACACTAAAAAACTTGCTTGAAACAATACTGCCTTCCACTCTTTATTTATGACTATTGTCATGCCACACGCACACAATCACACATGCACCCAAACACACGCTCTCACACACACACACACACACACACACACACACACACGCTCGTGCGCACGCACGTAACACAGATAAGTCTAAACAATGGGAGAAACGATAAATTTAAGACAGATTCCATTTTTTTTTTTTAAGACCCATGCAAGCTCCTCTGCCTCAAAGGCAGTTGTCAGGCAGCAAGGTTTAACAGCCCCCTATGTTTGGCATGCGTGTCACTCACATGTTCACAGAGTAAAGCGAAGTTACCGTTAGAGACACATCTGGAGAACTCATTCTAATCACGACGCAGGACCTACTAAACTGCATAGAAATATAATTTCTAGAATGGCACGGACACACAGCTATCAGCTTCCTTTGAAGGGCTGCACTGTCATACCGTTCCAAATGAACAAGCGTTTCTATCCTACAAACTCGGTTTCTATGCAGATCCCAGATCCGTAGCTAAGGGTAACTTCCCGCCTAAAGCCATATTCACAGTTCACTTTCAGGTTCTATTTTCGTCAACACGGCATCGACTCTAGCAACCGTGGCTGAGAGGGTGAACAGTGTCGATGAAAAATAGTAAAACAGAAAATAGAAATTCACACACTTAAAAGACGGAAAATCCTGCGTTGGGGACTAACTGATTAATTAATCAAGCAAAAGCTGCCCAACTCAGTTGAACCTAGTTTTAGTTTTAAGTGTGTGAATAGCCACTTAAGAGGCGAAAAAAGTGGCATTTAAAACATGATAATGGCAACAACGTGGTTCCTAGAACTTCATTCCAGAGAACATGAGAAAGGTCCAATCGTCATGATGAAACAAAAAAGATTTAGTCCAACAATAAAAAAAAAAGGTTTTGACCAATATCACCTACTAAAAAAACTAAAACATAAAAACAAAAAAAGTCAGCCTTTGTAATCATTCATCCTTTCTTCCTCACTCAACAACTGACAGAATATACTTTCTAACCTCCCCTCCTCTTTCTCTCTCCCTCCTTCGTCTCCCCTCTTTCTTTCTAAATGAACAACAGCCCCCCTCCCCCCTCGGAGAGGCAGTGAGTGTGTGTGTGTGTTATGGTCGTCATGTAGAGTACCGTGTTGCTATGCCGCGGCCACACCCCCCCACCCCCACCCACCCTTCCTCCTTCGCCCCCCCCCCCTGTCCCCTGTCCCAGGTCAGAACACGGTGCACCTCTTGCCCCTCTTCTTGACGGGCGGGGGGCAGAGGACGGCGCGGATGGCCTCGTCGAACACCGTCTTCAGGCCTCGCTGGGTCAGGGCCGAGCACTCCAGGTACTTCACGGCACCTGGACCGGAGAGAGAGAGAGAGAGGCGATGGGGTCAGACCGGACAGGGCGTTTTGAAAAGGAACCCATGAGGAGGAAATAAAAGCTTAGCGGAGCCACGCTCATATTCAGATAAACAAAAAGTATGTTCGTTCAGTAGGTCACAGCAAAACTATCCCTGATGTTCCACAGATACATAGACACAGAGATATAGACGCACACATAGACACAGATGGGCAGGCAAACACACACACACACAGAGACAGATGGGCGAACGCACACACACAAAAGACATAGACACACATAGCCATAACCAGGGTTTAGAAATTAGTGAGGCCCAGAATTGTTTCTTTTAGCAGAGCTTATTTGCTGCATTTCTGGACGAGCAAAATTCATATCAAAATGACACTTTCAAACAAAACCCAGCAATACACTACACGTCACAAACTCATTATCTATAATGAAATACACACAGGCAAGGGCGTAGGATTGAGTTTGACCTTGGGGGGCCAACATGTTATTTGCAAAGGTGATTTATTATTATAATTTTTTCTCTGCGCTTGCAAACTCATTGTTTGTTGTTCTAATCTGGTCGTCATTTTCACGTCATCTGAAGTTAACAGTACAAACCGTACGCTAACGCACAGCTAATAATGCAACACAGTCATAACAGAGGCCGACTACTGGCTAATATTTGACCAACTATCATACTTGTTTCCATGACCACGGAGCAGGGATGTACCGAAATTCAGTGCGGGACATTGAAACAGAGGGTGTGAGCAGAACCTTTTTTGGCAGTCATTTCAACACTAATAGTCCTACTGTTTTTGTGGTTTGGGAGTCATCCCAACCTTCCCGATAGCCAATCCGCCCCTGCCATGGAGGACAACATGTTCATAACAGCAATCGCAAACAATAATGCACATGAGCTATGGCTGTGGTGGGTGGGTAGAAATTGAGATTTGACAATCCCACACATGCTTGAATATAACACAGAGGACCAGAAAACGTACGGCCGGTTGAGATATTAAGGGTACGGTCCTCAGTACTTGTTCTATGAAATTAGAGCGTTCCTGTTGGAAAGGATTTATTTGACTTACACTACCGCTCACAGTAGTCGGCCTGCACACACTGACAGCTGTCAGTTTCAAGCAGGGGTGGGGCTTATTTGGGGGAGACGGTTTGGTGTCAGGGTGATACCCGCTGACAGAAACGTTTTCATGATTATGCGATACAGTTATACAAAGATTTCTTTTTTATTTAATGTTTTTTATTGAATTGTATATATTTAGATTTGGAAATAATTACTGAGGTCTGGACTTCGGTAACCTCATAGCTGGCTACTCCACACACACACACACACACACACACTACTCCACCCCCCCCCCCCCCCCCAGGTCCCTGCTAGGACCACCAGCCCCCTCACCGATCTCCCGCGCCATGGCCAGGCCCTGGGGGTAGGTGATGGGGGACAGCTTCTTGTCCCTCAGCCTCTCGATGGTGTCCTTATCATCCCTCAGATCCAGTTTGGTGCCCACCAGGATGATGGGGGTGTTGGGACAGTGGTGTCTCACCTCGGGGTACCACTAGGGGGCACCAGACCCACATGAACGTGTGGACGAGGGGGGAAGCAAAAGTCAGTGAGAGAGAGAGTGGAGTTAGTAGTACCGAGTGGCTGGGGTTTATACAGGACCCCCTTCAGTGTCCGACTTAGACTGCACTGTGTACGTTATGACTACGATATCTAATGTACGAGAAAGACTTATGTGTGACCTTTCAACATGCATTTTGAATGGAGACAAACGCAGCATGTGCAGGCAATTCAAATAAATACATATACCTAAATATCCCTCTGGACTATTATGAGATTGGAGCCTAGCTGATAATATTTTACCGTGGCGACAAGTCCACGTTTCAGTGACGTCATTCCCACTTTGTAAAGAGAGATCCGGAACCTTGAAACAAAGCTTGTGGTTTCGTCTGAGAGCATCTTGTGAGGCTTTTCAGCTGAAACCACCACAGGCCCATTTTCCCCGTCTCTCTCTCGACAGAGTGGTTTGGGCTTATTCGGATCTCGTCTCCCGACTGTTCCGGACAACGTTCCCAGAACGTGAACCGAAACCCACTGGCCTGACGACAGATGGTTCCGGAACAATGTGAGACGAGTTCTGAACAAGGCCTCTTTCTGACACCCTAACACGCTAACGCTAAAGCCAGGCGGCGCCATAGATGTGCCTCCTAGTGGTCAGACTCAGCATGTCCTTCTGCCTGTCGGAGGACAAGCGTATTTCCGGGGTTGGGGGGGCGGGGAGAGAGTAGTCGAGGGGCCGGTCAGCGTACTGACCTTGGCTCGGACGTTCTCAAAGGAGGCCGGGCTGACCAGGGAGAAGCATATCAAGAACACATCCTGAAGGAGAACCAGAGAGACGCTGGTTGAGACCAACGGCTGGGTTTGTGAGGGTGCTTGGGTGTGTGTGAGTGTGTTAGTGTTTGTGTGGGTGTGTGTGTTAGTGTGTGTCAACACTACCAATGTAGTGTTTGTGGGCTTGTGAGAGAGAGAAGGCCTTTACATAGGTTGTAAAATTGTATAACTAAAAATCAGGTACAGTAAATGGCAGCTGGTCTGTGTTTGTGTGTGTGTGTGTGTAGATACCGTCTGCGGGTAAGACAGTGGTCTGAGCCTGTCATAGTCCTCCTGTCCTGCTGTATCCCAGAGGCCCAGATTCACTGGTTTGCCATCTACCATCACATTGGCAGAGTAGTTGTCAAAGCTGGAGAGAGAGAGAGAGAGAGAGAGAGAGAGAGAGAGAGAGAGAGAGAGAGAGAGAGAGAGAGAGAGAGAGAGAGAGAGAGAGAAAGAGAAAGATATAGGAGTTTGACAAGCCTTTATTGTTAAAGGCTTCAACTTCAGATACATGTTAAGGGGTTTAAATTGATACACACACACACACACACACACACACACACACAGGCAATCTAACACATGCTCACAATCTAAATCCAAACGACAGCAACAAAGGAAGATGTAGTACACTACACCTTCCTTAGAGGGAAGATCGGTAGTATCAAGAGGAAGTTAGCTGGTATTAATATCTTCCCAGGCAACTTTTTAGGGGCTTTTTAAGCGGTCTGTGTGTGTGTGTGTGTGTGTGTGTGTGTGTGTGTGTGTGTGTGTACTTACACTGTGGGAATGTACTCCCCTGGGAAGGCATTGGTGGTGTAGCTGATGAGCAGACAGGTCTTACCCACCGCCCTAACAGAGAGAAGAAGAAGAGAGAAAGAGAGAGAGAGAGAGCGAGGGAGAGGGAGAGGGAGAGGTAGAGGGAGAGGGAGAGGGAGAGAGAGAGAGAGAGAGAGAGAGAAGAGAGGCGATGGATAGAATGAATTAGAGGATAAAGCAGCAATCAGACATTTCTGTGGACGGAGACAAGCACACTGCTTGAGAAAACACTGCAGCGCGACCCAGAGAATTCTGCTGAGGATGGCGGATCATCACTACAGACCAGCTCACAATGTTCAAGCCTTCTCTTTTCATTCATACTATGATAACATGCAGTATTAGTACCATTGTACGCTGGCCTCTAGTCCCAGCTGAGGAATAGTATGGGAAGCCAGAACATAACCATGTTCACAATAAAATAGAATAAAAATGAAACTTTCCGTATGGGTGTGTGTAGAGTGTATGAGTATTGTGTGTAGAGTGTGTTGGTATTGTGTCTGTGCGTGTGTGTGTGTGTGTGTGTGAGCGCGTGCATTGTGACGAGCAGCCTCTCCCTTTCTCCTCTGGTGGAGTGTCAAACACAGACAGTGGCCTACATTCACACTGCCTTAAGGCTACAGCAGCCCCTCCTGGTCCATCAGCCCCACAAACTAACACACACACACACACCCTGTCCCGCAACCCTACTGGTATCGAACACCCACTACCGACGAGATTGCCAGGACGTGTGTTTACCGTGCTTGTCAGAAGGACAGAGGGCAGATTGGTAGTGACATGGACGTAGGCTAGGCAGTGTGCTCACTGTGTGTGTGTGTGTGTGTGTGTGTGTGTGTGTGTGTGTGTGTGTGTGTGTATGTGTGTGTGTGTGTGTGTGTGTTTGTGTGTGTTTTCATGTATCTAGGCACAGTCAATGTCAGAGCGTGCGAGCCCCCACGAGACTGATTTTAGGGTCATTGAGTTTGCCTGGCTGAGTTAGGGAGCGGTGAGCAAGGGAAGAATAGTGGAACCCAGGGGGAGAGGAAAAGGGGGGAGGAGGAACGGGGGGAGGTCGAAAACAAGAGGGAGGGGTGGTGGAAAATGCAGAGACCCCTACAGTCTTGCATTTTTTTAGATAGACACAACAGTACAACATTAATACAACTCTCTGATGCCATGACGTCATTAATTGATTTACGACCCTAGTCATGCTGGTGCTAGGCCTGCAGGTCTAACACGGCAGGAAAAAAAAGCCCATGTAAATAGGACACAATGGATGCATTGACTTGAGAAAAAATATGCTGTAATAATTTAGATTTAACGCAATTCTGGATAAACGCAAAAGAAAACACAAGTGCAGGCCTATATTAGCCACGAACCACCCTCTAGATTCCAATAGCGCCGATTCCTTAGCACTATGGCTTGATTCCGATGGCCTGTCAGGCGTGTAGGTGTTTCCCGCATAAAGGGCGTCCTTTTTGTGCAACTATACGGAGGTCCATAGTCAATCTATAGCTACGGATAATTTTTTTTAAATGCATGACAAAGAGCTATAAATCACATAGAAATCGCAAAGAAAACAAAAAGGCAACACAGGCGAGACCAGACCACCCGTCAAATCGGCGAGCCCCAGCCCCTATTCCGATAGCATCCTCCCATCCATCCATGGATGCATCACTGAATCACACATGAGGGGGTAGAAAAAGGGCTGGGCGTTTGAAGAAAATAAAGAGGGTCTTACCCGTCGCCGACCACCACGCATTTGATAGCTTGCATTTGTAAAAGACCCGATGGTGTCAACAAGACCAGAGAAGTAGTTTATTAGATCCTACAATTAGCGCAGGGATTTGGATGAGAGTAGCGGGCCAGTCCGCTAAGCGATCAAGCCGCAGTGAAAGGGGTCGATGATGAGCATCACCGAATCATTCCGAGAAAGACCGAGCGTATTTAAAGAGACAGGCGCCTCTGATTTCGATTGTGCCCTTGAGTTATGTGCCCTCATCCGAACCATTCCTGTGAACTCAAAGTTAACCCACTTTCCATTCATAATCAATTAGTCAGGGATGAAAATGCGATCGTATTTTATATGGGTGTGCAACGAACGACACATGCAAACACATAACTTTTGGTTTTAAATTTAACACATTTTATTTCTCAACTCAATCAGAACAGTACAAACCAGTAAAAAATACATCATAGCCATATAAAAACAATATATGTACCACACATATTTACACCTCGTTGATTTTTGATTTACAGACAAAACAAATTAAGATTTAAGATGTTAAAATCACAGTCCCTGGATGATCAATTGCATCTTCATAATATCTGTGAACATGATCATGAAGTGAAATAAATATCCCAGTTTAATTGCTTTTCCTGTGAATATGATAAGAATAGTTATGATTGAGTCAATCAGCAACCACATACAGGCTTCAACTCAATGTTGTGGCTAGATTCTCTTTGTGTTTCAATATTTGGCAATGAACCATTGTCCTTTTCGGTTGTATGTAAACATTTTAATATTCTGCCAGAAGAAATCAAACATCAAAAGGTGAAAGGCAAAAAAAAAAATCTAGATTTTTCTTTTACGCAACAGCATTCAGGTGAGCCCTGTGTGCAACAGAAGGCCATGGAGGAAGGATGGATCACTGTCATCTCTAAGTACAGGGTTGGGAAAACACACTCTACTGGCCAGGAAGTCAACCAGGACCAACCCCTATAGCTAACCAGAGCACCAGTGTATTTGCGTTTCAGAGTTAACAAGCCAAAGGCACTGACGCCTTCAGGTCTTATAGCAACAGTTACCATAGGAACGGAATTAGAAACTGGTGTGTGTGTGGGGGGGGGGGGGGGGGGGGGCGATGTACTGCAGGCGAGGGCGAGGGGAGAATGTCGTTAGCGTGAATTAGAACGGTGCCGGGCGGGGGATGGGGGGTGCTGGGGGTCAAAGGTCACTTTTTGGGGCTGTAGCTGGCGAGCGGCGAGCCCTGGACGTAGGTGAGGATGGCGCTCTGCAGGTAGCTGGCCCGCTGAGCCTCATCCTCCCTCATCCTCTGGATCTCAGCGTCCCGCAGACGCAGCTTCTCCAGCAGGGACGAGAGCTCGCTCTCCTTGTCCAGGATGGCCTCTCGGTGGCTGCTGCCCAGCACTGCAGGACAGACAGACAGACAGACAGGCAGGCAGACAGACAGGTAGACAGATAGACAGACAGGCAGAAAGGAGGAGAGACAGACAGTACAGTCATCCAGATAAACATGATTAAGAATTAAGAATTGACAGTCGGCAACGACAATACCAAATTCTCCAATGTGAACACATCATTCTATCTCAAACTATAGACAGGTTAGATGTGGATAGAAAAGAAGAATGGAGACAGAAAGAGAAGAGACTGGGAGGGAGAGCAGATGATTGTAAACAACAACAACAACAACAACAGGTTTTGGCCCCACCCTTCATCTCTCTCTCCAGGGCGTTGATCTTCTCCTTGAGGCCTCCCTGGGCGGTCCTTTCGGCCTGCAGGTGTCCTATCTGCTCCTGGAGCTCCACCCGCACCCTGCTCACCTCAGCCACCTTCTCCTGGTCCTTACCCGACAGTTCCTAGAGACCCAGAGTGACAGTGAACAGAACAAAACACAATCTCTTTTTCATTATTATTATTATTATTATTATTATTATTATTTTGCACAGCACAAATGCTGCTCTAACTGCAATGTCAAAGACCTCTGGGCTATAATGTAACTTTTTTTTAAAACATTTAATTGGGCTGAAACAATTTCTTTAGAATAATACTATTTCTGAGGGCATGCAAACTGTAACCAGATATGGATGTATCAGCTCATAGCTGAAAACACTGTGTCATCCATTACCATAAGTTAGAACCAGAGCTGTGTGAGGGTAGTTAAGCCTGCATCTGACATTCTGCAGCTCATCCATCCTACTGTGAACCTCTGTTATGGTGTGTGTGTGTGTGTGTGTGTGTGTGTGGTATAGGGTCTGTTACGGTGTGTGTGTGTGTGTATCTCTATTACGGTGTGTGTGCGCGTCTGTGCTAGAAGCTGTTACGGGGGGTGTGTGTGTGTGGTAGAGGCTCTGTTACGGGTGTGTGTGTGTGTGTGTGTGTGTGTGTGTGTGTGTGTGTGTTTGTGTGTGGTAGAGGCTCTGTTATGGTGTGTGTGTGTGTGTGGTAGAGGCTCTGTTACGGGGTGTGTGTGTGTGTGTGTGTGTGTGTGTGTGTGCTAGAGGCTCTGTTACGGGGTGTGTGTGTGTGTGTGTGTGTGTGTGCTAGAGGCTCTGACCTGCTGCAGCTCTTCTATCCTCCGGCGGAGGCCGTCCAGCTCCACGCTCTGCTGTCCATTCTTTGCCTGCAGCTCAGCCACCGTCTGCTTCTGCTGGGAGCAGTGGGTCTGCACCTCCTGCCGGGACTGTCGCAGGGAACGCAGCTTCTCCTCCAGGGAGGAGACCCGCTCCTGCTGCTCAGAGGAGGAGGAGGGAGGGGGACGAGGAGGAGGGGGAGGGTGGCATAAAGAGAAGAAGAGGATGGAGGGAGAGAAGGTGGGAGAGTGAGAGAGGTAGAGAAAGACAGTGAGATGGATGGAGGCGTAGAGGGATTGAAAAAAAGAATGTTGCACAGAAAGAAAGTTGAAATAGTTCTGATTTGTAACCATACACAACATAAACACACACACACACACACACACACACACCTCCTCCAATCGTATTTGAGTGCGCACTTTCCCCAGCTCTTCCTCTGCCTGGGCTCTCTCCGTCACACACGCTGCTTTGGCCTTGCTCAGCTCCTGGAGAACACACACACGCACACGCACACACACACACACACACACACACACACACACACACACACACACACACACACACACACACACACACACACACAAGCACACATAAACACACATGCACGCAAGCACACGCAGAGAGAGATTAACACAACGTCAGAATCTTAAGCCGGTTATACGCTCAAAATCGACAAGCGTCGGAAAGCAGTCCCCAAAAGTTTCATCAGCGCCCTTAATGTCTAAAAAGCAGAGAGAAAGCCTGAACCTCTGCCTTCTCATAACGTCCAACTGGCCAGAAATATTGAGAACACATAGAATCTCTCTACTTGTGTATTCTGGATTCATGTGTGTGTGTCACATTAGAGACCTCCTCTAGCTGAATGAATAGAATCCTTACTGAATATGAATATATATATATATATATATATATATATATATACACATACATATATATATACACATACATGTATCTATTCCTGTGTGTGTGTGTGTGTGTGTGTGTGTGTGTGTGTGTCGTATTAGGGACCTCCTCTAGCTGAATGCGCTGTGCCTCCAGTTTGAAGACGCGTTCCTGCAGAGCTCTCTCACTCTCCTCCAGGTGGCGGGTCACCTGCTCCACCTGCAGAGAGAACACGGCGGCCATTAGGAACAACTACAACCTGTCTGGTTCTCCTTCTTCTTAACAAAGTCCCTCTTCCATAAATAGTCACTGCAGTGTTCCTGTGTGTGTGTGTGTGTGTGTGTGTGTGTGTGTGTGTGTGTGTGTGTGTGGAGGGGGTACCTCTTTCTGCCGTAGACTGTCCAGGTCCTCCAGCGCCTGTTTTGACCTCCTCTTCTCAGCGTCCAGACGCTCTGAGGGAGGAAGAGAAGAAGAACAACACAGCTTCAAAATCATGTGTAAACTATGGTTGGATAGTCAGAACTGTGTGTGTGTGTGTGTGTGTGTGTGTGTGTGCCACACCCTCTCTCTGCATTCTTTGTAGTTTGAGCTCCGCTGTGTGGTTTCATGAGCTCCTGCAGCTCTGTGTGGGTGAGTACAGTAAGAGTGTGTGTGTGTGTGTGTGTGTGTGTGTCGTACCCTCTGCCTGCGCTAGTCGTAGTTTGAGCTCAGCTGTGCTGTTGGTGAGCTCCTGTTTCAACTCAAAGATCTGCTGCTGCTGGGACTTACACCTGCGCTCCACCTCCTCCACCTGACGACACACACACACACACACACACACACACACACACACACACACACACACACACACACACACACACGCGCACAGGGGAGACATGAGTTACATCAGCCACCTCATGCAATACAGAAGAACCAACTATTCCAAACGGGGACCTTCGCCAACTCATTCACATGCTGTCACACAGGCGCGCACACACACACACACACACACACACACACACACACACACACTTTGCCGCGCGCCCACCTTGTTTCTGAGCTGCAAGTTGTTGTCCGTCACGTTCTGCATCTCTCTGAGCAGCTTGCCTTCCCTCAACACACCCTCCTGTAAGAGAAGAAGGCTGACTTCACCAAAGCGTCCACATCACCACAAAGTCCAAGCTCAAGTCTTTCCCTGCTGTGCTCTCCAAGGGGAGGCTCACGCAGAGGGCTCACAGATGTCATAAAAGTTGAATGCGAATTCTAAATGCTGATCCCAGAAATGTGCTGTGTGTGTGCGTGCTGTGTGTGTGTGTGTGTGTGTGTGTGTCATACTGTGTTAGTGATATGGAATGATCTGGCGGGTGCTGCTTAATGCTCCAGCCCTGTCCTGTTTGGAGCTGATATCCGTTCCGAATGCTTGGGATGAGATGGGTTTTAAATGGACACTCCTCCTCCTCCTCCTCCTCCTCCTCC
>CM030187.1:14029885-14037385 GCA_017639675.1 Aplochiton taeniatus
GTCCTCCATCACTGGGCCTGGATGGAGAATTGAACGGAGGGGATGATTTCAGCTCCTCTAAAAGTTGGTGCTTATCTTTCTGTCTTTTTCCTTCTCTTTTCAAAGATGCCTCCTTTCAACTTCTCAGCTCCCTCTTTAGTACATTTTTTCTCTAATAAGGTTATCAATCGCTTGTTCAGTCCTTCCTTCCACGCCTTTCTCTCTCACTTCCTTAACCCATGCCCTCCCTCCTCCTGCCTCCCTGTGCCGTGGTCTGAAGGATCAGCCGGCAATGGGAATCAATCCACATAACAACAACAGGGACTGAAACCAAGTAGAGCTCTGGTGATGTTCGCCTTGACCATAAACGACACCCTGTCCAGCAAAAGGAGTAATCTGCTCCTGTAGAACTAGCAACTCGTCAAGTACACAATTCTTCCATCCTGCCTCGTTCAAACCTGACTCTCATCTCGTATTTAAAAAAAAAATGATTTTCTCCCACTCGTTTTTAAACGTACTACATCGGGTTCACAAGCACGTCATTAGCATCAGTAAGTGACTTCTAAGGACATTCAGGACAGCCCCAGACAACCGAAGAGTAACGTTGGTAATCAACGGCTATTGTAGTCCAGCCTAATTACAGAAAACTCTTGAGGAGCATGTACGCGGTATCAAAAACAGCCGGTGGTGGATTGCCAGTGCTGTGGCTACTTTTGATCACTAGAGTTCACACTGTACGGCAACAAAATCTACTGATTTGGCAGAAAATTCATGTTTGATAGATCCCTACTCAATTGCTGAGTGAGGAACCTGAGTGGTGATTGTGGTCACTTGTAATTTAACATATTGGCTAGGCTTGAAGTTGAGCATAAAATAGATCAATATGCATTTTTTTGTGATTTTATGTGATTTTAGCAAACATGCAACGAAGGTTAGTAAACGTTAAATATTAATCAAACAGCTGTATATCGAAGGTCGTTGTTGTTTCGGTTGTTTGTAAACAATGTGATTAACATAACGTGAGCTAACGTTTACTACTAGCCACGTTGGTTAGCACTGCTAGCGTAGACATTACGTAAAGTTTATGAATATAAAAGATAAGAAAATAGCAAGACTCACGTAGATGATTACATAACCATGTTTTTTCCCAAATAACCAGATCGTATTGTTTCAAGTTGTTTCTGAAACTGACAGTTATGTCGGGAAGCCAAGAAGGTAACTAGGAAGCGGGATTGTACGTAACAACGTAATTTGGTACAAAGCATGCTGGTAAATGTAGTCTTAATAACATGTCTTCCCAAAGTAAATTATATGATTTTAGAGAGCTTACATTGAGAAAAAGGTTGAGGGGACATGCAAATTTCACAAACAATACTAAACTAAATGTTATTTCAATGGCTAGTTTAATGGACAAAACGATAGTATCTAGTAAGTCTACCAACCAGAATGGAAGGTCAGCCGTGATCCTGATCTATAATGCATACCTTACATTGACCAGGTAACAGGTAAACAAATAATTTTAAATGTTCCTATGTGTGTGTGTGTGTGTGGGGGGGGGGGGGGGGGGGGGGGGCTGTGTGTTCATTGGAGCGTCTGTTGGTTATAAAGTTAATGATCAATTCCTGCTTCAGGGTTTAGGACTCAGGACTATATTGGACTATTTATATTTGCAGTAGCCAAACCAGAGCTGCCTCCCCCATCAAGCATTGAAGCGAGGTCTGGAACAGCATGCACGTTAACTGTTGCTAACAACAGGAAGGAAATGACGAGACACCTGAGTGAATACATGTAAATAGCCTATGTTGCATAATAGCATGTTCTATATTTATAGTGTTCTCAGCCCTATCTATCTTGATGTTATGGAGGTATACACAACCCACTGGAATACCCATGAATACACGCACGCACGCACACACACACACACGCACGCACGCACACACACACACACACACACACACACACACACACACACACACACACACACACACACACAAGCACACATACAAACCCAAACAAAAACACACACTCACACCGCGCACACATACACACGATCATCTTAAATATGAAATGTAAATTCTTAAAGCTGGGTCAGGTTAACAAGTAGGGCGTTTAGAGTATGAATATGCTCCTGGGCCTGTTGATATGTCATCACCGATAAGAATCTTCAGCCCTCAGTTGTCTTTGTAACTGAGCGTCAAATCAATGTGAGTTACCTGGCAACCATTGAGCTCCATTCGGTTTCAGTGAGACGTTTCAGGATGTGTCCAAAAATATAGAAATATCTATTTAACCGTATGTACCTCAAAATATTTTTATTAATCAGCATCTGAATACAAATACCTTTTGCAACCTTTCTCAAAGGAGCAAGAAAGACAATCCTGTAATATAGAGAATCTTACAAATGATTAAACCCCACTTTGGCGCTCTCTTTCTCGTGGACTCTTTGAATTATTAACCCACAGAGAATAGCTTACTTGTGCTTGTGACTCTGATGTGACCCCGACTCCCCCCTAAGGGATCTGGACTTATGACGGATTGCCTTCGGTCCCTTAGACTCCACCAGTGACATGTTGACTTTCCCTCTCTCTGTGGTTAGACTGCTGTAACGGATTGGCGTATTGATCTGTGGACCTGGACATTCCATCCCTTTCTGGAGAGACAACGGGCTTTGTTTGAGCCGATTGGTTTTCTCAAAGGAGAGAGATTGTGGGTGGGGGGGAGAAGCAACAAAAGGCCTTGTGCTATTTAGACGCAGATGATGGTAGAAGTCTGGGGCTCTGAACTGGACTCTTTTTGGTGTTTGTTTGTTTTTTAAACGGAGGGCTCTTTCCAGGCTGTTTCTCAGTCAGACTGCATCCTCGCCCCCTCAATGGAGTTAGGATCTGAAGAAAGGATACACCACCCCTGTGGAAGTGTGCTCCTTTTAGTGTCTGAGCTGATTTAAAAGGTTTGCGGCGTAAGATAATCAGCCATTGGCATTACGGTTCCCTGAAGTTCTGGTTCAGGTTGGTCAGTATGGATGCTCTGAAGGACAGCTGGGATCCGTGGCAGGTATATGAGACGGAGGTGCCCAGCAGCAGCTCCTGGTGAGTCCTTCCTCAAACAGTAGAACCTGTGATATTAGTTAATTTATTTTGACATGGGGTGACTGACTTGAGACAACGTCTCTTTTACAGCATGGATTTGTCTCTAACAGGTTTCTTCATTGTAATGAGTTATTGTATGCATTTTATAAAATGTTTTTTTTTTATTTACTTTCCCTTTGAATTTGGATGAACATATTATTATTAGGCATTGCCTTTCATTATTCAAGTAATTTATCAAACAATATTTTATGTATTTCCTTTTTAGATCTTTTCATTAAAAAGATTTGTCAGTGAAACATTTTTCTATTAAAAAAAAATATATTTTGTGGGGAAATGTTATTCCCACATGGAAAGCACTCATAACCATCATGAGAGGAACGTCACCACCACAGTCATTGCCTGCCTGAACACAGGAATGATTACGGAGGGGCCCGTTGATTGCAGGGAGAGGCACTCTGATGTAGAAGGGCACTCATGCATCGCTTATGGACCAGGAAAAGGGCCTTCGGAATGCCAAGACATGTGACCGATTGTTCTAGTTCCATGGTTGCCGTTGGTAACAGGGCCTACACAGTATCCCCCCCCCCTCGGATCGTAGCAAGTGACACACTAAAAGGGGTGCCCAGAGGAAAACCCAGCCTCCCCCTTTCTCCCTCCATTCATTCATTCATTTTCCATCCAGTGCCACTTCCATTCAAACTGTTTCAATGAGGCTTACAGTGAAGAAAAAGAGGTTTTTGTGTTTCATTTCATGTGAGTTCAGCAGCTGTATCAATCTCAGGGTGGAAAACTGTGTTTTCTGGATGATTGACGTAGTGCGGCAGTGCTGTGAGATATTTTACACCATGGATCCAAACATGCATACGTCATAAATCATAAATTAAACATGCTGATTGCACGTTGCAGTAATTTCAGCAGGAACATTGTAGGGCTGTACGTTTTAGATTTGTTTAAAGCTAGTAATTGACTACATGTCCTGTCTCACTGTATCCACATGGGTGTGCTATGCAGTCACCTGCTGAGTGAAATGTAAAATTAGATTAAAAACTAGGGTTCACCCATCTAGTAGACCTATTGTTTCATCAATGTCTTGCCTTGTAAGGTATCCTGCTATAAATCCAATTCAGAATGTACCATATAATTTGAATCATCTTCGCTCATTTATGGAATGAGACTTGTTGATCTAAGTAGGATTTATCTCTATCTGTATGAAAAGGGTAAAAATGTAATTCAAAATAAACATGCCCTCTCTATTCTGTGACACAGCGCTCATGACCATGGAGTCAGCCCGGAGGAAGAGCTCAGCCTGGAACACTTGCTGCTTCTGAGGGACACGTTTAGCCGTCGCACACCCCCCGGCAAGGGGTCACGGCTGGGACAGGAGGCCAAGGCGGAACCAGGAAGTGGAGAGCGAACGCAGGGCCACGGGGGGACGAGGGGCGACGGAGAGAGACCAGGAGGAGCGAGGGGAAGACGAGGAGGAGACGGAGAGAGGGGGATGTGTCTGGAGGAGTTCCGAGAAGCTCTGGGCTTTGTGATTGGACCGGACCACCGGAGCGGATGGGTGGAGAGGTTCTTCAGTGAGGTGACAAAAGCAAGGTCTGACGGAGCTTGTCAGAAACGAACGTCCATTTTATTTGCCGGAAGTTTTTCTGTTTCTTAATGAGTGTCACGCTGGTGTCTGGTCTACTCCTTCTAGCTCTGTGTTTTTTTTCCGTCTTCCAACCAGGTGGACGTTGGCTGTGTGGGCCGTGTGGAGTGGGAGGAGCTATGTTCTCACCTGTTACAGCAGTGTGCTGAGAGACACCTAGCGTCCGTCCCCAGAGATGCTGTCCTGGACGCTGAGGCTCGCTTCCAGCACTGTTCACACAACAAGGTAGGAGGGACAAGTCACATACTGGCACTGACCATTGACAAGTCACACACTGCTACCATGACAAGTCACTAGTTAGGGACAAGTCACACACTGCTACCATGACAAGTCACTAGTTAGGGACAAGTCACATACCGGTACCATACTGACTGTTGAAGAGTCACATACTGGTTTCATACCGACTGTTGACAAGTCACTAGTGACACTATGTTTCATTGGTCACTGCAGGTATACTTTGAAATGTTATACACTGATTAATCAAGTGCAATTCCCCCAAACAGTAAAAAAAAAATACAGCTGATTATTAATTCATTCTTAAATCAGTTTTTTCAATTCATCTCAAAAAAACATTCACGAATGTGTGAAAATATATTTCTATTCACAGAAAATATAACCTGATGTGCACAACACTCATTTTTACTTCCGAAAACAGTTCAACTCGTCTCGTTCAGGCGCTATTCTCATCTTCCAAACGGTTTGTTTTGGTAGCGGGAGCCCACTGTCCGTGTGGTGGCGGTCCCCCACCCACCCCCTCTTCGCTACGTGAGCGTCAGCAAAGGAGGAACCCTCACTGTCTGGAACAGACGACTCCACGTACTCACCTCTCTGGGGGTGAGGGAGTTATTGTCTTTGACAGAAGGACAATGACACACACACAAACACACACGCACACACACACACACACACCAACTGTTCTCTCTCTGATGCCTGTGAGTTAGTGACTGTGAAAGAGACACACACACACACACACACTCACTCACTCACTCACTCACTCACTCACTCACTCACTCACAGACGTATCTGTCTTTGATGCCTGTGTACCCAGTGTGTCCCCTCGTGTGTGTCTTTAACTGAATCTCACTTTGTGTGTGTGTGTGTCTGTCTCTCTCTCACTCCTCCACACACACATAGTAGAACGGTGCACTGTACTGTTGGTTTAGCGTTTAGTGTTTCCTTAGCTTTCGGGGGACCCTGCAGAAGAAGGGGCAAACCCACGGAGGTTCCGTGGATGGACCACCGACGCCGTCTGCATGCCCAATGCCCACAAGGTCGCCGTAGCAACCAGCGGCAGGGACATCCACTTTATTGATGTTTCCACCCCCACTTGCGTTGAAAGTGTCCACCTGTTTGGTAACCTGTTTAAAGACTACGCCTACCTAACAACTACTAAGCCTTTTATTTTAAGTGAATTTTATACTTTTTTTACATTATACATACACTTTTTGTTAGTCTTATCCTCTGTTTGAATGCCTTTCAACCGTCAACAATTCAATCAGGGTTCCGCAATGTCCCGACTGCTCTCTGCTTCTGGCATGACACTAAGGTAAGGCTTCATCAATCCCGATGACTTCCCAATGTGTCAATCTAGAACCATTGGTCTCCAGAACCCTCAAGCTTTCACGTTTTCCCGGTTTCTCCCCTCCCAGTCTCCAGGGCGGCGCTCTCTGCTGCTGTGGGGCGATGAGAAAGGTGGGGTCCACCTGCTTTGGTTCCTGCAGCCACAGAAGGGGCTGTTTGAAAACCCCTTCAGCAACGACAGCGGCCCCCAAAAGATCTACATGCAGGTGGTGTTTCTGACCTTGCGCAATCATTTCACAAAGAGCCGGGAACACGTACAACGTAGAAAATAAATAACATAAACTATGTACTTTTTTCTCACGCCAATGCTGTGTTGGGGTGTTTCCTCTGAAACAGGACATCGGTGAGCACAGCCGCCTGCTCACCTATCAGCACTTACCCGACGTTCACCTGGAGCCAATCAACAGGATCGCATTCGAGTCCCACAACGACCTTGTCGTGACGTCATCAGGAAGCGACGCCTCCTCGCTTGTTGTCATGAACGCGTCCCGCCGGAGGAAACCTTACGTCTGGAACATTGAAAGGGTATTGGTTAGACGATACCACGCCCTAAAGCATACCCTACTTCATCGTCTATTTTACTCGGACCATAATTCATAAAATGAACATCATGCTATATTGAAAAAGACTTGAAACTAGCGATTGAACTCATTAGAAAAATGTTTACTGGTGTAATAAAGTAAGTGAGACGTAGGGTCATTTTCTCATAGACTTCCGTACAATCGGACTTCTTTTTGCAACGTAGAGTCGCCCCCTGCCGGCTATTAGAAAGAATGCAGGTTTAAGGTACTTCCGCATAGGCTTCACTTTTCAGGACCGGAAGCTGCGTCCACCTATAGATACAGTCTAGGGTCAATACCAAGCAAATACGTGCTAAGATCAACAAATGTTTTGAAAGTGTTGTCATTTGAGTGTAAACTTTTATAACATTATTATTGGATATTACTATGCCCTTTAAAGCATTCATATAAGATTACCTGAATATTTAAAAGTGTAACATATTAAAGTGAAGAGGCAAATATACAATAGGGAGTTAATGCAACACAGAAAGAAATACCTTCATAGAGTTATGATTATGTCATACTCTGCCCTGCTACACCCAGAGGAGCTAATCTAATGTCTAGACACTAATGTGGTTTGACCGAGTGAAGAAAACAAGAGAAAGAGAGAGAGAGAGAGAGAGAGAGAGAGATGGAGAAATAG
>CM030187.1:14044885-14077385 GCA_017639675.1 Aplochiton taeniatus
CTCTCCTGTCCTCCCTCCCTCCCTCCCTCCCTCTCTCTCCCTCCATCCTCCTAACCCCCCCCCCTCCCCCTGCTGACCCCCCTCAGGTGAGCGCGTGCCAGCGCCTCTTCGACGACATCGGGAGGAAGATGGCGGTGCATCGCCAACGCAGGAGTGCGCTCGGCGACGTCGACGTCGACAAGCTCTCCCTGGTGTCCGGCGTGTGCACCCCCTACCAGGTCCTGGCCCTACAGGTGAGCCGCCCTCCCTACCTGTCCGAGCTCTCCCATTGGTCAGCGGCCCCACAGGTGAGCTGGGATGTCACTCAGCCGTCTCCCTCCCTACCTCTCTGAGTCCTCCCATTGGTCAATGGCCCAACAGGTGGGATGTCAGTCAGGGGAAGGCTCTCCGCAAGCCGCCTCCCTCCCTCTCTGTCTGAGTCGTCCTATTGGTCAGCTGTCTTGTAAGTGAGCTGTGATGTCAGAGGTGTTCATCGGTTTACCTGAGAAACAGGGGTGACTCTTTCCTGCCTTCAGCCCTCCCCTTCCTGTCCTCTCGTCCTATCAGACAGCGTCCTCACAGGTGAGATTTAGTGTTACCCAGAGGAAAAGAGCAGAGTAATCTTTCTCTGTCAAGCTTGGTTTTATGCCATCCTGTGTGCACCCCCACCATGACGTTTTAAAATGTACCTAAGCATTTTCAGAAAATGTTTTCAAGAGAGCCTATTGTGGCGCAAAGCAGTGCCTCTTGCCACAGAATCTTGCGTTCAGCGTGCGGTTTCCCAGGGTTACCAAAGTACACCGTCATTACGGCGGTGGTCAACTGGTCGAGGAAATTACAGATAAAAAAAAACAATACGGAAAAGGCCGGCAATCAACGGTGAAGGAATCTGAACGGGGTGACTCCCACGTCCTCTGACTGCCGGAGCAGGCTCTGTGGCTGAGGGCAAGGGGCAGGACTGCCTGCTGGGTCTGGAGCCATCAACAAACACAGGCCGTTGAGTTGGAAAGTGTGAGGAGAGAGAGAGAGAGAGAGAGAGAGAGAGAGAGAGAGAGAGAGAGAGAGAGAGAGAGAGAGAGAGAGAGAGAGAGAGAGAGAGAGAGAGAGAGAGAGAGAGAGAGAGAGAGAGAGAGAGAGAGAGAGAGAGAGAGAGAGAGAGAGAGAGAGAGAGAGAGAGAGAGAGAGAGAGAGAGAGAGAGAGAGAGAGAGAGAGAGAGAGAGAGAGAGAGAGAGAGAGAGAGAGAGAGAGAGAGAGAGGGAGGAATATTTATTTCAGAGCGTGTTGAGCATGAACACATTGTTTGAATATTGTTATTCAGGAACAACGGTGCATAGAGACAGTATTTTGGGGGTTTGCACCGTTTTCCCTTTCTCTCCAGCTTTCTTTCTTTCTCTCCCTCTTTCTTTCTTTCTCCCCCTCTTTCTTTCTTTTTTCTCTCTCCCACTCTCTTACTTTCAGTTTGTTGTGTGTGTTTGTTGCTATGGTATGGCTTTTGGCGGCATGTCGTTTAAAAACCGTCGGTTTGTGAGGTAGGAATAGAAGTAGCAACAATAAGGCCACGGATTTGGGAAAGGAAAGAGAGAGAGAAGAAAAAAAGAAAGAGCACAGCTTTGTTCCAGACCTTCAGGGAGTTATCTGAGGGAAGAAATGTCAGAAATGTAAGTATCTTTTTCTGCCAGGTGGTTTAGCTTCCAACTGTCATAAGTTATCAATTCAGAACATGACCTTTTAAAAAACGTAATCTACCACGCAAACCAGTTCATCCCTACCCTTTCCACTTGAATCCCATTTTCTCTCCCCAGTCCCTCCACTGTCTCCCTTGACTCTTACAAAACAAAATCATAAACTTTTATTGTTTATTTACGGCCAGTTAAAAAACTAAAAAGAATCTTTTCCTCTCGCTCCTTCCTTTCCTTCTCTGTTCCTTTTTCTTCTTCCAGGATTGCGAGGAAATGTCACTAGCTGTGGATTTACCCACAAGCCCCCACGGCCTGAGGTGCACCAACGAGGCGGGGCTTAGCTCTCTGCAGCTGTCAATCAACGGCTCAGAAAAGGAAGAACATGCCCGGATGGCACCCCCTTAAATTAAGCTGTATGGTATATGGTTCAAACCAACACTGTGGAACCAGTGAAGTGGGCTGAACCATTTCAACAGCATGGAGGGTGTGCGCCGCAGTCCCATCATGATTCATGAAATCACGCCAAAGATTTTTCCGCTAAACAATTGATTGCTACTGTTAAACATTGTACGTAAAAGTAAAAATTGCCACATATTTTGATAACGGTATTCTTCGAAAAATAAATGAAATGTTTTGAGTACAAACAAATGTTCCTTGTCCTCTGTCTTTCCATTTTGCAAAACAATGTTAAAGTTCAAAGTGGTAAGGTGTGACCAGAAGCTTTGCACCCACAGGATGGATAGGTTGTGTTAAATCACGTTAGAAGATCTGTCAACAACTCACCTTTCAGTGTTTTTTCCTCTGGCCTCAAAATGCTGTTTTTCACAAAATATTTCCAAAGCTTGATTTGTTCACATTTTACAAGCTTAGGAAGCGGTTTCTTTCCTTCCCATTTCATTTTCTTTTACTTCATTTATGCGCCCATATTCACGAATATGCAGAGGTCATCATAAATGTCATAACATTTCCTCTCAATCTCTTCCTGTTCACCTTGACTGTATGGTCTGTCTTGGTGTGTTTTTTGGCAACGTCTGTCAGTCCCCTGCCTTAAGCCTGTGTTTAAATACCGCAAGAGTTTTTCTGTAGGAATGTACCTTGAGGAAAGCCCGTGGTTTTATAGGAACGAGAGAGAATTTGACAATGTGACTCAACACAGTAGCACAGCATAATTTAATACTTTCCACAAACTAGCTACGTAGCCAGACAACATGGCTGCTAGCTTCTATGGGCCCACTGTCTAAAATAAGGTAAGCTGTGTTTACCCTTTTTTGGCAGTTTAATTCCACATATAACTTTTAGTTTTTGTCGTGCTCAATGACTTTTTAGAATCAACACAATGTGTTGCTGTGATGATTCACAGATCTCAGATCACACATTGAACTGTCTGAAACAAATGTTTTCTAAAAGTTTCATGTCCCATAAGGGGAGTGGATGTGAGAGAATCCTGGATGCAACAGCTCGTATCACGCTAGGCTACGCTAAGCTATGCTATGCTGCGTTGTGCTCTACTATGCTATGCTGTGCTATATTATGCTATGCTATGCTCTGCTATGATATGTATTGTTTGTGTTTACTGTGCTGGCTCTGGGAAAGGCAGAGTGATGGAGTACTGGACTACTGGCGGCACTTCAAACCACAGAGCATACAAGGTCAGCCACGGGTCCAACTGTCTGACTATTCACTCCCTTTAAGTCTTAGCTGTGAATGTGTTAACACAAACGAGGACCTGTATGCAAATGAAGCTGGCAAACAAGAGCCAGGAAACCATAATTCACTCTCTCTCTCTCTCTCTCTCTCTCACTCTCTCCCCCCCCCTCTCTCTCTCTCTCCCCCCCCCCCCCCCCCCCCCCCCCCCTTTCTCTCTCTCTCTCTCTCTCTCCCCCCTCTCTCTAGTTCTCTCTCTCTTTGACTCTGAAAGCACGAACTTTGATATCTGCATTCCCACAGCTGTCTGCATGGTTTCTACAGTGGTAAACAATACCTTGACAAAACATCCAGTTTTAGATTTTGTTCTACTGAATACTTTTCCGCCATTCTTTTTATCTTTTTCTTCATTCTCTTTCCCTACCACTTTTTCTCACTCGCTCTCTCACTTTCCCTTTTCCTTCTAGACCTCTATCGCCTAATGTCTCTCTCTTTCTCCCTCTGTTGTACGCCCCCTCTCTGTCTCTTCTCTGTTTCTCTCTCTACCTCTCTCTTTCACACACACACACACACACACACACACACACACACACACACACACACACACACACACACACACGCTTTAGTGTCACTCTCTCTGTATTTACTGTGCAAGATCATCATGAATGTCATGCCATCCCGGTCAAAGCGAAATGATTGACCGAGATGTCACAAACTGTTCGAAATGTTCGAGTCATCATCCAAAGTGTGTGTGCGCCCGTGTTTGAGTGTGCCTATCTGATCATTTTCACGGTGACCTTTGTTTACATTTTCTCCAATCAGCACTGAGGACACAAACATGGGGCCCGGTCTTTCTTGTTTTGTCTCCCACCGTTTTTCCAATTCCCTTGTTGTGCGTTCTAATTCCCCTTTGTGTCTTCACAAAGCCTGGGTTATTTTCAGCACTGTGTGTATGCGTGTGTATGCGTGTGTATGCGTGTGTGTGCGTGTGTGTGCGTGTGTGTGTGTGTGTGTGTGTGTGCAGGGTTTTCGGGGCAGGAAGAAAAACAATTGCACTGTGGTACAGAGAGGCGACTGTGTGTGTGTGTGTGTGTGTATGTGTGTGTGTGTGTGTGTGTGTGTGTGTGTGTGTGTGTGTGTGTGTGTGTGTGTGTGTGTGTGTGCTTGCTTCGAGGGGAATAAACAGAAATGGACACACAGCTGGAATAAGCAGCAGGAGGAGAGTAAACAGAGCAGCAATCAGCCCTCAGGGACCACAGCCTGAGCTTAACATGTTAGTCTGTCACATATCTCAGCTACTAGGATTACCGAGTCATCCCCCGTCAAACTGAACGGTTATTTAATACCAAGGCTTATGAATTACTGACATTTCCAGTACATTTTTTCTGTGTGGGATGTTGTAAATCTTTTTGTGGTGTTTTTGTGGTGTTTTTGTGGTGTTTTTTGTTCGATGTCATAGAGAAAAAAAAAGGCGATTTATTGTCATCGTTTTTTTCTTTGTTTGTTCTCCTCCGGTTTCTCCCTCCATCTGTCTGATTTTGCCTTTATCCTCAACATCTCTATCTCTGATTCTCTCTCTCTCTCTCTTTCTCTCTCTCTCTCTTTCTCTCTCTCTCTCTCTCTCTCTCTCTCTCTCTCTCTCTCTCTCTCTCTCTCTCTCTCTCTCTCTCTCTCTCTCTCTCTCTCTCTCTCTCTCTCTCCCTCTCTCTTTCCCCTTCTCCTTGAGCAGTTATGTAGTCTTTTGTCTAGGCTAAAATGTGAAAATGGCCTTTTAAGCGGCGACGGACAAAACGACAGTTAAAATAAATGGAAAGCTCGTTCAACTGTGAGAAACATGGCCTTAGGTTGTCTCCGTTCAGCTTGTGAGAGCAACAATAGCTGCTTGTTTTTGTAACGGCGGTCTTCCCAAAATCCCTTCCAGGGAGTGCTAACCCTTTTCGACCGTTTGTGTGTGTTTGTTTGTGTGTGTGTGTGTGTGTGTGTGTGTGTGTGTGTGTGTGTGTGTGTGTGTGTGTGTGTGAGTGCTGCACAGAAGCACTTTATGACATGGCTTAAATAGCAGGTTGAAATGACCTTCTTTTCACTAATTTCCAACATCAATCAAGCTCCTTTATGCTCCAAGGCTATTTCTCTCTTTAGAGTGGCTTAAAACACCCCCTGGAGTATTGTGTGGCTCCTAGACCTCATCATTCTGCCACACACACACACACACACACCACCCCCACCACACACAGAAACACACACACACACACTACCACGCACGTACACACTAGCGCGCACACACACACAAACTCTCACGGCAGATGTTCCTAAATACCAAAGTGACAGCAGCACAGGCTGGGAAATGCGCCGTGAGATCCTGATCGTTGGTAAAGCCGCTCTTGGGGCTTAAGAGCCGACCCAACAACACAGCACTAACAATTTATAGTGGACGCCAGGGGAAAGCAGAGAAAGAGAGAGAGAGAGATGGAGGGAGGGAGAGAGAGAGAGAGAGAGAGAGAGAGAGAGAGAGAGAGAGAGAGAGAGAGAGAGAGAGAGAGAGAGAGAGAGAGAGAGAGAGAGAGAGAGAGAGAGAGAGAGAGAGAGAGAGAGAGAGAGAGAGAGAACAGAGCATGCAGGAAGGGCGCAATAAAAAATAGTGATTTGTGAATGAGAAGAGACTCACAAAATAAAGATGCCTGCTTTTGTGTGACGAACTGTAGATTCTCTCTCTCGCTCTCCCTCTCTTCCTCACTTTCTCTCGGTGGGGAGGGACCAGAGAGTGAGTTTGTGGGTGTGTGTGTGTGTGTGTGTGTGTGTGTGTGTGTGTGGTTGTCCGCATGGGAAGTGCGTCGGGGAGGAAGGCGCAGCTTGCGCTAAGCCTGGAGCAGAGCAGAGACGAGTGGAAGAGAGGAGGAGTGGAACGACTGGGAAAAGAAGGAGAAGAAGAAGAGGGGTAAATTACAGAGACAAGAAGAAACAAAGAGATCAAATCTACAGGGCCAGGGGGGGGGGGGGGGAAGAGAGACACACCTCACATATGAGAGGATGAAAAGGAGGGTGGACAGAATAACGCAACATAATCCAAGAAAAGACATGAGCGGAGCAAAAAGGTGAGGGACACGGTGGAGATGGACTCACAAGGGGAAGCAGCAGGAGTAAACGACTGGAGAAAAGGATGAGAAAGAAGAAGAGGAGAGAGAGAGAGAGAGAGAGAGAGAGAGAGGGAGAGAGAGAGAGAGAGAGAGAGAGAGGGGGTACTTCTGTATCTCTTTCACGTCTCCTGTCGATCCCGCTCTTAGTAAGGAGGACCTGGGGGACAAAACACAGGACCAGTGAGAGCAGACCGTCTGACGGACCACACTCACACACACACACACCCACACACACACACACACACACACACACACGCGTGCACGGTTTCCTCTCGCTCCCTCTCTCTGTGTCTCTCTCCCCCGTCAAAGCCCAGCCTGAGGGAGGGAAGCTGGACAGCCCCTTCCATTTAAATCTACTGTGACACGGGGTGGGACGGACTGCCAGCTCCCCTCGCCCTGCTTAGAGACACCTGCCACACACACACACACACACGCACACACACAGGTCCTGGAGAGAGACTGCTACACTGAACTGAAGTTTTTTCTGTTTGTTTAACCACGTGCTCTGGGTCAGGGTGACAGCTTCGACGACAGGTCCAGCCAAGGGGGGAGCAGGAGGAGGAAGAGGAGGAAGAGGAGGAGACGTGATTGATCATTAAACCGACAGCTCCACGCATCTAGAGAAACGCTGGGGAGCGCTCAAAGACAGAGGGAGAGAGAGAGAGACAAAGAGAGAGAGAGAAAAAGAGAGAAAGAGAAAGAGGAACCACATCAACTGACTCTGCACTTTCACTCTCTTTCCTGTGACTGATTGAGTGACTCACTGGGTAACTGGCTGGCTGGCTGACTGGCTGACTGACTTTGTCTACCTTGGATAACTGGCAGACTGGCTGGCTGACTGGCTGTCTGTCTATCTAAGATACCTGTCTGGCCGGCTGTTTGTCAGTCTGCGTCTACCTTGGCTAACTGTCTGTCTGGCTGTCTGCGTCTACCTTGGCTAACTGGCTGGCTGGCTGGCTACCTTGTCTAACTGGCTGGCTGGCTGGCTACCTTGGCTAACTGGCTGGCTGGCTGGCTACCTTGGCTAACTGGCTGGCTGGCTGGCTACCTTGGCTAACTGGCTGGCTGGCTGGCTACCTTGTCTAACTGGCTGGCTTGTGTGAACAACTGCAGTGGCTTGTCTGACTGAGCTGTTCTGGGCGTCTTGATTCCCTGACTCACTGAATGAGCCGTGAGATCTTTTCAAGCAGACTGCCGTCCGCACCACGGCTTGCCCACTCCTACGAGGACACAGATAGTATTTGAATCTCACTCTCTGTCGCTCCGCTCCTATGAGGACACAGATAGTATTTGAATCTCACTCTCTGTCGCTCCGCTCCTCTCTCTTGTCTTCAGTCACACATCAGCTCCTCTCGTTCTCTGCCGGTCGTTTTTTTTTCCTTCTTTTATTTTTTTTGGACCGCTTTTCTCTTTCACTTCTCTACACCTCTCTCCTTAGTAGTTTGTCTTGATTTATTTATCTTGCTTTCTCTCCTCGTATTCGTTCTCTATCTCTTCACATTCTCTCTCTATCTCTTCACATTCTCTCTCTATCTCTTCACATTCTTTTTCTCTGTCCGGGCTTGTGGCGGTGTGACCATGAGGAGAGACCGTTTGCTCCTGGCTGTGACTCTGACGGCCCTCTTCACAGCCGACCTCCACTTCTTCCTCATCCCAAAGCTCAGGGCCCTCCATCAGGGACCGGAGGGCCCCTGCCTCTGCGGCCCCGGCAACCTGACCGCGCTGGCCGGGCCAGACGCCCCCGTCCTCCCCTGGCCGGCCAACGAGACCCAGGCGGTCCCCCAGGACGCGTCCGCGTGGGAGCCCGCCGAGGGTGGCTCGAAGCTGGGCCGCCTGTTCGCTCACCCTCTGTATAACATCCGGAGCCCCGTGACCAAGGGAGAGGAACGATTGCTGCAGAGGGAGGACCTGATGGGCTACTACCGCAGGAAACTGTCGCGATGGGAACGGTCAGTGGCACTTTGCTTCCTCTGTTTGCGTCCGCTCTTCGTTTTTGTTAACATCATGTGTTGTGTGTGTTTGCTGTATTCGATATATTTCATTTTGTGGTTATAACTTCGTTTGAACGTTTTGGTTTATTTTCTTTGGACTTGAGGCGTTGCTTATCTAGAGCTATTTTCTTTTTCAATATTGATATATTTTTTATACAGTTGATGTTTCATCTGAGCTATACTTGTGATTTAAACTGGGAATTCAATGTGATTTGACATGTGAATTCAATCTGGTTTTCAAATTCAATTCTTGATTTAAATCAGTATTTCACATCCCATCTGGGTGACTAATGATTATGCTGTTCCCATGCTGCCAATGAGTCACTCACATATACGTCTGTTTTTACTTAGTGTTACTCCAGACCTTTTATGCTGAAATGGCTTGTTTTGACTTAGTGTTATTCCAGACCTTTTATGCTGAAATTGACAGATAAAGCGAGGGTTAACATCTCATGCTTTGACAAGTGGAAAACATGTGCTGAGGCTAGACAGTGGTTGAAGGGCAGGGTCATTGACTTAATGGCTGTTAGTCTTACACACACACGCACCCCCCCCCCCCCCCCCCCCCCCCCCCACACACACACACACACACACACACACAAAGTTTCATACACACTAAGCATGAACACATGTAAACAATGACAAAACCTTCTTTAGTTTGAGTCTGTCTCATAAAAACCATAACATGGTTATATATGCACACACACAGACGCACACACACACACACACACACACACACACACACACACTCATTCCGAGAAACCGAAGTTGTGAAACGTTCTCTCTCTAAGGTAAACAAGCAGGGCTCCGAAACTGTTACAAATCCTTTCGAATATGTCGGAGCTCTTGAACTGGGCTCTGCTGTAGCCTGTCTTCCACTCCCTGCCTCACGGAACGAAACAAGGTTTGGCCTCTGGAACGCTGGGAAAAAAGCAGAAGAAATATGAAGTGGAGATCTCTTTCTCCTGGCTGCCTATTAAATGGGCACACACCACATCACAGTGGATACTCCCTCTAGGCTAATAGGACCTAGAGTCTTGCAGAAAGCTTTCAGCAACACAGCAACAACTCAGCAACATTCTTTTAAAAAGGATGTTTATGGGGCTAGTTTGCTTTTTTCTGATGCTTTATTGGTCAGGGAGTTTACCAAATAAAACCGCTCCATAAATGTCTCTTTGTACGTTTGTGTGTGTGTTTGAGAGAGAGAGAGAGAGAGAGAGAGAGAGAGAGAGAGAGAGAGAGAGAGAGAGAGAGAGAGAGAGTATGTGTGTGTGTGTGTGTGTGTGTGTTTGAGAGAGAGAGAGAGAGCGAGCGAGAGAGAGAGAGAGAGTATGTGTGTTTATGCATGCACATGCAGGATTCTATCCCTGCATGCCTCCTGAGACGTATCACACGATGACGTGTTTATCATTTCATGCACTTTGCATATTTCCTTTATGCATTAAATCACACAGTAGATTGTGCATATACAGCGTGGTAAATCACAGCAGGCAGACACACCCGTCGCCTAAAAGCCCATCCAGGATTAGCTAAGATATGTGATGGCTCCCATCAGTCATTTCAGAACAGTTGGCAAAGCTTCCAGCTGAAGTGTCTTTATTCCATTCTCTGCTTCTCTGCTTCTCTGCTCTGCGGTGTGCGGTTGAAGGGCTACTACAGCGCTACTGATTGCGCTCGGTCTGTCAGCGCCATGATTGGTGCTCGACGGCCAACCAGAGAGCGAGGCGCTGTTTTAAAACAAACTGCCGTTTAGGTCCTTAGGCCCACTTATGACTCGCCCACCAATTGTCTGCAAACCGGTGATTAGGTTTTAGTTTGCCTTCGGTGTTTATTTTTATTTGACTTCAACTGCTATAACATTCGTATTTGTAGAAAGCAAATGTGTGCATTTTCATTTGCTGTCAAATTCCAGTTGTTATGTATTACACATTGCGAGAGATATGACAACTGGTGAAATGGCTGAAAGATATGACACCAGCTAATAATAACGGACCCAAAAGGAGAGCCCACAGCGGAGTATGAGAGTTTGACCCCCCCACTCACACCGTGTGGTCAGGGAGCCTAACACACAGCCACCACAGGGACGGCGGGAAGTCCCACCGCGATTCCCGCTGCCCGTTCCTAAAGTGTAGGCTTCTAGTGGCCGACGTGGATGCACACAGGCCATCAGCAGACACCACCAGAGAGGAGAGCGATGTGTCGCCAAAGGGAACGTCGATCTTCCCCCCCTAGTGGCGAGAGCGAGGGCACTCTTTTCACGCCGTTGAACTCCAATATAAATGTTTTCATTTGAACATGTGTTCATGTCCTAACTACGTTAAGCCTCTTCTTTTGATGAGAATATGACATAGTATTACAATGCGGACTTTTGTCAGCACATGGTCTTTGTCATTGTAAAAAAAAACAAAAAAAACGTAGATTCTGGATTCCGTCTCAATTGGACTTTTGACCCTTTTAGGCACATGCAGTTCTACAGTGAGGTGGCGGCGGCCTCCAACGTCACCGTACCCAAACAGGAAGTCACCTTTGACCCTGAGGCCAGCTGGCTGAAGTTCCACCTGGGGATCAGCCGCTTTGCGCTGTACACCCGCGACGACCCCGCCATCCTACGACTGCTGCACGACATGAAGGCCTCCACCGTCATCAACGCTGGTGAGAGAGGAAGGGAAGGAGGGATGAGGAGAGGGAGAGAGGGAGGAAGAGAGGGAGGGAGGGAAGAAACGAGGGAGGGAGGGAGGGAGAAAGTGGGTGAAAAAGGGAGGGAGGGAGGAAGGAAGGGAGGAGGGCCCAAATATGATGGATCCGTCCACATACTGACAGGAGTGTGTGTTCCCCCAGATTACACCCAGGATGAGAGGGCTCTGAAGGGAGCATGTGACTGCAGCCCAGGTAAGACCATCTTAACAGCACCTTAAGGTGTTGAGTAGTACTACTGGTTCTGTGGTTTTATTTCTCTCTCTCTCTCTCTCTCACTCTCTCTCTCTCTCTCTCTCTCCCTCTCTACCCCCCCCCCCCCCCTCTCTATCGCTCTCTCTCTACCCCCCCTCTCTCTCTGTCTCTCTCTGTCTCTCTCTCTCTCTCTCTCTCTCTCTACTACCCCCCTCTCTCTCTCTCTCTCTCTCTCTCTCTCTCTCTCTCTCTCCGTCCCTCATTATTTCCCTTTCCCCCTCCATGTCTCTAGCTCACTCCTCTAACGCTCCCTCTCTCTCTTTCTCTGTCTCTGTTTCGTTCTCTCTTTTTTTTCTTCTTCTTGTGGTTGGAGTGATGCGGCGCTATCAGAGGCAAGCACTCCCCGTCGCTTGCCAGACAACGACCACTTTGTTTTCGTCCAGCGAACACCATCAACCTACCATGGCTTCCATGACTTCCATCTGCCCTGTCTCTCATGCGTTCTCCTGGCGTGTCCCGTAGCCCTGGGAGAGGCACGGACCACTGCGCTGCGTTGTGTTCAAAGACAGGCCCCGTGGCCCCCTGGTTACTCTCTAGACACAGATAGCAGGGTGGATGTTGACAGAACAACACAATCGGCGAGGCGACGCGGATTCCACACACCGAAAAAAGGCCTGGTATAACTATATGTTTTTACGCTCACATACAGGCGCACACATAGAGTGCACACACAAAAGGCAGCGGGTAAACAGTCACACACACACGCACACACACACACACACACACACCCACATACACACACACACGCGCACACACACACATACACACACACACACACACACACACACACATACACACACACACACAGAAATACAAACATAAATGGGCCGCTCGTTTAGCCTCTCCGCGAATCTATTATGGATACAACAGAGACTTTTCCTGACAGACACACACACACACACACACACACACACACACACACACACACACATCCTCCAATCTGCTCGGACTAACTCAGGACCTTACAACAGGCTCCATTCCAGCATTTGTCGGTCCTTTCCACCGCACTCCCTCAAAACAAACCATCTGCTTCAACCACATCAACACTGCACACTGCCAAGAGGAAGGGAGGGAAATGAACAGGACCTCTGTTTCTAGCGGCGCTCGCTGTGGAAACAGATTCATCATTTTGGCCCAGCAGCTCTGAAGTATCAAGGCGACTCGCTTTTCAAACATACGTGGTCCCCGTTTGATTCGGTGAAAATCCACTTACAATAAAACTAGGAATAGACCATGGTTTCAAACGGTGCTGAGAGAGAGAGAGAGCGCGCGAGAGCGTCTATGCCAGAGTGTGTGTATGTCTGTGTGTGTATAAGTTCTTCTATGGACATTCTAGTGTGTGTTGTGTTTCTACGTGGTTCATCTGGCTTGCCACTGGGACATAGGGACAAAAGCAAAGAACCCCTACTAAATAAGCACAGCACAACGCGCTGTGGGTGTGTGGGTGCGTGGGTGTGGGCGAGGGTGCGTGTGTGTGTGTGTGTGTGTGTGTGCGTGTGTGTGTGTGTGTGTGTGTGTGTGTGTGTGTGTGTGTGTGTATGTGTGTGTGTGTCCAACCTGTCATTATCGTATCACAGGGAACAGAGCTCAGAGACTGTCAGAGAGCGAGCAGATTTCAAACCCCTCCCAAAAAAAACACTTTTTTTAAAGTGCTCCTGTAGCCTGGTTTGTTTGCTTTTTGGATTGCAATATAATAATAACACAACCATGCCGGCAAATTCAATGTTTTCATCCGTCGTAAAAGCGATATAAAAAGGTTTTCATTGGAACGAATAAAACTTAGTCCACAGAGAAGCCACTCCTACAACTCTGTAGTGTACAGTAGATTCAAAGTGTTTTCTCCTCTGTCACTGTCATTCATACTGCACACAGCCCTGTGTTGTGTTGTTATCCATGCCCCTAACCCTAACCCTAACCCTGTACTATCTTGTTCTCCAGTGGTGTGTTGCTATCCATGTCCCTAACCCTAACCCTAACCCAGTGCTATCTTCTTCTTCAGTGGTCAAACCCAGCGGTCATCACCTCAAACTAGCTCTCAAACTGCAGGACTTTGGCAAGGCCATGTTTAAGCCCATGAGGTACAGTAACGTCTTGAAGTACAGCACTATGCAAAAGTTTTAGGCAGATGTGAAAAAATGCTGGCCAAAATTTGAAAGCAAAGAGTGGCCACAGCAAATATTGATTTGATTTAGATTGTTCATTTGTTCATTCACTTTGCATTTAGTTCATTGATCAAAACAAACTATTAACACTTCGATTTTTTAAAGCATTCTTACTTTACACACCTGCCGAAAACTTTTGCACAGTACTGTATAAGTTTATAATACAACAATACATATTATATATCTTATACTTCAGGTGTGAAGGACCACCTAAACATTTTACACAACATAAAACTATATGACTGTGGGTTCAGTTTAGACCAGCTATAAAAGTTAAAGGCAGCCATGGTGGTCTTCAGGTCTGGGTTAAAGTTGTTTCTTGAACGTTTTTTAACGTTCGTTTTTTTTCTGATGTCTAATAATGTTTGTTTAAACGACCTGTCCTTCCCGCAGGCAACACAGAGAGCAGGAGACCCCAGAGGACTTCTTCTACTTTGTGGACCTACAGAGACACAACGCCGAGATCGCCGCCTTTCACCTCGACAGGTAACCACGGCAACCACTGCTGCCACAACCCGTCCTCCAATCCAGTTCCCCACAGCCTGCATACTTTGAAAGGTTTATATCGATATCAGGAAGTAGCATTGAGGTTATGGTGTATTCTTCTGAAGCTGTGATTCCTTCAACTTAGCGAGTACGTTGTCTTAGTTTTAGTTTTTTTGTATCCGACCTATATGTTACTAGACTAGAGCATCTTCTATTGCAGGACCTTTGACCTAGCAAAAAAGTTTCAGAAAAACAAAATAAAATGTATAAAATAGATAAGATTGCAAAATAAGTTTTTAACAAATTTTACTTTCAAGCTAGGAGTACATTCTTTGGGCAACATGCAATTCTCACGTTTTTTCTGGAGGCTATGCTAAATATCTAACAATCAGTACCAACAAACACACACCAATCCTCCTACCAGGAGATTTCAACATGTGTCCCAAGCTCAGATTAAACAGATTTATTTAAACACTGGGTTGTGAAACAACATACTACTTCCCTGTCTACAGGTGTGTGTGTGTGTGTGTGTGTCATTACAGAGTTCTTACAGCATAGACTCCAAACAGTCATTATAGATAGATGGCGTCCTCTCCAAACCACCAGAGGGCTTTTCATGGTTTGAGCGCCCCAGACAGACGCCATTACAGATAGCTGAGAAACGTCGCGTCAACACAATCCAGCACAACAACCCCACAAACAGCGATGCACAGCGCTGTTATTCACTGCCTACTAAACTTCCCGTGATAAGAATTTTCACTCCACAGGTTCAGGGGAGGGTGATGTTGAAGCCAAATGAGCGTGTCCTGCTTTGTGTCATCGCTTCACTCAAAGCAACGGGTCTTCCTTTGCCTCTGGCTAGTTTCCGGAGGCCTTCATCATATCGCACAGCAGGCAGGCTCCGTCAGAGTGACGGAAAAACACCTACACACACACACACACACACACACACACACACACACACACACACACACACACAGACTGATTACTGTTGTTGAGACATAAGGCAGTTAGACTGTGAAATAGCCCTCTGGGGGGGTGTAGCTGTGACTAAACAGTGCTTGGCAAACTACAAGGAGCAAGAGGTGTTGACAAAGATTTGGCTTATCACTGATGATAATAATCTGCAACAGGAAGAATTATAGGATGCTGTGAGCTAGCATGACCCGATAAAGATGTAGCCTGTCATATCTTTTTTAAAGGGAGCTCTTTTGAGATGGTATGATGCTCATTAAATGATCCTATCTCTTTCCCTGTGTGTGTGTGTGTGTGTGTGTGTGTGTGCGTGTACGTGTAAACAAAACTAATCCATGCCCACACCCGCACACTGATTATGTCTGTGCGAGAGAAAGAATGAGACAGACGTGGTGGGAAGTAACGGAACGTCGGAACTGCTCTGTGTTCCAGAATCCTGGACTTCCGGAGGGTTCCGCCGGTGGTCGGCAGGCGGGTCAACGTGGCGACGGAGGTTCTCCAGACCACTCACAACGAGGACCTCCGCAACGTCTTCTTCACGTCCCCAGGTACGGACCGGTTCTCGCAGGCTTAAAGGCGCCAACGCGATACTCCGCACAATCGTCATATTTCATCCACGGCCAAAATGGAGTGTGGCCGTTTGAGTTCTCTCCTCCATCGTACTGGTAGCAGCCGCAAACCTCGCTTTACCAAGTTCTTGTTACTCTATGTTCTCTCTCCCTCTCCCCCTCCCTCTCTCTCGCTCTCCCTCTCTCTCCCTCTCCCTCCCTCTCCCTCCCTCTCTCCCTCCCTCTCTCCCTCCCTCCCTCCCTCTCTAAACAGCCAACAACACGTGTTTCTTTGCCAAGTGTCTGTACGTGTGCAAGACGGAGTACGCCGTGTGTGGCAGCCCGGACCTCCTGGAGGGCTCTCTGTCTGCCTACCTCCCTGGGCTGAGCATCGCCCCCCGCGTCTCCATCCCCAACCCCTGGACGCGATCCTACACCTTCACCGGACGAGAGGAGTGAGAACACGTCTTGCTTATATTAAATATCTTTTTGCATACTTATTTTTTCACCTCACTGTATAACATAACGTTCATGCATGCCTCTTCATCTGAATCCATAATTGATGGATAAGGAGGAGAGGAATATGAACGTATGTATCTGCTTCATAGCTTGGGGAAAAGAAGTCTGAACAAAATGCACAACATGCCAACAGTAAAGCTCTGTTTACACTTGACTCTAAATCCTCTAATCACGTGTGTGTGTGTGTGTGTGTTCCTGAAGGTGGGAGGTGAACCCCTTCTACTGCGACAACATAAAGCAGCTTTATCCCTACAACTCCGGCAACCGACTCCTCAACATCATAGACATGGCCGTCTTTGACTTCCTCATTGGTAACGATGGCGGACAATCTGCCCAGTCATTCTTAGAATGGCCGCGTCATCTTCTTAAAATAATTATTTGTTTGTGTTCTTTTTCACTTGTTTCTTCCAGGTAACATGGACAGACATCACTACGAGATCTTCACCAAGTTCGGCGACGACGGTTTCCTCCTCCACTTCGACAACGCCAGAGGGTGAGCCTGGTCGTGAATGAAACGTTCCCTGTCACCGATGGTCCTACAGTTACACTGTCTCCATAGAGTGCCATTGATACAAGAGGTCACTTCCTGTGTGTTTGTTTTGTTGTTTATTAGGTTTGGAAGGCATTCTCATGATGAGCTGTCTATACTGGCTCCACTCTCTCAGTGTTGCATGTGAGTAGAAGAGGAGAAGAGAAAATAGGAAGTTGGGAATCTAAATAAAGCCTTTATGAAATATGAATACATTCAATTCAGTAATAAGACATTTCTTAAAACACATATTTGAGCAGAATAATGAATTTAGCTTTTTTCTGTTTTAAGAATAACAGCTGTATCTCACTCTCTTTGTGCTTTTCTTTTCCCTCTCCTTTAACTCCATTATTCTCTCACTTTCCTCTTTTCTTGAACCCCCCCTTATACTCTCTACGCCGGTTACCCCCCCCTCCCCCCTCTTCCCCTTCTAGAATAAAGCGTTCCACGTTGCTACGGCTACAGCTGCTCACCCAGTCCCGCTACCGCCTCAGCGACGTCATGAGGGAGTCCCTGGAGGGAGACCCCTTACACCCGGTCCTGACCGAGCCTCACCTCCTGGCGCTGGACCGCCGGCTGCACGCCGTCCTCAGGGCGGTCCAGCGGTGCGTCCGCAGACTGGGCCAGGAGCAGGTGGTCGCCAGGGACTTCGCGGACTCCCCAGCCAGCCCCGGGGCGGGGGCGCACCCGCCGGCTCCGCTACCGACCCCGGAACAGCTCCTCCGGCCGGAGGTCACGGGCAACGCGGAGGACAGGTAGCGGCGGAGGGGGGGGACACGCAGAAGACGGGTGGCCGTCCGTCCGTGGCGTCAGAGGAGTCGGCGGCGCGGGGCCACGCCCGGCTCCTGGCCGCTCTGCTCGACCCGTGGATCGGCGGCGCGGGGCCACGCCCGGCTCCTGGCCGCTCTGCTCGACCCGTGGATCGGCGGCGCGCACGGGAACAGACGCCAGAATGAGGCGTCAGAGCCAAACCGAGCTGGGTTGGGCTTTGCTGGTCTGCAGTAGAAGTTGGAATAGTGGTAGAAAAAGGGTCGTTATTTGGTTCAAAGACAATCTGAAGGCAAGTCATGCCTGCTAGCGATGGCACCCACTCTTAAAATGGGTCGAGGACAGGGTTGGGGTTGGGGCTGGAGGTTAGATCAGTTGTGGAGTGCGTCAAATGAACAGGATATGGATTCAGGCAGGCCTGATTGGCAAACACATTAAGGTTCCAACACACGAAGGATTGGAGGGTTGGCAGATAAATATATATGGATCTGCTGCGTTCCAGGCTTGACTTTGGGGTGATGAAATGTCTGTGGTTGACAACAAGAGTGTTTTGGGATTTTAGCACTGTAGCATCAAGACAAATCTGCCCGTGGGTGTAAATGATCTTGAAACGACCTTTCCCTAAGATACGTATATGCACATATACACACTCACACTGTATTCAAATGCAGAACAGAGAACTAGAAGCAGGCGAAAAGTTATTTGATAGAACATTGGAGAAGAGACTGCAAATGAAGAGATTTGAAGTGATTACAGGGCAGCCATCTTAGGTTAGTCGTTAAAGAGTAGCTTGGAGACCGAATAAAGATGTGTTTTTTTTAAGTGGCAGCTCTCTCGAGGTAGAGGAAAAGTACCACCTATTAAAGTAGCTTTTAGTCTCGGATGGTGTTCCCTGACAGCGCGCTAACACATCTGATCCGGTTCTCTTCTCCCCCAAAGCCTTCCAGCGGTTTCAGTTTCAGTCTCAGAACACACAGAACTTGCATGGATGAAGTCATTATTACATTTTTTTCCTTTATGACGACGTGATTCAGACCTGGTACGACTTCACCTAAAGCCCTTCTTTCTGGCAAGTTTGATGAAACGTGTTGTTCTGAAGGAAAGCTGTGGGTGAATGTTTTTCTCCCCCCCAACCCCCTCCCTCTATCAGCAAAGGCTGGGCCTACGACTGTTTTTATTGTACAACAAATCCAACGTGTCATGAATTTCAAAAGCTATGCGGGGCAGCCACAACTATTTTAAAGAGGTTTGTATTTTAACTGATGCCGTGCCAAATTAAGTTTGGCTTTGGCTCAAACAGGCAGGAGGCAGATGGTTAGGCCGCTGTAGGTTTGCCAGGTGTCGGTAAAAAAATGCTTGAAATATTTGTGGATTTTCTTTAAATAGTTTTGTCTGATCTGACTGTTTTCAAGAGGAATTTACAATGAAACCCTTGTTTGAAGGCCATTGCTATAACCATACAGATTGAACCTGGTTTAAAACACATTCAAGTCATTGTAGTCAGAAAGACAACTTTCTGTCAGATTGGACATAACTTACTTACTATTTTGTTGAACTATTATTGAAAACCAAGTGATTAAATGTAAGCCTGAAAATTGAAATGTCTGGATTTTGAGTAAGAGCCACCTTCACACCCAGCTTCTGTAGCTCTCCATCTCCACCTAGGGATTAGACCTTGTATTGCATTTTAGTTTTGACATTTATGGTGCATACAAGCCCTTAAAACACACAAAAAAGAGAGACAAAATAATATTCTTTTGACTTTTTTTATTGCTTAAACTGCCATCTGGAACAATCTATACCAAAAGGATAAACGTCTTTGCACATACAGAAGGTCAAACCGAATACAGTCATTAGGTTGAATAGAAAAAGAATGGTCCTCTGGTAGCCTGCAGCTCTCCAGGCTGCGGGTCAAACAAACTTGCTTAAGAAGAAGTTACGGGCTAGCATGAGTGGGCGCTGTCACGCCCTGATAGGTCAGCTAAGGCAAACGGGAACGACTGCAGTGTTTGGTGACCTGAAAAGTCAGGGTTTCTTCCACGCATCATGGTGATGTTTCCATAACTAAGAACATTTAAATTTTGTTATAGAAAGGAAAAAAAGGTGTTATTTATTTCGTATTTTTTTTTGGTTTTGCTTGTTTTTTAAACCTCCTAAACCTTATTACCAAAAATGTTTCTTGATCATTTGACTGAATGTGAAGGTTCAGGGTAGAACTCTCACACGGTCAAATCCAACAGAAAAACCATGTCCACCGAGAAGGTATTCTAGATCTCTTAAGAAGATTACACTGCAATCGACCCCAAATAATATAATTTAAGTTCTCTTTTTTTGGGACATAGAAACATACAATCCACCCACTGATCAGTCAAGCCATCCATACTGCTCATTCATAAGATGGAAATGGACACCGTGACAGAAATCTCCCTCCAAAAAAATAAAACAAAAGTAAAGACAATAAAGCATTATAGAAACAGATCAACATTTGACTTGAAATGGGCAATAATATATCTGGGTGAAAGGAGAGAATCACACAGTGTGGAAGGAATGAATGAAATAGGCCTGTAGAAACCCAGGACTCTAGATCTTTCTGTGAGCGTTAGTAAAAAATAAAATCAAGAACTACATATGCCATCTAAATATAGTCGTCAAATTCAAGCAGTTAAGCTGTAAGAGTAAATAACCAAATATTATTTGACAAAGAGACCCCGGTACTCTAGATGACTAGAGCAAGGTCTGTTGTTATTTTTTTGTATTTTTTTTTTTTTTTTTTGTAAGTACACACACTTCCGTTCATACCGACTCACTGGATGTCTAAACATTATGCAGGTAGCATAGACAACAGGTCACAAGCTATTCAAATGAAGAGACATTCAGCTTCTTATTAGGCTTTTAAGCAATGACACTAGCTTTTAGATAATTAACCTTCTCACTCATTTATTTTTTTTTTCTTTTCTTTTTAAGTGCGCAATCATCTTCATAAGTTGTTGGGGCGACTACTGGATCCTTTCAACTTTAATGTTGCAATTATGATGATTAGATATATAAATACTTAAAAGTCCTGAATCCATAAAACAATCTACAATTTGGAAACTTGACGGGATCAACCTTTAAATTTACCCATTTTGACCTACTTGGAACTTTAAAAGGCTTAACCCATGACGTTTTACACAATGCAACTACATACTGTTTTTTCAGATGACTAGAAGAAGCCTTTAATTACCTTGTGGCACTGGACACCTAAAATAGATTTTATGGAAAAATAAGCATTTACAAAAGACATTTTAATTATTATTATTATTATTATTATATGTTTTTTTTTAAAGTTTGCCATCACTCCAAACCATAGCCAAAATCAAAAGTTTATCATTCAGTCAATCTAGATAGATAGAACAATAACTATAATCGTCATAACTGTTTTATAATAAACTGCTTCAAAACCATAGCACTAGAGTGATGAAGCTATTTGGTGTATACTGGAAAAATGCTGAATACTGAAATACACTTAACACTCCTTTATAGATGTTTGTTTTTTTTCTCAGAGCAACCAAGGCAGTTTTTGTATGGTCAACCATAGCAACCAATCAGAGGACGGCTTTTAACAATATGGTTATGACTACTTCCTACTCTGGGTTCCGAGCTGAAATAGAACACAAATTGCCATCCAGCTGCAATGAACCTCCGCTGTATGATGATAGTAACAATAATAATATTCATAACGATGACACACATTTGGCGCTAGCTTGGCAGCCGTACAATAAAACATTTTTTTTTTGTACGGACTCTCTCAAACCAGGTGTAACATAAATGAATTGGATCGACAGCCCAATCAAAAAGGGGGGAAACAATTAAGACCCACACAAACGTGTGTGTGTGTGTGTGTGCGTGTGCGTGTGTGTGTGTGTGTGTGCGCCGACGCAGGAAAACCAAGGATTTTCATAGCTTCAACCTCAACATGGTGGACTAAATCAGACGCAACCCTAGGCATCAGGCCTTCTGGGATCGATTCAACATTTAGATAATCCAAGATATCTATCGCCTTCCTTCCTAATGGGTAACTCGGAACACATCTCGCTAAATCCGTTGCGTGTGTGTTTCGTGGAGCAGAAATCGGATAGAGACAATGCAGCATGGTTGGCTTACTTCATGGTGTCAAGGTTGATTGTCCAATGTCCTCACATAAGGGGGCGACACCTCAACAACTTGAATTATCATATAAAATTAACAAAATCGGTGAATACAGTGAAATTAGTATATATGAATACATACACACACACATATATATATATATATGTGTATGTATATACGAAGCAGCCATCAAGCCAACAGGCCAGTGGCACTAGGACCACCTCTGTTTCAGCATTAGTGGTGACCGGCTAAAAGTGATCAACTAAATAGGCGGATTGATCGTAACATAACATAAACGTGTCAAGTGAAATAAAAGGGGATTTTTTTTTTGTTTTTTTTTAAAGAAAAAGCGACGGACAATAATTAGCAAACGGAGGTTAAAAGCCTGTGATATAGTAAAGCGAATCGCATTGGTGAACCCTGGACCTAAAAGAGTGTGTGTGTGTGGGGGGGGGGTTAGATAAGAGAGGAAGGGGGGGGGGTGGGGGGTGAGAGGGAGGTGCAGGGTGGGGGGTACCCCCTCTTTAGACGGAGAGGGAGACGAAGCTGTTGTACTGCTGGATGTTGCGTTTGAGAATGTCCGAACAGGGTCCCAGGACGCGCTCGAAGCGGGGCCGGTCCAGCTTCACACACTTCAGGGGCCCGCGGGCCACAACGGTGGCGGCACGGGGCCGGTTCATCAGCAGGGCGATCTCGCCTGGAGCGATAACACACACACACACACACACACACACACACACACACACACACACACACACACACAGACAGAGAGAGAGAGAGAAAGGAAAGGTTAGCAAAGATGATCATTCGTTGTGTTGCAGCATGAAAGAAAGAACAAGGAGAGGGAGAGAGAGAAAGAACATACAGGACCAACATGACAGTGGACCTTATCACAAGATCTCTCTGATAACACACACACTCACACTCTCTCTCTCACACACACACACACACACACACACACACACACACACACACGAAGGAGGAGATACAAAGAGAAATGGAATGAGGTAGTGATGCTGATGTCTTACCAAAGTAGTCAGAAGGTCCTAGCCTCCCCACCTCCACAAACTCCTCGTTCTCGGACCGGCGCTGCAGGACAGCAGCGGAACCCTGAGACAAGACGGACACACACAGACACACAGGGTTATTGATAACTAACACACACACACACACACACACACACACACACACACACACACACACACACACACACACACACACACACACACACACAGTTCACCCAGATGTAATTCACACACACACACACACACACACACACACACACACACACACACACACACACACACACACACACACACACACACACACACACACACACACACACACCTCCAGGATGATGAAAAATTCGTCTCCAGGCTCTCCTTGCACAACAATCTTCTGTCCGTCCTCAAACTGCACAGGCTCCAGGGCGTCGGCCACTGTCAGGCGCTCCCATTTGTCCAGAGATTCTGGGGAGGGGCCACAACAGGATGTGATGTCACAACAGACCAGGAAATAGACCTACAAATGTTGCTGTAACCTCGTGTAGTCAAATGTTTAAGGGTATAGCGGTGTACCATAATTCACATAAATCTTTTCAGAAGCAGTGGCAAGGACACATTTAAGGAAATATTTTGATTCCTTTCTGAAATGGAAAAGAACTCACCTAGAATGGAAACTTTTCGGAGGAATTCTTCATACATCTTCCTCTTTCTTAAAGTGCTTCCCTGTAAAGGGAGAAAAGATCATTTCAAAACGATCCATCAGTCAGCAGCGACACCACCAGGCTTAATAAACCGAGACCAGGCTTCAATGAAACCCAAACCCCCACTTCCTCGATGGGGGGCCATTAAACCATCTCTGACAACGACAAAATAAACGTCTGAAACCGATCACCATCAGTATTCTCCTGTAGCTGTCTCACTGATCAAATAAAGCGCTAAGGCGTCTCACCATCAGTATTCTCCTGTAGCTGTCTCACTGATCAAATAAAGCGCTAAGGCGTCTCACCATCGGTATTCTCCTGTAGCTGTCTCACTGATCAAATAAAGCGCTAAGGCGTCTCACCATCAGTATTCTCCTGTAGCTGTCTCACTGATCAAATAAAGCGCTAAGGCGTCTCACCATCAGTATTCTCCTGTAGCTGTCTCACTGATCAAATAAAGCGCTAAGGCGTCTCACCATCAGTATTCTCCTGTAGCTGTCTCACTGATCAAATAAAGCGCTAAGGCGTCTCACCATCAGTATTCTCCTGTAGCTGTCTCTGTCGATGCCCCACAGCTTCACGTTGGTCCTGGCCCGGACGGTGGCCGCCCTTGGGGTGCCGTAGATCAGAGCCAGCTCGCCGAAGCTGCCCCCCTCACCGATACTGGTCACCCATTCATTGTTCACATACACCTGGATAAAAGAAATAAATTGCATGATACATTTAGCTCATGTCTATGACATTATTACTGGATTACCTTGACGGTAAAGGAGGATGATAGAGGTCAAACAACTAAGCTTTGATATGTTGTAGGTATAATGAGATAAACGAAATTTTGAAAAGATTGAATCCATTTATATTCACAGATACTTTGTTTTTGAGAGCCTTGATTTAGATTCTCAAAAACAAAGTAGTCAATCTAAATCGAAAAATGTAAGATAAACTTTGGCAAATGGAGATGAAGTTAGAATTGGACCAAAAGAAAACTTCAAAATGATATATTTAAAAAATTATGTTTTTGTAAGTTTTTTCAAAACCTGTCATCCTTTGAGGCTCTTTGATACACTTATGAGCTTGAGTGAAATCTTAAATATGAATATCAAAAGAGGGAATTTGACGTCAATTCCTAAAACCTTCCAGAGAGGGGCCACAAACTCACATCCATCTCCCCCTGGTCAATGACGTAGAAATTGTCACCCTCGTCACCTGAAAAGGGGACAAAAAAAACCCAATAAAAAAACGTTGTTCAATCTCTCTCCCCGTTACCTACGGGAAAACTCCCCTCCCTTTTAATAAAAATAAATAAATCACACAAAGACAGGATGAGACACCTTGCTGAATCACGGTCTCTCCAGCAATGTAGGTCACCGGGAACATGGCGTCAAAGATGTCGCTGTGAGACAAGAAAAAGAAAAAAAGAAACTTCGTTTTTTTTCCCAAAACGTTTTCACCGGTGACAGCTGAGTCATCGAAACGTTTTTTCCAAACCCAACTTCAAAACCTCGTCAAGACCAAATAACCACAGATAAGGGTAATTTGCTAAATATATAGATCTAAAACACCAAGTTTTCAAGATGATGCAAGAATGCAAGACTGCTGACGGTAAGAATACATACCTTCTCTCATTGTCATCCAGGTGGGAGAAGAGAACATTCTTTTCAATAGCTTTGGCCAGGGCCGCCATTGTTTTGTAATCTTTGGGAATGACCTTTGAAAAAAGAAATAAACCAACGCATGTTAAACTTCAGGGTGTAATGTTGCGGGTCCAAACACAGGCAGGAGCGTAGACAAGGGCGGGGTAGGTGTGGGATGTGGGCTTATCGCCTTACTGGATGGCAGGTTTGGCTTGGCGGTTGTTTTCTACTGAAACAAAGTTGGTTTAGTTTGAGTGTGTTCATGTCAGTTGCAACCTTGCTTACAATTCACCCCTAATATTTCTAAAATAAGAACTGATTCAGAAAAAGCACAATATGTTATGACAAAAATACTTATAACGTTAGTAGTCTTCTAAAGTAAACAACAATAAAATTGTGGTTTCATAGAATAACAGAAAAGTGTTTGTGTGTGCATGTGTAGTCATTACATGTGTAGTAAACGTTAGAAAAGTTACTTATAAAACAAAAGTATTCAACGTAGTCAATCTAAAATCGAAAAAGTTGTTTCATAAGATAATACCACAAGTCGTTTCTAAGATGTTACCACACGTGTGGGGCAGTCGGTGGTTACCTTCCTGACGTAGGAGGCGGCGTCCTCCTCTGTGTAGACCTCGGCGCTGAACGCTCCTCTCCGCCGACGGCCCTTCACCACCGGGTTCATGGGGGGAGACACCTCCTCATCTCGGGAGTCGGAGCGGCTGCTCCCGGCCTTCTGCTGCTGGTTCTGGATCTGCTTGGCCTCCGCCTGCAGAGAGAGGGAGAGGGGGGGGGGGGGGGGGGGGGGGGGCAAAAAAAAAAAAGGGGGTCAAAGGGCGTCGTCATCCATCAGGGTGAAGGGGCTCACAGCTGCTAGCGGAAGTGCTACAGGATGTGACGAGGGGGATTGGTTTTGTTGCTAAGCAACCAAATGTTGTGGTAAACGTGAATCAGATCAAAACAGTGGCCGCATTTTGTGACCCTAAGATTGTGTAAACACAGTGAGGAATACAGCTAATGGCATTATTAGGTTAATAACTGGTATTGGCATTATGAGGTTAAGTTATTGCCATTATTAGGTTAATAACTGGTATTGCCATTATTTGGTTAATAAGTTATTGCAATTATTAGATTAATAACTGGTATTGCCATAATTAGGTTAATGAATTATTGCCATAATTAGGTTAATGAGTTATTGCCATTGTAAAATAAGGGAATGTCAGCAAAGAAAAGACCACTTCAAAAAAAGATTGCCTCAGTACAACGTTAAGGGAAACTGTGGCAGCTTCCTGCTGCTGGAAGTTCACACAAACATGTGATCCAACCCCTCGACCCACTAAACACACAAACATACACACACACACACACACACACACACGCACGCACCTTCTCCAGCTTCTCGAAGTACTCCCTGAGGAAGGCCATTGGCCTTTCGGGGCGGGACGTACACAGCTGGACGATGCAGTCCTTCAGCAGCTGTTGGATGTTGTGTTTCTGAACATATTGCTCACACTCCCTCAGGCTCCGCTCCTCCTCGCTGCTGGTGCTGCCTGATGCCATGGCGACCAGGACACTTCTCCTTGACCTCTGACCTCAGTGCTGGAAGAGAGAGAGGAGCGGTGCTGTTAAGTTTCGCTGGAGATTCGCACTCGTCTACTTACCCGCAAACAAGGAAGTGAGAGATGTATAAGTGTGGGGATGAGCGTGCAAGTTTGCCTGTGCAGAGGAAGGCTAAGAGTGAGCGAGAAACAAGAAAGAGAGCTTGTGTCAGAGTGAAAGTGGGAGGGGTGGGTTGTTTTTTTCCTTTTCTACTTTGTGGCAAAAGTTTTTAAAAAAGGCTGGTCATATGACTATCACGCCCCATTAGCTACATAAATTAAAGTCACAAGCTAAGCACACAAACAAAAGTACACTTAGAGCCTAGCTCTTCATACTTTTCTATAGTTATAACAATGCAGACACACACACACACACACACACACACACACACACACACACACACACACACACACACACACACACACACACACACACACACACACACACACACACACACACACACACACACACACACACAAAAGCTTGCCCCGGATTTACATTTCTATGCTAGTTTGTCAACTGTGTGGCTTATTTGCATTGGCTAGTGGTGAGATCTGCAACATAAATAGCCATGAAGCAAACTATCACTAGTTTGCACTAAAATGTTTTGCCAAAACAATTAGTAGCCAAAATAATGGAACCCAATCTCATTAGATTGGCCTAATCTAGAAAAGCTAAATTAATCTTATGAATACTAATATATATATATATATATATATATATATATATATATCAGACATAAACTTGCATAAAATACCACATATCAACAGTCAAATAATTGTATTTAGCACAAAACTTGAGTTGTTGGTGTTGTTAGAGTTGATGGATTTTTTACATGGTTGAGCATCAATCAAGTTCTTAGATGCAACTTGTGTAGGCTGGTCAGATTTTTATTACATTTCAATGTTAAATCAATTCAGGCATAACATGACATTATTATGCATTTATACGCATGTGCAGCCTAATAGGATTCAGAATAGTTCCAATATAAATCAGAGAGATTAGCAACGATGTTATCAACGTATGGGGTGAAAAGTAAAGAGCTGCACCACAACGTAGGGACAGTGACTGTACTTAGTCCAAAAAATGTTGTATGACCAAAACAGGTCGTGAGAAATATGCTAAAATTAACTATTTATTATCTGATCTGGTAGATATGGTGGACTGAACGTTGTTATTGCGAAGACTGACTAAATCAACAGAAACATGCTACGAATAGAATTCTAGGTGAATTTTAAATCTAGAATCCGCCCTCAAGTCAACAATAGAAAAAATAATTGGAAGCAATAAATCAACAATAATTACGATTGTGTGTAACATTAGTAATAAGCGTAACGTTATGTGTTTGACTGTCTGCAACATCTGCATGGCTGCGAGTTACATTTCTATTAAACCTTTTAGAATACAACACTTTTATCTAATTCAAGCTGCCAAATAGAATACTACCTGCCAATGAGTATGACTGTCAGTCAAATACAGAAAAACACAAACACCCAGAAATGACCTTGTGTTGATTCATTGGCGCATCAAAACGACTGGAGGAAAAAAAAAATTTAGCTAGCAATCTAGAAAAAACATCGATCTTACGGAGTAGTATTAATGAAATGACAGTTAACTGGCTGAAGCAAATTTTGAAATTAGGCATGTTTGCTCATTATAAAGAGTAAACGTTACCTGCCTTGAGGCAAGGTAACGTTAGCGCTAACGTTAGCTGTTTTGAAAGGATGGCAACGACTGCGTTAACGCTAGCAGGCCTAGCAATACATTATTAATATATAATGTCATGGATGCAGATGAGCTTCATGTTTAGAATGACACAAAATAGGTATTTTATTTCTGTGCATTTCAAATAACTCGATCTGTAACCTGATGCATCGCAAGTGTAACGTTAGCTTCTTAAACCAGTTAACGTTAGAAACCCATATATGCTAACGTTAGCTGCTGTTAACTGAACTGGCCAGCAAAGCCCTCAACCAATGACGCCATCTTGAGCTCTTCTCATACACAAATGCGAGACGGTGGATTCATATTCTACGATATGCTCGTCCATTTCAAACGACTAGACATGCGGGTACTTACAACAAACTGTGAATTCTAACCGAGTCTTTCGATGCCGACTCGGTGATTATGATGTTCCTCAAAGCGTACCAAAATTCTCTCTTCGATTTTTCCCTAGCTCTGGACCGCTGCCCCACCGGATACGGTTTAGAGCCAATCACGAGCCGTCATTGACGTCAATTATCCTCGTTCTGACATATGAGCCGTAACCCTTGGCAACGTTAAAGGAGAAGCGCGATAATGATGACGTCAAATGATTATTGAGCTCAGATTTGTAAAAAATAATATTTGTATTATTCATAATAACTGTTGTTGTTATTATAATCGTCCAACACCATACGCCATCATAATACACATGTAATAATGTTTGAGTTTCAGTGCTCCTGAAACAAGAAAATCCACACTAGAGCAATTTGTAGCAGATTGGAGTGGAATGGTTCAAACCGTCCGTGCAGATTGATACATTGGGTTTAGCCTTCCAAATTCTTTTGGATTTAGTGAGGACAGAATGTACAGTCAAGAGGACAGACATTATCCTTTTCACCCACACTTTTGAAAATGTAGGTCTACTTGACCTTTTTCCGAGAAAACTTTAATAACGTTAATAAACGTTATTAAATAAATTAACGATATACTGTGTATTTGAAGCTTCATCTTGTGCTGTTTAAAAGTTATTTTAAGTTGTGAAACATAAATATAATACGATTGTAACATTCTTGTGCAAATGTTGAGCCCATTAGTTTGCACCTCTGATCAAAACAATCCCTCCAGCCACGACTGACGTTTCAATTGACCAATCACAAAGTTGATTTTGAACAAAAAGGCGGTTCTTATCTTTGTTCACGCTGTGTTAACGAATCAGAAATAGCAATGCAATAAACCAGCGAATCAGAATGCGATAAAGACAAGCTGTAACGTAGCACGTAGCCAATAGAGATTCATGTTAGTGTGACGCACTCACTGATCAGCTGTTTTTGTTTTGGTGGTGTCTGTCCACGGAACTTAACATCACAGTTAATAAAGGCATCGTCCTCCGAAAGTGAATTCAAGAGTGTATCCAATCGTTAAATCAACCCCTGTTGAAAATTCTGAACTTCTTTGTGACCCTTTATTTATGACCGTATAGCTCGCTGAAGTATGTGCGATTAGAGTTTAGGTATAGGCACAAAAAAAGGACTTGGCTTTGCAAGGGCTGGTTTCGAACCTAGGCCTCTTGAGAACAAGCAGCGAGATCTCAGAGAAAAATCGTTTTTGGGATGGAGACCCGGGAGGAACCCGAAGGTCCTTTAGGCCCGCAAGGTTTGATCTACGCTTCGTTTAACCAGGACACTACGTAAGCGACCCAGATACGACCCAGCAGTCCATTCTACTAATTGATCCAGCTAGACTGTTGACAGTTGCATCATTTTGGAGCAGGCCGCGACAATAATCACTATTGATTGCCGTTATTTGTTGATCAACGTATATTGATGTATTTGTTCTAAATGTGAACATGCTGGCCAACTAGTCTAATTCAAGTTTAATGTCACGTTACCAGGTAGTGCTGTAAATTGAACCGAGTTGTAAGTAGGCAACTTGCTTAAGTGTTATCATAGCCTATATCTCTAATGCAGATCGTTATTTGCCTTCCTGCAGGCATCAATGTTAAAAAAAAAAAAAAAAACAGCATTGCGGCAAGCCAGACAAGCTATTGATTTAGGTTCTTAATCGACTATACTAGTCCTGCTCAAATAGCCTACGACTTTGTTTAATTGTCTACGACAACAAAACTGTTAGATCGCGTGGTGCTTCAGTCAAATTTCTCATCGAAAAAAAAACAATAGTCACAGCAATTGTTTAGGTCGCTTTGTTGTAGTCTGCTCCGAAATGTGATGACACGTTTACCTCAACTCATGACACATTTCATGGAGCATTTGATGGTTGTTAAAAAAGACCAAGAAAATATTCCTTATCTTAGTAGCCTTCTTCATATAATCATTGCAAGAGAGGTAGGCTACTTGAACCAACAATTTATAACGTTCTGGACTCTAACAACTGACGCTTTTCAGTTCTTACATGTTGCTTTATTTACCCCCAGTTATTTACCAGTTAGTCTAGAGTCTTACATCGTTTTCTAGCTTACAAAAGTGTTTTTGATCTAAACACAAAATGCTATTTAAGACTCTAAATAGAGTCTGAGCACATCATTGGCTAGTGAAGAGTGCATTGAGGTGACGTTGGAAAAGCGCCAAGTATGTAAAGCAACCTAGCATCAGTTAGAGGAAGTCAGCTAGTACAGGTATGCTTTTATTACACAAACACCTGTTGGGCGTTATTGGAGTAGTAAAGACAGACCAGGGCCCCAAACAAGCCTAACTCTCCTCTCCCCTCTCTGTCCTGTTTGCTTATATTCTCTGGCCATGATACTCCCAGGAGCAGAAAGACGAAGGCTGGCAGTGTCCTCCTGTCCTCCTTTCAAACACTTCTTTCCTCTACAATACTCAATAACACTTTCTTTCTTTCTTCTTCTCTTTCTTATTGGTTCTGATTCATTTGTATGTGGTGTTTTTTTATGTGTTTTATCATGTACTTATATTTAGTTTGAGTGCGTGTTTGTTTTTTGGTACCAACTGTTGTTCTTGTTAAATCTCTTTTGAATGTTGTTAAAAAAAAAGCGCTATACACATTTTTATATAAAAAAAACTCCTCCGATAACAATGGCGAAGCCTCACGTACAAACACTCATCCATTAATTCAGCTATACCAGGATTCCTAGGCCTGAGCTAAAGCCCTCCATAGCAACTGTGTCTTTCTGCAATAGAGTCTTCAAAATCTGGAAAAGGCTCCAGAAAGAGGCAGGTCAGCCGAGATGCTAATCTGCGGTTTGTCCCGGTTGACGTTACGCATCCTCTCCCCTGTAGTTGCCACTCGCCCTTTCTCTGCTCTACCACCATACTCCTATCTGTCCAATGCCAATTGACAGTCTGGCTGCTGCTGGTGCTGCTGAGACCAAATATGGCCCAGTTATCAGGTTGTCTTATCAGTCCAAGCTCTAAGAAAGTCACCTGACCACACCGCCAAACAGCTCGGTCCGTTTCGGGCCCTCGGTGTGCTGCACACACTGTATCCTCTGTGGCCTCACTGACACTTCTATATTTAGGGCAGGGCAGCAGTGTTGTTGTGGAAGCACAACGTGGATGCTTTTGTTTGACTTTGTAGTGGTCGACCATTTGTGTGTGTGTGTGTGTGTGTGTGTGTGTGTGTGTGTGTGTGTGTGTGTGTGTTGTGGTGGGGGTCACAGTGGCAATACATATTAGCTTGTGAAGTATAAAGTTTTATTGCATAAAGTATCATCTAACTTCAATAGTTGGCTTCCTGCCCGTAAAGATGAAGCCTGAATTAAAGTATCGCCCCCCCCCCCCCCCCTACTTTGCTCAGTTTACATTCTAGGAAAAGATGAACACACTGGAAACAATGTAGTAGTAGGATTTTAGTCACTGGGCTAATTTTCACATGACTAGCGCTTCATGTTACTCTTTGCTTGGTATATTGTAGATTTATAGTTTACTGTGATTCCCTTCCTCAGAAAAGCTGAGAAATTGTTTATTAACAAATGAATAATGCCATAAAAGCATGTCATATATCAGATTTCAAGACATCCTGACAAGATCCTTGAGGTTTCTTTATCGAACGCCTGTGTGGAATGAAGTTACACACACACACACACAGCTTTCTCGGTCACATAACTTTGTTTCTCGATCTCTGTCAGGTCTCTGGCTGTGGGCACCAAGGCCGGCTATAAGCTGTTTTCTGTCACCTCTGTGGAGAAAATGGACTGCATCCATGAGGGAGGTGAGACCAAATAGCAGAAGGTGGAACATTTAGATTTTCTATTCATTATGTAACTACAGTTTGTCCCTCAGCAGACCCGCCGATGCAATTTTGTGTGTGTGTGTGTGTGTGTGTGTGTGTGTGTGTGTGTGTGTGTGCCTTAGTCTAATGCAGTGTACATGCATATTTGACATAGAGACCCAAC
>CM030187.1:14084885-14137385 GCA_017639675.1 Aplochiton taeniatus
GGAGATGGAGGGATAAGTGAGTTTATCCATGGGCATTAAAAATATCCCACCATATGAGAGAGAGAGAGAGAGAGGGAGGGACACAGGGAGGGAGGGAGGGAGGGAGAGAGAGAGCTGAGAAGAACAGAAGGAAAGAACAGAAGAAAGTGAGACAGATAATAAAAACACTTGATACATTACGGTGACATTCATGCATTTTTAATGCTAGCTGTTGGTGATGCATGGACACCATAATTAGTTCTTCTCTTATCTTTCTTATCTTTCTTGTAAGACATAGCTCTAGAAGGGGAAGGAGAAAAAAAAAGGACTGAAATGTGAATTACTTGATAAAGATTTGAGATGAGCATCAGTTACAAGTCTTTGAATATCAGTGTAACATCATTAACACATTTCTATTGACAACATCATGTTGAACATTTCAAACATGGACTCTTAATATAATTTTTCTTTCTTTCCTTAAAAAAAAAAAAAAAGAATCTTGTGCACACAGATTAAGCCAAAGCAGATTTTGTTGTCATTGTCTTGAACTTAATCTGTGGTGAAATGTAGTAAATCTTATTTTATAAGTATTGATGCATAGACCTACATTACTTAACTTTTATGGCGTCTATAATGTGTATATAATATGTTTATATATAAATCTCTATATATGGTCGTACCATGTAAACTAAACAGTATGCTTATCATTGTTGATATCATTTAATTTGATTTGCCAAAGGGCGGCACTCTAGGAGCACTTGTGTTCTTCAGGAAGCTGTTTGTAACAATTTGAGGCGCACATTAAAGTTGATGATGTGAAACAAATGAGTCTTCCGTTTTCCCATTTGTATGTTTTGACCATCCTCCATTTTCACGCGGTCTGTTCTTGCTGTGTCAGTAACATTTAAGGCCATTCACCAGACACGTTCGTCCAAAGCATGCAGAAACTGTTGTCTTTGTAACTGTTGAGGAATGTGCTATAGAAATAAAGTTATTATTAAAAAAAAACAATAAATCAAACAAGTGCCTCCCTACCACAGTGGCCACCTAAGCCTGTTTCTGCCAAGAAAAAATGAGGTCCAATAAAATCGCTCTGCCATGTTTGTTTAGTCGTGGTAATTTAAATATATTCTGCCTTAAACAGGGCACTGCTGGAAAAGAGTCTCGGTCGGTTACCCCTGTATAAAGTAATAAAATACTAAAAGAAGTCAGAAAGGCCCTAAAGAAAAGAGGTTTGAAAAGGAACACACTTTCAAGTCACATTAGAATGATGGAAAGTTTAAATAATACCCGTGTTGTCCAATAGAGGGCGATGAGAGATATTCGGATGATGCTCTGAGGAAAACAGCCTATGCCACCCAAGTCAGATGACTGCAATAACCTAAGATAATATAAGACAATGGTGGTCTCCCAGACGGTTTATGTTGGAGTTAAAGTTTATTTGAACAGTTTGAAGCCTTACTGGAAGCTTAAATAGACTCCCAGGGGTGCCTTTCCTCCCACGTCCAATAAGACACCCTGGGGACACCTGGGTCTCCCTGGGTTGGATAATGAGAGACCATTCCAGGAAACGTCTTACTTTCCCTCTGTATAAATGTAATCTGAGTAGCCATAGAACACAAAAGCTTGGTAGGAACATTCAGAAACAAAATGTGGGGGTAATGTTTTGCTTGGTCGGCACCAAGTATTTTTGTTAGAAACACAATGCCACACCTGCCTTCTTTGCTTTGTACAAAGTCAGCTGTTTTTCAGGATCCCTACAGCTGTGTGCTTTGACCTTTTGTAGACAAGCATCAGCTGGCCCTTTCTCAACACAGAGACACTAGGTGAAACAGTGCACAATGTTTGCTTTTCTTTAGTTCTGGCCTCGGAGGATGTTTGCATGCACCCTGGCATTCCAAGGTTCAAACCTTCCAGTAATGTTCCCTCTTCAAGGATTGGAAGAGCACATCGACCTGTTTTAGTCGGCCTGGTATGATGGTGGTGTATGTATCATAATTTTTTCATCACAAGTTGATCGAAAAAATATAGTAACTTTCTATAAAGGTCTTAGGTGATATTATTTGTCATGTGATCGTATTGTTCCGTATTAAAGAAACGTGTGTGTGTGTGGAGGCACTTCCTGGCGGACGACAGCGACAGGCCTCGTGCTGCGGCTCACAGCACGGAGCTGCCGATTGGTTGGTCGTGTAGTCGGCAGTGGACACCGATTGGTCGTTGGCAATGTCCCAAAGTAGCTCCTCCCTCTTCCTGGTCACCTGTTCCAGTACTTCCTGGTACTCCTGTGTTCCTTCCTCCAGGGCCGTGTCCTCCGCCTCCCCACCTCGCAGGTTGAATATTAGAGGCGGGTCGTGAAGCACTGGTCTTCCTGTTCTCCCGTCGCACGCCTCCGCACCCCCTGGACAGAGGGGGGGGGGAGGGGACACGCTGGCTGGTGATATTCCTTATAACCAAGAGCTTGATCTCATAGGTCTAGAATGAACTGCCCTGGCGAGTGTTCTGGATAATGAAAGCTGCCATTTTGTTTTACTAAGTGAAATATCCCAAGTGGGGGGAGGACAGAAACTGAGTCAGTTAAAGTTAAATTCCGTTTAACTTAGTTAGTCTGTTAGTCAGTCTGGTTCAAAAGACCAACAGAAAATGAGTCTCAAGTTGGTTTCATGCTAGACCAGTGGTTCTCAACCCAGTCCTCAAGTACCCCCAGCCATTCCAGATATTTGATCTTCCCCAGTGATAGCACACCTGGTGTAATTAGTCCAAGCCTTGCTGTAGGTCTTTTAATTAGATCAGGTGTGCCAGCACTTGGAAAGATGAAATACATGGAATGGCTGGGGGTACTTGAGGACTGGGGTGAGAACCACTGTGCTAGAATGTCAGAACCAATACTTAGAGAGGCGTGAGATAACCATAAGATAAGATAAGATAAGAAGATAAGATAAGTAGTTGAATGCAACCGTGAGTCACAGCCTTACATTAGAACAGATAGTCTACAGGGAGCGTTGATTGTACCTGTGATGTAGAAGGCCTTGTAGTTCCCGATCCTAACAGACTGCAGGTCGCCGTACCTCCCTGCAGCGCCACTGTTAGGGTGGAGGAGGAACTACAGGTCGGGAGAACAGGAAGTCGAAACCAAGTGAACAAACGTGTGGTATAAATTGAACGACCATATAAGGTCGACACCTTTCATTATAAACACTATAATAAGAGCATACATTTAACATGCAATGTATACATGTTATAGGTCTAGGCATTTGTAGCATTAACCAGCTTCCACCTTGCATTATGAAACATTCCGTAATATAATACTAAACGTGTAATAATAGTAATAATAATAAGGCAGAATGTAAACATGTTATAGGTGGTACCTCATGTCCAGTCTGAGCTCCGTGGAGCAGGACGTCCGTGGCGTCGATGCCGTCATAGCGTCTGTCCGTGGGAGGGCTGACCCCGGCCAGGGACAGCAGGGTGGGGAAGATGTCCATACCACTAGGAGACAGACCAGAGGACAGGAGGGGGGGGGGGGGTAAGGAGGGAGGGACGGGACATCAAGAAGGGAAGGGAGGGGGGGGACAAGAGAGGTGAGATCAAGGTCGGAGAAAAATAAATGAAATTGAGAAATAGAGGCCAGCGGGAGGGGGAAAAGGAGAACAGAATAAGAAGGACAGCATGTTTGTTATCACATGGTGCTGAGGGATGTGTGTCATCACATGGTGCTGAGGGAAGGTTCTGGGAAACTCTGTGGGGTAATCACCTGGAAGAGCAGGTGCTGCAACATTCTTCTTCCTTCTCTCTCTCTCTCTCTCTCTCTCTCTCTCTCTCTATATATATATATATATATATATCTTGCTCTCTCTCTCTTTACCTCTCCATCTCCCCCCTCTCTGTTTCTCCCTCTCTCTCTCCCTCTTTCTCTCTCACTCTCTCTCCCTGTGTCTCTCTTACTTTATCTTTCCTAGACTTTCTTTCATTCTCTTTCAAATATTGAATCTTCTTCTCTCTATTTTGCTAACCCAACCCAAACAGCAAGGTAAAAGATACAGAGGTCTTGTGACTTTATGAGAAAATATAATGTAGATGTCCATGGACAACCTACATTCATTTTTTTCCTATAACTTATCCATAAAGCAATGTTAATGTACTGCCGATGGCCTTTTTGAAATAGTCTATGAATATCCTTTTTTAAGTTGGTCTGTGTTCAGTATGGTACAGTATGTTAGGGTGGAGTTGGTGTTGTTAGCTGGAGCGTGTGTTCAGTACCTGAGCAGAGCAGAGCTGGAGCTGTTAGCTGGCACGTGTCCAGGCCAGTAGGCCACGGTCGGCACCCGGTGACCCCCCTCCCAGGTGGTTCGCTTGGCTGACCCCCCACCTGAGGGGCGGACGGGTATGAGGTGAGAACAGCCGTGTAACCTCACGCCTAGCTTCATTCACAGTGAAAAACAAATACATTCTGGTGTTTTGGTGCTACTGGGAAACTCCTACAGACAAAGTGAAGGCTTCAATGGGTGGATATCGGATTAAAACAAAGACTTACAGCTGTTAGTTTAATCATTTGTCTATGTTTTTTCGTTTATTTAGCGTGTTGCTTTTCAAAGTAACCTTTGACCCAGGAACTGATCACCTCTGCTGGTCTGCCACTTCCCCTGAAAGGGACCTACACTTCCTGCATACTGGCACTTCTGTTCCCAAGGGCCATTGTCCCCTGGAGACAGGAAGAGACACATGAATATTTACACACACACACGATTACCGCAAATTATCCCCATAACGGCTCCAATACAATCAGATACATAAGGCATATTAAATAGCCGATAACCACTAGTCATAGTAATTATCGTTGATGAGTGTGCGTTAGCTCTCCGTCGCTCACCAGTGAACCAGATGAGAGTATTCGTCCCCTCCGAGGCGCTCTTTAGCGCCCCCACCAGGCCATCCATCTCCCTCAGGCTGGCGGCGTATATCCCGTCGTCCACTGGGGGGCGTACAGGGTGGAGGGGGCGCGGGGCGGGCGGAGGAGAGGGTGACAGGGGCACGTGCATGTGGGCCAACGCCATGTAAAGCAGGTAGGGCTGACCTTGCTCCCTGAAACAGACGAAGGACAGCATTTGTTTATTTATTTGTATATATTTGTTATTTGTATATGCATTGTTTCTTTATTTATTTGTCCGGAAGCTGCAACACTCTACCATGGCAGCTGTTAAGAAAGAAAAACAAATATGGTGGTATTAAACCTAATTGTACACAAATAATTAACATTACCTGGTGTATATTAACTTAAGAGGGAGGTCCCTACCAAATAAAGAATGATAAATTAAATGTATATTATCAAATATATGCACCTTATTTTGTCCAACCAAAGATTGTTTTATATTAACATTATATTGTTTTAAAGACAGTAGTGGCTGACTCTAGTACTTCCATTTACACACACATACACACACACACGCACACACACACACACACACGCATGCACGTTGAATCCAGCTGTAACCAGACCTGGCTGTAGGGCATGTAGAACACACACCTCCCATACAAGGAGAGGAGATGTATTTGTTTGTGAGGGAGGAAGAGAGTATTTGGCAGAGTGTGTCACAGTGCACACTAATGTTTCCTGTTGCACTCTGGTGACAAAACCACACACACACACACACAGGTTGAGCAACACATTGAAATATGTCAGGCCATAGAGCAGACATAGATCACAGATAATGGCACTAAAGTGCATGGGTAAGATATTATAAGGAATATCTCTCTCTCTCTCTCTCTCTCTCTCTCTCTCTCTCTCTCTCTCTCTCTCTCTCTCTCTCTCTCTCTCTCTCTCTCTCTCTCTCTCTCTCTCTCTCTCTCTCTCTCTCTCTCTCTCTCTCTCTCTCTCTCTCTCTCTCTCTCTCTCTCTCTCTCTCTCTCTCTCTCTCTCTCTCTCTCTCTCTCTCTCTCTCTCTCTCTCTCTCTCTCTCTCTCTCTCTCTCTCTCTCGCCAGTAAGTAGTAACAGTACAGTATGTGCTATCCAGTCACTTGTTTTGATAAGTTCGTAACTGGGCTGAACTGGCCAGTACTGGTCTGGTTACTCACTCTAATTAGCAAGAGGAAGGCTGTGAGGTGTAAACATGTTATATGTATGCCGGTACAGAAATGAGTGTGTCTGGTTGGTAAAAAGAGATTTACCGTCTAAGAAATAGTGTCCCACCGATCCTATCCCCAATGTAGCTTTGTCATTCTAAAAACAAACTAATTGGTGCTTGAAAAAGGTCTGTCTTTTTGCCTCAAGGCCCACCGTTGTGCTTTTTACGAGCTCTCCTGAATATTGGTCTCTCCTTCCCTCCCTCCCTCACTCTTCCACTCCACCTAACTCCGTTTGGCTAACTATTCCATTAATGGCACCAACCTAGTGACAGTTTTTTCCCTTCTTATCCTGGTCACTCTGTTGCTTATAGTGTATAATAACATTGGTAGACAGATAGAGTAGGGCCGAGCAGAATGGGCAGAGCGCCATGAACCCAGAGACAAACACGGAAACAGACGTTCGGGCTCAAGGTTCCTTTAAATGCCTTCGACCATTTGCTAACAACATGTTCGTCAAGAGCAACAAAATAAAAAGCTTTCGTTTCTTCATTCCCACTATTTTATTGGGATTTATTGATAGGCAACAAACCCATATTACCACTGGGGACATAGTTATGGTATAGACCAGTACTATCATGTGGCTAGTTAAATGTGTAGTTTAATCTTAAATGTCTATGTCTAGTTCAATGTGTAGTTTAATCTTAAATGTCTATGTCTAGTTCAATGTGTAGTTTAATCTTAAATGTCTATGTCTAGTTCAATGTGTAGTTTAATATTAAATGTCTATGTCTAGTTCAATGTGTAGTTTAATCTTAAATGTCTATGTCTAGTTCAATGTGTAGTTTAATCTTAAATGTCTATGTCTAGTTAAACGTGTAGTTGAATCTTAAATATCTATGTCTAGTTCAACGGTCAGACCTACCTTGCATGGCGTATGACACTGAGAGCTGCGTCAGTGTATCTCTGGGTCAGACCCCACAGGTCCAGCGGCTGTTCCACGATGCTGTCGTTCTCAAACAGAGGCAGGGCCACGTTGGTGGAACAGCCACCGCCACGTCGACCAATGAGCTGCAGAGACCTGCAGAGACAGGACGGACAACATCCACGGCCACGTTACGCAGGTTGTTCAACCGACCCGCGCGCTACTTCCACTCACAGTTAGTATAGTCTCATCAATAACAGCCTACGTGCGATTTTAGATGCCGGATCGTCAACCGATTATTTTAGGTGTAAGTTCATTTAAGTTAATTCAATGGTTGATTTTTGGAGTTTTCTCGTTAGGTCTATCATCAAGGTCGGAAACATACTTTAAAGACCTAGCATCATGTATTGATGTCCCCCCAAAAATGATGTAAGATTTGGATAGGAAAGGGTTAACTTCCGTTTTAAAGATGTCATACCACCATGGGCGTAACGTTACATGTTAAGTCAGTATGTTACGTAAGCTGATGTTAGGCCTCAACCGTATGACATGCTTATGAAAATACCCCTGCCTGCATGTCAACAATTCAAAGAGCACGTTGTAGATATAAGATAAGACTCACTGTGTTGCAAATGACGTGTCCAGCTTTTGTTTGCAAGTCCTTAACCTGTGTCTGTGTATGTGCCTATGGTTGTGTGTGTGAGTGGGTGTGTAGGGATGTGTTGTATCAGTGGTGTGAAAAAGCCTTACCGGTGTGTGTGTGTGTGAGTGTGTAGTGCAAGTGTGTGTGTAGTGCAAGTGTTGTGAAAAGCCCTTACCTATGTGAGTGTGTTCAAGGGGCGTGTAGTGAGTGGGGGGTGTGTTGTGCGAATGGTGTGAAAAAACCTTACCGGTGTGAGTGTGTGTGTGCGTGCATGTCAGGGGGGGTGACTGTGTGTGTAGTGTGACTGTTTTGAAAAGCCCTTACCTGTGTGAGTGTGTTTGAGGAGCGAGTAGTGTGAGTGTGTGAGTGGGGCATGTAATGTGAGCGGGTGTGTGTGTGTGTGTGTGTGTGTGTGTGTGTGTGTGTGTGTGTGTGTAGTGCTGTGAGTGTTGTGAAAAGCCCTTACCTGTGTGTGTGTGTCCCGGGGTCACAGGATGGGCACTTCGGCAGGTCGTATCCAGGTTCGTCGGTACATCCCATATCGTTGCTATAGGGAATCCCCAGGTAGTATTTGAAACCTGGACGGGAAGAAAAATGACAGCCTGTCCTCACCATTCCCCCTTCCTATAATCATTTGAACCCATTCCACATCACATTCTTCACCTCTACACATTCCTACTTCCACCTCAGACATCGGAATGCAGAGACGCCTCTTTGTCGGCGGTTGGTTCAGATGACCCCCCTTGCGTCCGACCCTTCTCCAAATAGCTGGAATGTGTCACGGTTGTGTTATATATGAAATAAAAACCTCTGTTAGTAGGCAGGTACGGCCCGCGGTGACCCAGGTGCCACTTCCCCACCGCAGCCGTGTGGTACCCCGCCCCCTGCAGCAGCTGGGCCAGGCTGGTCTCCGCCAGCGGCAGCCCCCCCATGGAGCCCACGGCAAAGTTCCGGGTCACTCCGGTTCGCAGGCCGTAGCGTCCCGTCAGGAGCGAGGCACGGGACGGGGAGCAGGTGGAGGCAGGAGAGTGGAAGTCTGTTAGTCTGGAGGATAGGGGGGGGGGGGGGGGGGGGGGGGGGGGGGGGGGGGGGGGGGGGGGGGAAGGTAAAGGTTTTAATCCATCTCGGAGTCCTATCGAGTTATGCAAAAACATGCCATGTCTGTTAAGTATATGTGAAGATTTTCTGGTTTTGAATCTTCAGCCAAATGTGTGAGTGTGTCGATTGGTTGTAAGAGCAGTGTGTGTACAAGCAAATAAATCGACTGAATTTGTAGCCTAAATGTAGCAGTCCCCGAGTTTAACCTAACTTGATCGAAAAGCTCAACTGACAGAATATTTTAGATGGATCAAATTCACAGAGAAGTGCCATCATGTTTAAAAAATGTCGTTGGTTGGCGCCCAGACAAAGTGGACCGTTACCTGATTCCCTGCTGAGCCATGTGGTCCAGGTGGGGTGTGTTGCTGCCGTTATCCCCCTGATTGGCCCCCAGGTCACCCCAGCCAATGTCATCAGCCAGGACGATGATGAAGTTGGGTCTTCTCTGACTGGGTTTCTCCACCCTGACTCCATGTCGGCTCAACGTGTGGAACAGTAGCCCACAGAGCATGGTACCGGATAGTAGCAGCAGAGACAGACTCGCTGTCATTTTAGGTCAAGATCTGAAAGGAAAAAAATGTAAACAATTCCAGCATAATTGTATGGATGCTATTGGTTTAGTTTATGTTTGAATTGTTTATGTTCTGTTGGTGTGATGAAAATGAAACAAATCCAGGTTTTATTTTAAAACGTTTCAACATAATGTTTTAAATGGACTATAGGACACACTCATACCGACGAAACATAACGGAATCATAAAGGCTCTATGCCTTTTAAAGGTTCGTAGGAGCTACACGACTATCATAAATAATACACGAAAACAGCCAGTCTATTTTAAGTATTTAGAACACACTAGACTGCAAAGTCAGCCAGTCCTGGTTCTGCTAGAAGGTGTATGAAGGCTGGATAAGAAAATAGCTACACGTATGAAGTGCCAAAGGCAAATGAAAAATATTGAAAATGAATTTTCACTTTGACACAAAGTTTGCATATAGAGTTGGGAATGTAAATGCAATCATGAGGTTGCCATTTCCACTCAACATATTTGCATTTGAATTTCGATAGTTATGTTTCCATATAGTTTATGACCACAACAATGGTAACTCCGGGAACACGTGAGTAGCAATAGGAACGTCTTATCAATCTAAGATGCATGCACAGCAAACACAACGTTTATCTACCGTCTGAGAGCTAGGCTCTTTAGTCCTATGGGTATATGCTTCTTAGTCGTTGAAAAAGGGATTCATGTCTGAGCTGAGGCTGCCTGGGCTGCACGGTGAACACGGTCGACTCGTCACTATAACAACCATGCCGCGGATGCCAACTATGTCCCTAGAAATGTACTGTATTAAACACTTACTGCTATGCTTTCCCTTCAACAGTAATCTCTCTGTTGACACTACATTTATGTCAACCCTTTAACAATCTTTAAAAAACTAAAACAAAGCTAGTCTTTATGGTGGTCTATTTGCTGTGATTTTAGGAGGTCATGGCCTTGTTGATTAGACACATTTTACCAATTCTACTCGTGATTAAGGCACATACACACGCACACGCACACGCACACGCACACACACACACACACACACACACACACACATGTTTAGGGGTGCACAGACAAACACACCTAAAGCCGGTATGTTTTTACGACCGTGAAAAATAATATGCATCTTATCCGTCCATGGTATGTTCTGTTCACACCGTTCTGGTTGTTGTTGTAAACCACTCTTATCTATAGCAACTATTACGAATGAACCACCAAACCAGTTCATTCCAGTTTACTGGTAGACTGTACTGTGCTGGACATGATGCCAGGGAAAGCTATTATGCAAGCCTAGTCTGACAATTACAATATGCTAATACATCGAGTAATCTTACGTTTAATTATTCATTCTATAAAAGCTGTTTTGTATTATTCTTGGAAACGACCTGTTATAGGATTGACCGTAATATCATTAGAGATGTTTTACTGGGTAATGTGGACACGGTTCTGGTTAAGACCACCTTATCAGATGAGAGGCAAGTGACGCGCGCGCGCGCGCACGCACGCACACACACACACACACACACACACACGCACACACACACGCACACACACACACACGCACACACACGCACACGCACACACACACGCACACACACACACACCACGCCCTGTAACAGTTATATAGCTGCAGTCTTGTCTGTCTAATAGAGGTTCCCCGTTGGAGAACTATGGGGCAACTGCTGCGGGTTGATTTAGAACTGGCCCCGACAGCCTGTTGTAATCCGATCCCTCTAAAGTCTCCAGCCGTTTCCTCGCGTATGGTATCTGTGATTCTACGTGCGCGTGACAAAGTGAAATAGAGTGAAAGATAACAACAACGGAAAGGGAGGGAGAAAGAGCACACTCGGGTCACGAAGTTTCGGAATGAAAGTGATTGGTGAGAGTATGCGGCAGCAAAAACGTTGAGTCACTAGAAGCAGGTCCATGCGCTTAACTGTAAGGTCTGTAGCTGACATACCGCGTGGGGTTTTAACGTCATACCCGACAAGGCGGACTATTTTCTGCCAGGTCTGTTCACAAAGGTAAGAGTTTGTTTCTAAAGGCAAATTATAATTATTGATGTAATAATATAATTATAAAATAAATAAATAAATACATCTTTAAAACAGTAGGCTACACGTATGCCATTACAACCCCAAAATAAATCAACATTCATGACATAGTAAAGGAACACATAGGTACAAACACACTTTGTATCTCCAAGACACACATTTCAACAGCTGTTAAAAGAAGTAAATAAAGCGGCTTTACTAAAGCCAACTGTCAAAAGTGAAGGTTTTGACGGGAGATTAATAGTATTTTCTCATCTAGGCTACCGTATCCTTTTTGTTCTGGTGTAGCCTATATGAAATAAAATTATGGAAAGCCAGATTAATTATTTCAACAATAAGGCGTATGATAAAGAGCATGAACTCACCCTGACTGTGAAGTCTAAAAGAGAAACTGTAAATAGAAAAAGATTGTAAAACAAGTTTCTGACTCAGAGGAGTGCATTGCTTAAAATGTGAACATATTTGCTGATGACCATATATAGGAATTTATGATTTACTCATTATTGAAATGTATACAGAGTATGCTACCCATACCTTTAGGAATACAATGTGGCCAGTCAGGTGAAGAAAAAGAGTGAACTCCTTTACGGTGGGGATTGCATCAATTGACTGGGCAAACAAGTGGGTTAAAAGACAGACAGGCCATTGAACCGGATACAATGTATGTCAATAAAGCAAGTATATCGATAGGCCAACAGGGGTCGCTGCTGTGAATACACCCGTGGCAATGTGACAAGCTACAAGCGGATGCGAATGAATCGGGAACGGGGTGAGTCTACTGATGCTGCTGCGGTTAAAACTGAAATAAAACCTTACACAATTCTGTTTGTAAACATTTATTGGATCCGTTCATCTGTAGGCGATATTTCGTTTGATAATTAACCAGGTATAACTCTAAACCAAGTTACTTATTCCAGACAATTTCGAAGTAAAAAATGACATAAAATCCATGTTGTAGGTAGACTATTCGACAACCGGCAAAGATTCTAATCCTCTTGGTAAAAGAGGTCGTTGTAATTCGAATTCATTTGCATCTTTATATGCTTATCAATACACTAGTTCATTTAGATTTTTCCTAAACATAGGCATATCTAATAAGGGGGTTTGATTGGTTTTAAGTAATTTCTTGCCTGTTTTGTTCATTCTATTAGTGAAGTCCGAGTCAGCAGTAAGGAAGCGCTCAACACGTCTGACGTGCGCGCTCATGAGCAATGTGCGCGTTCACAATTATAACGTTGCTCACCGCAATTAAAGGCTGGAAATAATAAATTATTAAAAAAAATAAATCTTTGGACTAGTGAGAATTACATTTACTACAAGTTTGCAAATGTATTTTTATTTATTATTACTGCACAATCAGCTTTCACTGTTACTTGTTGACATCACAATTAGGTTACATTTTTGTCCAAACAATATTAATTGAGACTTCAGTAATTCTTCATTAAAGCATCTCTTTTTCCCTTCACTGCCCCTTCTGGTATTAGCCTCAGCCATGGCAGGGTGTGTGACCAGATTGAGACGCCTACTGGGGCCTAACGTGTACACGAAGGCCCCTGATGGTGGCTGGGGATGGCTGGTGGCTGGGGCCTTCTTCCTGGTCGAGGTGTTTACCTACGGGGTCATCAAAAGCTTCGGCATCTTCCTCCAGGATCTGAAAGAGGAGTTTGGGGAGAGCGTCAGCAGGGTTTCCTGGATCATCTCCATCTGCGTGTTTGTCATGACATTCATGGGTGAGTTGAGGGCCAGTTTGTTGTCTCATCAAGGTCTTCGTCTGTGCTGGCTGAAAACAACCAGGCGACATGTCTTTGTGGATTCACAGAAGAGAAAATAAAAAAGAACTAATTATGGAGACAAAAATGACTGAACCAAACCAACAAAACAGGAGACTAGATGTGAGGGAGAGACTCAGTATTCATTATTTATTTGTGTGGTGGGCAAGCTGTCTGTACTTGCAGTAATCTGACTAAAACGTATAGCTACTGAAACAAGTTTACATTCTATATCAACTCAGACTGATTTCACTGCCCTAAGATTCTGATTCGCTGCTTCTCTCCAGCGCTTCTTTCCTTAGTTACCGTTTCTATAGTCGTGTCGCGGGTCTTTACCTTAAGGGTGTTAACTAACGTGGCGTAGTAGTGCAGTGAAATCAGGCAGGGCAGTGAGGTCGGGTAGCGACACCGGTCCGTGGCATAGGTGAATGGGGCGCCAGCCAGCAACAGCACCACGCACCCAAGAGCAAAAGAAAAGTAACACAAAAAAATAAACATCTCTCTGGAAAAAATACAAGTTTTTCTTCAGGAGCAATCACGCCTGGGCTGCCGAAAGTGCCAGGACCTGCCTTGAACCCAGAGATGCTTTGAATATGCCCGCTCATATAATGACACATTAGGAATCAGAGGCTTCTTGTTCCCCGTGGATAAAGTCCTCCAGGGCTGAGAGCAGCCTAGTTTGTACCAGCCTCAATGTAAACAAGTGTTGTTATGCACAACTTCTGAACGACTAACGTTATTCAATAATATCTCCAAGGTGATAAAGCGTTTCAACATGTTGGGAAAAAGACACCTTTAGTGCCTTCATTCTCCAAAAGGCATTACTAGGTGTACTAGGAATACGACGTCGTGGTAACCAGAGATGGTTCTCTCTCTTCCTTACAGCGCCTCTCTCCTCGGTGTTGACCAACCGCTTCGGGTTCCAACCCGTCGTCATGGTGGGGGGATTACTCATCGCCACGGGAACGGTCGCCACTGGTTTCACCAGCTCTGTCCCCCAGATGTATGTTACCACAGGGGTAGTTGCAGGTATGGCCATTAGTTTTAGATTACGTGCACCCAATGTACGCATTGTAGGACAGAGTGTGTGTGTGTCCTCCTCTTAATTGAAGTAATTTACATTGCTTGTGTATGTGTGTGTGTCGTCCTTCTCTTTAGGTCATTTACATTGGTTAACTTTGTTCATAATCAGTCTTAAGTAATGTAATTTACGTTGCTTAAGTGTGTGTGTGTGTGTGTGTGTGTGTGTGTGTGTGTCCCTCGTCTGTTCTGCAGGGCTGGGTTACTGCCTCTCCTTCCTGCCCACCGTCACCATCTTGTCTCAATACTTCGACGAGCGGCGTTCGCTAGTCACCGCCGTGGCCTCCACCGGGGAGTCCATCTCCATCTTTGCCCTCGCCCCTGGTGAGTGTGTGTGTGTGTGTGTGTGTGTGTGTGTGTGTTTGTGTTACCCTAACGAAAGGCCACTGGCATCAGGGAATTGCGTTGCCATGAAGGGGAGAACTTGGCTCTGCCACAGTGTTCAGGTAAGTGGTGCGTGTCAACACAGCCTATTGCCAGGACCCCAGGGTCTCCCAGCAGAACGTTGCCCAGCGCGTCACACCGTCGCCCTGCCCTGGTCACCGTAGCGCATCCTGGATGGCGCCATCTCATCCCCAGGTAAACTACGCAGCCCTCCCCGGCCATCCACATCCATGACGTAAAAGAAAACCAGACCACCTTCTCCCAATGCTCCGTGGTCCAGTTCTGACGCTCACGTGCCCATGGTTGGCGCGTTCGGCGGTGGACAGGGGTCGGCCAGGGTACTCTGACCCCGGGTCTGTGGGTCGTGGAGATGTCGTCTACGCCATCCCAATTCGGCCCCTTGGCAAAGTCGCTCAGGTCCTCACGCTTGCCCGTTTCGCCCGCTTGCCGACACATCAACTTCGAGGTACTGAGTGTTCACGTGCAGCGTGACGTACCCCGCCCGATTGACAGGTGCCGTTGTAAGGAGATGATGGAGGTGGTTCACGTCACCTGCCAGTGGCCTTGACGTTGTGGCTGATCGGTGTATAATAGAATAGAAATAGATTTGTGGCTTGACGAAGATGTCACTGTCGCCATGTCGTTTCTTGACGATGGATGTAAAGTAAAGCCAATGAACTACCCTCCTCTTCCTCACTCCTCACCCTCCCTCCGTCCCTCCTCTCCCCTGTACCCCTTCCTCTCCCCTGCTCCCCTCCCTCCCTCCCTCCCTCCCCCATCTCCCCTGCTCCCCTCCCTCCTCTGTCCCCAGCTCTGTCAGCGCTGAGGGACGCCGTCGGCTGGAGGAAGACCATGATGACCATCGGCGCTCTGCAGGGCACCATCATCTTCTGCGGGGCTCTGCTCCGTCCCATCGTCCTCCGGCCCGGCGGCGCCCAGGGGACGGAGACGCTGTCCCCGCCAGGGGGGCGGCCCGCTCAGGAGGCGGCCTCCGACGGCTCCTCCACGCCCCTGAGCGCACACCACCAGGAGGCGGGACTCACCAGAGAAGCTTCTCTCAGCTCCGGAGACTCGGGAGTCCAGTGCGAAGCGGGGGAGGGGACCAAGGCAGGGGAGGAGAAGGTGCTGCTGGAAGGGCTAAAGGTGAAGGAGGCGCGGGAGAAACCGGCTGAAGGAGGGGTAGACGGGGAGCCTGAGAGGAGGCACGGGGAGGTGGAGGGGAAGGAGGAGGAGCAGAACGGAGAAGACCAGGAGAGGGGAGAAACGGGCGGCGGGCCAAAAAGGACAGCGTCCCAGCGGACGGCGAGCCCGCGGCGCCGGCCCAAGCTTCTGGACTTTTCCGTCCTGAGAGAAGGCAGCTTCATCTGCTACTCTCTGTTCGGCCTGTTCGCCACGCTGGGCTTCTTCGCGCCGCCGCTCTACGTCATCGAGCTCGGCGCGAGCCGCGGCGTGCAGCGCCAGCGCGCCGCCTACATGCTGTCCGTCATGGCCGTGGCCGAGGTCCTGGGGCGCCTCTCCGTCGGCTGGGTCATGAGCCGCCGGCGGCTGAGGACCCGGAAGCCGCTGGTGCTCCTGGGCTGCGTGGTCTGCCTGACGGCGGTGCTGGTGGCCTTCGCGGCGGCGCGGGAGTTCTGGGGCCTGGCGGGGTGCTGCGGCCTCTACGGCTTCTTCATGGGCACGGTGGCGTCCACCCACATCCCCATGCTGGCCGAGGACGACGTGGTGGGGATCCAGAGGATGCCGTCGGCCGCCGGCGTCTACGTGTTCATCCAGAGCTTCGCCGGGCTGGCTGGACCGCCGCTCGGAGGTGAAGACAGCCGTGCTTTTTTCGAGGAACACTTTGTAGTTTAAACTGTAACATGAAACACTTCAACGGCCAGTTTGATCATGGTTTATAATATGTTATTGTGTCATATTTTATGAACTAGTTTTGTTGGGATTCAAGGAGGCAGAATATAACTTGAATGTAATACAATGATATGATGGGTTGATTCTATGCAATGCCATTCATTGTATTGTTTTCTCTTTTCCAAAGGAGTGCTGGTGGACATGACTCAGAATTACGGTTCTGCGTTCTATTCCTGCGCTGTGGGCATGGGTCTAGGAGCAGTGTTCCTGGGACTGGTTCGTCCCGCCAAGAGAGGCCTCCCGTGTCTTAAGAAGGAGCCCCTGGGAACAAGCCAGGGAAACCCCGTGGCTCTGACTGAAGGGAAGGGCCATGAAAATCCAAGTGAGAGAGAGCAGGTGGATTACCTGGAAGTGGACGTGGATATGGACTCGAACCAGGAAGCCATCAAAGAAAATGGCCTGCCGGTGTTAAACCGTTCTTGATGTTTTCGATTGGTCGGGTAGAAAAAGATTCTCGAACGTGGAGTCTATCTGAAGTGTTGATGGAATAAAGAGCTCACAGCAGACGAATGGGACCGAAAAAGAGGTTTGTGGATGGCTAACGACTGTCCCTGCCATTTGAGATCTGTTCTTTTTTTACAGGAGTCTGGAGAGGTTTCATAACACGTCAGTGCCTGGCCCACCAAATTGATTACCTCATTCTGCATTTAGTGTTATACAATAAATTATGTCACAGCTCCAGAGAGAGAGAGAGAGAGAGAGAGAGAGAGAAAAAAAAATGAATATATGACTGATTACAAGTGAATGGCATCGTTACCAAATACCCTGCGTTAAAATGGCTGAATGTAGTGTCGTCCTGAGCTGGAAGGACTTTTCAGCGTAGCTAAATATGACTCAGCATCACCGTGCGAGTCCAAGTCGAGTCACAAGTCCTGACAACCATGACTCGAGTCCTATAGCACCGCCTGGCGTTTTAGTGTTTAACGTAATCATGACATTACCTTTAATAGCAGAGACTGCTTTTGTACTGTTTTTCTAGTTTTGAGGGATAATTGACACTGTGATTTCATTCATGATTAATCATGACAAGACATTTGAAATATGTTCAACAGTGAACAATTGTGTTGTATTTCTAAATATGAAAACATCTGCAGAAATGTTTCTCATAATAGAATATACAAAATGCTCAGGAGGAACAAAATAAAGATTCAAATTAAAACATGTATAAGTGACAGTCAAATTTTATATTTTTGTATGAAAAAAAGATTACATCAGATCAAAGACAAAGAAAGTGATTTTTTGTGTTATCTGTGTTATCAATCTCTGGTATTACATTCAACTGCACTTTAATAAGGCATTAAAAAAATCCCTAAGTGAAGATAGATTCTCTCTTCCAATACAGAAACTCTTAAGTGGGAAAACTACACCTGGGGAAATATTATGTTCCAGATTGGAGCAGATTCTTCAAATGGAATGTTGAGAGGGTTGAAGTTCGAACAAGAGACAGAATGTGCTTAGTCATCAAGTTGTAACATCACGACAATCTTACCAGGTCACTGTGATCTTAGCACAACTTGCAACGTGTCAAATGCCAAATATGTTTTTTTTTTTTATGTTCCTCTTGTTTGCATGTGATTTATAGCTGCTGATGGGTTAAAGGTTATAGGTCACACAAAGTCGTGTTTCTTAACCTAGCACGTTAAAGTTGGATTCATTTTTAGCCATCAAGGTATGATAGGTTATTTTTTTCCTGAAATTAAATGATTGGGAATACCTAGGCTGTAATATTTAGACCAATTGGCCATGATTCTTTTTATAAAGTAGAGAGAGGTGAGAAGGGCTGAAGTAATGGCATTACATATACTATAGCTTTTATCGGCCATTTTGAATCCGATGGTGGACTGCAGCTTGCCGAGGCAGATAGGGGTAGAGGTCAAGAGAGTTGGCGTTCTGACTCCTCCAGGTGGCTGTAGCCCTGCGTTACACACAGCAGTGAAATGGCAGCTTCAGGCCAAAGATGTGACCTGAGCAACAGACTGCAGGTGAAAGGGGGTGTGTAGTGCCCCTGCTCTGGTCTACATCCTTTCATCAGACACCCTGCATAGGTCCTGGTATGGAAGTTGTTGACGTACTGTGGTGGAAAAGCTGAACACACCCATATACCTGAAGTTAAAGAAATAATAAAGAAAAAATGATTGTTGGGGACAAATATGAATTATAGCCATGCATTTGTAAATAAACCCTCTCAAACATGATTCGTTTTTTTTATTATTATTACTATAATCATTTTGAGGGTACAATTCTTCTGAAAGAACCTGTGAGCAGGCCAACATCAAACAATGGGCTAATGGCTTGATTAGAGCGATCTACTTGAGTGTATCACCATCTAGTGGAATTTAAGAGACATACAAATGTTTTATCACTTAGGCTAAAATAAATCTGTGAAATAAACAGCGTTCCTGATTGTATGTCTTCAAAAGGCAGATAGATAGATAGATAGATAGATAGATAGATAGATAGATAACCCTGAATAATGAAGCTATTAAATCACTTAAATTGCATCATGTTTCTTACCCACTAGTTAAATCATAACGGAATGAGGATAATCCCAATTTATGTAAACTGGAGATTAGGCATCTGATTGGCTGAGGAGAGAGGAGTTACGTGGTATGAAAATTCTAGTTAACTGTCTGTCATATGTTGCTTTCCAGCAGGGAAGTCCGAACATAAAGCAACAGGAGACATTGCAGTAGAGGTGTTATCATTGTGATCCCAACAAACTATTCAGAATTCATTTTTAGGTTTCTTTTCTTTTTTCTTTCAGAAACCAGTAGGTTCCCTGAGTAGGAATAGGCATACAAGTTTAATCATATAGTGCATGTGCATTTGTTCAAGGTTTCACACACATTTCACACTGAGAAATATGATAAATTTACTTTGCAAAGGTGTTCGATAACACAATATAGCCTACTTTACATACGATTTGCAGCATACTAATGTGTAGATTAATAAAGTTAACCAACTCATATGTTACTCAGTAGAAATATATAGTTACAGATGTCTTTAGGTTAGGGGGCACCTATATTGAATAAACATTTATAATGGCCATACCCCAGATCTTCTCAATACTAGCTCACTAAGCAATTGGCTTAGGCTACTCATACATCTTACTTCAATAACAATCTAAAATATTGCATGTTTGACAGCAAACCGTAAAACAGCTAGGCCTATGCCTCTGCAAAACCTCTGTCATAGTTTCTGCCTGCCAGACGTCAGATCATAACAAGCCAGCATGCAGGTTACAGTTCAGTATCAGAAAAGTCTAGGGTGCTGGCACAAGGGCCAGGGGAAGTTACGTAACAGTGCACAGCTGAATTTCAATCAGCATAATAAAAAAAACACAAAAACACAAAAAATATCTAAACAAAACATCTACTTTTCTTGTGGCATAAAGCTAGATAATTACATAGAACTACTTGAAATGATAACGTAATGTTTTTACTCTGTGTTTTGTTTACAGTTACCTCCTATTTTACCTGCACAAGGGCCCTCGTAGTAAATGGACTGACGAGACGCTTTACCCTTTGTGGTGTGCGATTAAACAATGTAGTCCTTCAAAAATAAAAATGACAGTTGGGGAGCACGTTCGGCCTGTTTCCGCTTTGCTAAACCAGTACGTCATCAAACGTCATGTCAACAGAATCAGCTGGGCATCGCAAGAGAAGCAGCGTTTAGCTTGTTGCTAGTGTAGTGTAATCGAACCTTAGTTCGTTTTGGTTCATAACTGTGTTGGGTTACTAAGAGCAAAAGATCAATTTGACACTATTGATTATACTTTTACTTTATACAATTATATTAGACTGTCAAAGAAACAAAAAGGGATACAATAGTACAATTATCTATTTTTGGTCTTAACTTACGTTAGCTAGCTAGCTAGCTAGCTTGTTGCCTCTCCTGTCATGGTTGGAGTTCTACGAGACTTCATTCTTGCGTAACCAGCTTTCTGACGTCCTGCAGCCGTTCTCTGTCAGCTAACACTGCAGGTTTGGAGGAGGCAGCTTGAAAAGTGACCAGTTCTAAAAAACAGTGTTTCTTGATTCCTTGTCCTGCGAGGTGAATCGGGCTATTCAACAAGATAGTTTTCAGACCCACACACCTTGATAAGATAATTCAGCGTGGTATGGTTTTACTGATGGACTCATGAGATAACAAGTCTATGGTCTATGGTCGTGCTTGTAAGCTGTACTGGAATCGATCGAATTCCACCGGGCCAAATCTCCCTAGCAGGATTTACCAACGGAATCTTTTTTCAGGGTGTGTCAAGAACCTTTTCCTTGCCAAAAAATAAACAATCAACAATCTTCCACAATGCTGACTGAAAACAGGTGAGAGGCCAATGTCCAATGTTAAAATCAATACATTTGCATGTGATTGCGCATCACTGTTTCGTTTTGTACCATACATCTGTCAGTAATTCCAGCACCTACCATGATCAAATAATGGATCAGTATTATAATATGGTCTACCATGATACAAACCCTAGCAACAAATTGTGATCTAGCTTACTGTACACGTGCAATGGATGGTGCTCTATTTTTGGTAAGGCTACAGCATGTTCTCGTTCTTCCTTGTACCCCCCCCCCCACCCCCCCCTTTCTTTCACACACGGAATCACGCACACATACACACAGACATTCAAACTTACATGCAAATCCTGGTCCTGACTCACCGTCGCTCTCCCTCTCTCTCCTTTCTGCCATCTTATCCCCCTTCCCTGTGCCATGCTTGCAGGAAGCGTCGGCGTTGCTGTGAGAGTGAGGGCGACCAGCAGCTCAACCCTCAGGCCAAGAGGTCTGGTGGGGGTCACCCGCTGGTGTCTGAGCTTGGAAGAGATGCCTGGGACTCGGAGGTTAGTCTCCGAGGGAACCCCGGTTCCCCTTCTTTCATTGCCTAACTTGCAGTGTACTCGTAGCGTAGTGTGGCTAGGCTCTCGGCTCCCTTCATGAAACGGTTACATCCCAAAAGGTTGAGGGAAAAAGTCTTTATGATAAATGGTCTTCCTGCTTTGATGACAACGGGGAGATGTCTCGTTTTAAGTTGTAAATACCCATCCTCAGTTGGACGTAAGAATGGTTTCAGTGGCTGACTGGCTGGCATACCAACATTCCTCTCTCTCTCTCTCTCTGGTTTGTCTCTGTGTTCTAGCAGTCGTCCAGCAGTGACAGCAGTGGCGGGGTCAGCAGTCCGGAGACTACGGTGGGAGCCAGCACCAGCCTATACACCCACAACAGCCAGAACAACTACGTCTCCCATAATTCCCTCAGCCCCCAGCGCGAACATTCTCCCGGCTCCTCGCTACTGCGGCAACAGGGTTTCCATGACGACGGCAATGGCAGCGCCGGCTGCAGCAGCAGCAGGATCTCCTACGACCACATCAACCGAGTCCTGAGGGAGGCGCACTTCAGCAGCCTCCAGGCCAAAGGTCGGCCAGGCTCTACGTGACCTTGTGACTCTTGAACCCTGTGACCTCAAGTCCTCCTGATACCACTGGCACATGCTCCCGTCTGGAAAGCATGGTCAGCAGGGAGGGGGGGGGGGGGGGGGGTGGGGGGGCATGAGGCGGGAGGGGAGGAATGTCGCGTGGGGAGGTTTACATTGTTTATGGGCGAAGCAGGCTCACATCCCCACAACACCACGCACCATGTGCCAACGACCATAAGCACACCGGCCTATCTATGGTCCAACCACTGTGGCTTCATGTGCAGTATCTGTGTGTGTGTGTGTGTGTGTGTGTGTGTGTGTGTGTGTGTGTGTGTGTGTGTGTGTGTGTGTGTGTGTAAGTAAGTATGTGCCTCCCCTCCCTACCTACCCCAGCACTTTACCAAGAAGGGGTTTGAATCACTGAGCCCTATCCATGAATGAGTTGTTGTCGTGGGACCTTTTCATTGGTGCTAATATTAAAAAAAGGTGTGAGTGTGTATAAGATTCAGCGTGCTTGCAATAGTAAAATAAAGCCAAGCACTTTTAACCAATCGCTCCCCCACTATTTGTTTTCTCTTGACCAGGCCAGTCACTTCAAAGTACTTCCCCTTATGCAAAACTGTGCCTGGGTTGTGATTGCTCTATGATAATACGATTCATCTCTGGTGGTTAGGTTTATATTACTAAACTATCTACGATTCACTCCTAAAAAGACATGTTAATGGCCTGCCAACATTGAGCACTTCTCTTGCCTTGTGCCATGCAAAAAATAAAAAAAAAATATATATATATATAAACTTTTTAAAATCTTGACGGTGTTCCTGAAAACCAAACATTTGATCACAAACAGACATCTAGAGCAAGTAAAATATATCAAAATTAAAATATTTGTTGGTGTAATAGGTTTAACATTTCTATCAGGATATGGTAACAGTGAGGCAGAGGGATTGCTGGGCGGTGGTCAGTCACCGAGTAACGTGACACACACATATCTGCCGAGAGCCTGGCCAAAACCGAGGCCTCAAATTAGACTCCGTCTATTCATAGAACCTCAGACACTTCTCTGGGTTGCATTCAAGAAACCAGTGTTTATGAATAAAAAAAACAAAAAAACAACAGGGTTGTTTGCATTTAGGAACATTTATTTTTATTCCCTATCTGCCATTTCCGATTTATGAAGCGTGTGCGTGTGTGTGTGCGTGTGCGTGCGGTAAGACCAATACACTGTGTTGCAAAGGTAAAAAAAAAGATATTCAGGATTATACCATTATGTATCATATTTGATGTTTTAAATTTGTTCCAAGACTAATGCTATTGATTTATTTTTCATTAATTTGACATTAGCAACAATAAAGATTGGGCTTTTGAAATCCTGTCTATTTTCTTTTCCTATTCATTGGTCTGATGCACTGTACAACATGGATTTTAATCTTTCAAACACAAACACATATATTCATTCATGATGCAGTTACAAAAATACATAATTCTTTTAATTGTCACACATCCACACACAAACGTGCAAGAGAATGGCTTTAGTTGTTTTGAACACTCGTAAAAATGACTTTTATTAATGTAGCCAGGATGCCTTTATTGTTTCAAACTTTAGCTAGGCCCGTATTCAGCAGAGCAAAATGACAACACAGTAATATAATATTGTGAGAAGCAGAAGTGGCCTTACGGTGAGCGGTCTGCTGCTTACTTTATGAACAAATCTGTCAGTTCCAAAGTTCCAAAGGGTGTAATACTCTGTTTGCTTGTGTGCAACCCTCACCGCGCATCAGATAGAACAAAGTTAGATATCAGGGTTAACAATAGTGTTGGGTGTTTTTAATAACTCTTACCAAGCCTTAATATCCTATCAAAACACCAGTTAGGACAAAGACAAGCACTCCAACTTTTTGTAATAAAAATAACATCTTTAAATTTGTCTTTTTTCCCCCCAGGTCTAACGTTAATGTTTCATATTCATTCATAACATAATTTTACAGTATTTTACTCAAATTTGACAAACACATGCACTCTATAACCAGCCTTACCAGACACTGACTGAACTTAAACAGGATAAAGGTTAAGATAAATATGTTGTAAGAAAACGCTCGCTCAATATTTACACCCTGTTTTTTTACTAAGTCGTCTAGCTGTACCAACAAAGAAAGGAAACTTGGAGACGCTCAAGGCCAATACTGTAGAGAATAGAGATCCATAAAAAAAATAGACTTAGTGCAAAATACAAACCAAGAGATATACTTTTTAGAGAGGTTTGTTCGAAGTGCGTGCTGAAGCATAGTTCTGTAAATTCCAACGTTTAAAGAAATCCTGAGTCAAATAAACTGCCACCGAAAACATGAAAGACCTCAAAGAATTTAACTGGGAGAACCCAGCAGAGGTTGTCTTTGTCAGAACTCCATCACCCACTGAACCCCACACACTCACACTCACACTCACACTCACACTCACACTCACACTCACACTCACACTCACACTCACACTCACACTCACACTCACACTCACACTCACACTCACACTCACATAATCTCATCACATAATATTGCTTCAAACAAGTAAACGTTAAAGAGCTGCAAAATAATAATAACATTACTTTTCAAACACCATCTCCTTGGACATCATCAGCTTTGATCGTAAGGTTCCTGTACAGCGACAGTTCAAAGGTGGAGAAATGAGAAGGCTGATTGGCTGTGGCTAGTTGTGACCTCACTAGTGGGAGGAGCAGAGGCGGCATTTGCGGAGTCGTCTTGGCGATAAGACAGGGGCGGAAGGTCTGTTGTCACGTCGACGGTTTCAAGGCTCAACTCATCTTCATCGTCGTCGTCGTCTCCTCCTTTCGTTGCCGTGGTTTCACTTTCAGACCCCGGGTCTTCTTCCCTTTGCGTGTGAGACGCATGAGAACCAATAGACCTCCCTCTGGTCACCATCTCCATGCCCCTGAACAGCGAAAGTTTACCCAGAGAAGGCTGCTCAGGCTTGGGATTGGGGGTTGGAACGGCTTCCTTGTGGGCGTGGAGCTCCCTGTCTTCGACTTCAGAGATCGAAATGGCTTCGTTAGTCCTAACAGAGTCGACCTGGCTGTCTACAAACTCTTCATCCAAAGTTCTCTCCTCTTCTTCATTGTCGGCGGCGCCATCATCATCGTCATCCTCGACACGTTCATTTATTATGGTACCCAAGTCACCACTGTGGGCAGTGTCTTGGCTAGGAGAGGGGTGAGGTAAAGGGTGAGTGGGACCAATAGGTGAGGATTCTGTTTGAGGGTCTACTTCCTGGTTATGGCTGGGGGATGTGATGTCAGCGGTGTGAGAGGGAAGTAGGGGAGCAGGGTAAGGATTGGTGGGCCCGCAGGGTGCGTCGGCTGGCGAAGGAAGGGGATTGGCCATCTCTGCTTCCTGTTTGGCTGGTCTGCCCATTAGCGCCTCAAACTGACGTAGTATCTGGCAAGGAAAGAAGCGGGGTCAGGAAATGAAGGCGCCAACACACTCACACTCACAGTCACACTCACAGTCACACTCACAGTCACAGTCACAGTCACAGTCACACTCACACACACACACACACACACACACACACACACACACACACACACACACACACACACACACACACACACACACACATCCTCCCTCTCACCTTGGTTGCTTTGTTGGCGACAGGTCCAGTGGTCTCGTTGCTCAGCTGGGTCAGCCTCTTTTGGGTGGCTCCATAGATTTGCTCCAGCGACAGTAGGTCAGAGGTCATGAGGCAGGCTACAGCACACAGCGCCCTCTGAAGGGATGGAGGGAAAGGACACAATGGATTGAGTATCATTTAGCTAAGGGCAAACTTCTTTCTTTCTTTCTTTCTTTCTTTGGGGCCCAGATAACATATTAAAGGGAGTGCCACAGTGTTTGATGTGGGTAGTGTAAGCCCATGCATGTCAAACAGCAGGTAAATATACTGGAAGGAATCTTATTTCACTTTTTGATGAAGCACTTTACCATTTGGACAGTGTTTGAAGGGTCCTGGAGTCTACGTGAGAGTAACTCCACCACCACCTCACAGTTCAAGATGGAACACCTACAAGCGAAAGGGAAACACCACTCTGTGTCAATGGCTGCTGCATACTATGTGAAAACCTTATAACATCGTTGCTGTCAGAAAAAAGTCTCCAATAGCCTTTAAACACAGAGAAAATATAGTTCATTCGATATTTATTATACATTTTCATATCGATAACTGTTAAAAAAAGTTTTTTTATTAGAATCGGAAAATAATAAAAACTGGTCAATGTCAAACACTGTGTTTGGTCTGCGTTCACTCACTCCTTGATGAAGTGCTGGCTCTCCTCTCTGGTCAGGAAGACTCTGGAACCCTCAGTGAGCCTGCTGATCAGCGCCATCTCCTGGCCACAGTCACCCAACTGCATGGCCTCCACCCTGAGGGGGTTAGAAAAGAAGCAGGAAAAAGAGGAAGAGAGAGAGAGACATAGAAGGGAGTGGGGCAGAAAAGAGGGAGATGAGGAGAAAAAAAGAGAGGGTAAAAGAGAGAGAGAGAGAGAGAGAGAGAGAGAGAGAGAGAGAGAGAGAGAGAGAGAGAGAGAGAGAGAGGCATGCAGGCAGGGGGTTGAAGAGAGAGGAATATAGGATGGATCCAGTGCACTTCACTTTGGTACAGCCTAATATTAGCAACCTAATATTTTATTTAGTGGGGATTTGGGCGAACCAAGTCAGGTGGAAAGAAGTATATTGAAATTCAGAAACTAACCTTTCTATTTCATGTAACCAGTATTGGATATAAGGTGAGTTATGTCTATCCATTACATACAATGTCATAAGAGGGAAACACAAATCTGTCTTAATTATTTTTGTATACGTTCTGGGGATTGTCAAAACACTATTATTATTTATAACTATCAGAGAATAAATCAGACCTCTAGTGCCCTCCCCCCCCCCCCCCCCCCCCCCCCCCCTTTTTTTGTTGTTTTAGAGCTAGAATGTTCTCCAACAACAAAAGCTTGCTCTACCTCACAGAAGACCCTGCCAATCACGTCCCCCTGCTCTGTCCACTGGCCAATCAGCGCGGTTTATACACAGGAAGGAAGCAGGGAAGGAGGTGGTGCCCCCAATTCAATCATCTCCTACGCTAGCTTTACGTAAAGGTAGGGAGGAGAAGGGCATCGCTTTCTGAAACTCACCTTTCCGACAGGTCCCCACTGCTTTCTCTACTGGCACCCGATTGGCTCCCCGTGCCGCCCGACTTGCTGCTCCCGCCTCCTGAAGCCACGCTATTGGCTGCATTCTCCTGAGAGGAGTTGTGGGAGGAGCTGTGTCCGCTGTCAATCTCCTCCCAGCCTCCGCCCACTTGCCCCGGGCACCGCTGGTTCACTGAGACAGGAGAGGAAACAGAATCAACTAAGGGAAGAGAGGAAAGCAGCAAAGAAAGAGAGAGAATTTAGCAGGAAAAGTGGGCGGCAGAAAAAGACAGAAGCGTTGAGGGGAAGACAAGGAGGGAGAGTTGAGAAAACAAAGAGGGGAAACTAGGAGAGTCACACATGTGACAGTTTCTATATTAATAATAATTCATTTCATTTATGTAGTGCTTTTCAGACACCCAAAGCACGGTTTCTGCTTGATGAACTCCCTACTATAACCATCCAGAATTCAGTTCAACCTAAACTATTGAAAAACTACGACGACCATGTCTCACCTTTGGGTCGGCGAGGGGGCAGGTTGTAGGCACACGCCGGCACCGCCACCTCGATGGGGGCCGAGGGCGCTGCCACGGCGCGGTAGTGGTTGTCGTGGGGACGGATGCCCTGGTGCTCTGTTGGCGGGAGCACGGCGCTGGCCACGACCTCGGCGGCCTTCTGGATCTTGTCCAATAGCGTGTCGCTTACTGGCAGAACACGAGAAGTGACGTGGGAAAAGATGGATACAACAGTTCACGTGGGAAAGAGACAAACAGACAAAACAAGTCGAGTCAAGTTAAGTCAATCGGGAGTGTTTGTTTAGCCTTGTTGAATAAAAAACGATCCAAGTAAAAAGTCTTATGAAAATGATTTTGCTGAATGAAAAAAAGAGTTGATATTACTCCAAATGTACCAAATTCACTTGCATAATTAAATGCTTCAACTGCAGTTCTGTAGACTCAAAGTACGTATACAGATAAATATATGTTATAATGATTATGTATATCTGACCCACCTGATCCTTGTTTCCCTGGGCTGTATCCAAAGCCCTGCATTCCAGCTCTGTGTACGGATGAAGAGCCCATACCTGAACACACCAGAGACCACATGAACACACACATCTCACCCTCTCCCTCTCTCTCACTCACTCACTCACTCACTCACTCACTCACTCACTCACTCACTCACTCACTCACCCTCTCCTTCACCCTCTCTCCCTCACCCTCTCTCCCTCACCCTCTCTCCCTCACCCTCTCTCACTCTAAATCACTTACCAATGTAATAGAGAAATAATAATAATAATCATCATAATTATGATGTTATCTCACTCACCCGTGCTAGATGTGGTTGGGTTGCCTGGCGATATGATACTCTTGTTAAAGCCTGCTTCTGTGAAGAGCAACCTGGCCACTTCCTGGGATAAGATATGACAGTTAGTACTGTGTCTATGTGTGTGTGCGTGTGTGTGTGTGTGTGTGTGTGTGTGTGTGTGTGTGTGTGTGTGTGCGGGATGGAGCTGTGTTGCTCACCTGTGCTACATTCCTCACTTTCTGATACAACGCTGTGCCATGAATTGGATCAGGAGGGCCGCTGTAAACTAAGCAGGGAAAAACACACACACACACACACACACACACACACACACACACACACACACACACACACACACACGTTCAAATCAACTGAAAAATAACGCGGCATACATATATATATATATATATATATATATATATATATATACTTTATTTTTTTTTAAACAGACGCTAAATCGAAGGGGAGAATCTTCAAACCAGAAGCTTGTTGGAGGAAGGTGGAGTTCCGTCTGAGTTCTGTGAGGAAGTGGTTGGATCCGTGTCCACACAGGTGAACAAAGATCTTCAGAACCTGAGAGAGCAACCCAAAAAAAAACAAAAAAAACAGAGTCAGCAATGTACAGAGGACATGTTTGAAGGAACAGCAAAGACAAAAGGGGAAAAGAAAGACGTAATATAATCCATCATCTACAATATTAGAAGCTTGAGCACCACAAACAAAACGGTTATCTGAAATCAAATGAATAGATTTACTTTGTCCCCAACAACATGTATCTGCTTGCTGCTTTCAAGCCTGAACAACACAATGTCCTAAGCTAGAGCCAACTCTTTTAGTATGTTTAATGTACGCGTCATCGACGGGCCTCACTTTAAGTTTGACGTGGCAAGATTCCACCTGTAACCTTTCCAAGAGGTACTCCAGAAGACACTGACCACATCCTGAAGACTCATGGGAGATCTCTGTGGTGTCAGGGTTGTTAGGGACTTAACAGGGACATGGAATGAACAGAAAATCGTATCACAGGATGACAAAAGCGACAGAACTATTTCGCTGTTAGCTAATCTCGGGAAACTGTCTGTTGGGCTTTGTTACAGTACAAACAAAAAGTAAGACTCAGACATCATATTGCACTACATACAGTATAGCCTGACTAATTTAATACCAATCGTGAACAAAGCATTTGGAACAAGAGAGGCTCGGTCCAAAAGGATACTTCCGATCTCTTGAAAGAGGTAGCCAGGGCAAGGGTTCTCATCATCTCCAGTGGCTTTCATCAGAGTCGGCACCTGGGGCGGAAAAACAATGAAAAAGGGAGAGAGGGCAGTTGTGACACACCCTCCAGATCTCCGTTGACCAGGTAAGAATATTAGAGAAAAAAGGTGTATGTTAGAATTTCAATAACACAGTTATAATGTAAGCGATATCTAGATGTCTGAAGACTGCTCAGAGGACTAGGTTGTAACTGTTAGCTGCGACGGCTTTAGCAGGCCAGATGGTAAGCTAGTAGGCACATCACACTACGTCAAAACAAGTTGATAAGTACTACAGGCCAAATGGTCACTCATGACATGCAATATCTGTTATTGCTGGTTTGCTTGTGTGTATGTGTGTTGGTGTGGGAAGCTACATTGCTATTGGGCTAGCTTGCTACGGCTAACTCGATTTGATGACACGTACTGAACCAGAGCCCGACATAACGGTATTCTTTAGATTCACGTCATGCCCAGTCACTCTTCTAAGTTGGTAACATAAACCAATAGTACCCACATTTTGCAGAAAAGCAAGGCGTTCCATGAATGTTGCCATGATGTTGCACTCCTAGCTGCGAGCTCATCTTTCTCCCTTGGAATAGCAAAGAGAAAGCTAACATTGACAGCTAGCCAATCGGAATACAGTAAGCAACACGCCTATAATTCTATTGGTCTCACGCTTTTGCGTAAGGCCAGCCAACAGCGAATCAAAAGACATGGAAAGGAGATTCTCTTCGGTTGACATTGAAGCTAGACGAATCATATTCCTGAATTTCTAAGGATCGTTTCCTTCATCACAGGGTCAACAATATGGCGCTGTCCATGGTCCGCCACAGTGCTCTCACCCTCAGTTAGTTAATACCTTTTTTCTTTTGAAAAGTCAAATAAGTTAGAACTCCCGATACATATATTCTGGAATATAGCCAACGTTGTTGCTTGCAATGGTTTGGCTTCTCAAAGTTTAGAGATTTATGTCTCTTTTAATGATGATATTTGCTTAGTCTTGCTTATTTCAAGAGTTATCGTTACATCAAGAATCACTATGTCGGGGACAAACGTATGGAGTCGTACCCGCAACAGGATGAAACAGTTTCCTGAGCAATTTGCTCAATGTTCAGCAGAGGTGAGATTATTGTTAACGTGAGATGCTCAGCAAAATGTAATTTTAAGTGTGGACTGTTTTTGTCAGAGGAACTAAAATAATGCCCAGTAGCGGACACCCGTTGCCTGCCTTTTTCTAGACTGCGGCATTATATGTGCAACACAATACACTGAGATCAGAGATGGACTATCTGAAGGTCGAAACTCGTAGACCGTAAATATAAACTCATAAACGGCTTGATGCTCTCCTGCTATCTGTTTACTGAAATTATATTGTCTTCAAGGCAGCAGTTTACGGGAAGTGTGTGGCCGCGACAACCACAGGTAGACAGGAGTTGACCAAAGGCCATTGTGCCAAGGAGTTTGAGGCGCTGAAGACCTGCTTTACAAATGCAGTAAGATATCATTGAAGAACCAAAAAGCATTTCATCCCCCCCTAATACATGTTGTTGGTTTGTTTCCAGTCGTATTATTTACATATAATTTATATTTTACTGTATTTTTTTTTTTTTTTGCAGGCAAAGAAAGTATTGAAGTAATGGCATGCCCTGCTATGCTGTTTTTGGATGGATTCTCACTCGGATTTGTAAAACGTCGTGTCGTTCCTGTGACTTTGCAGTGTAAATCTCTGGACTTCATCATGTCAGAATACCTAGAACTGCATGTGAAACCGAGCAGTGGGTGAACTTGGCTCAAACACCATTATTATTTTGTTCCATATCTTTATATAGCACAACGCTTTCCCAAAGCCATATAGAAAAGCCAGTATAGGATATTAACACGCAAAGCTGAAACATAGGCCGATGGGATTTATGCAGAGCGTATTATATCGGGTCCTAAATGGCTGCCTGTCTTGACGGGTAACGTACTACTAAGATATGCTGACTGTGTTGGTAACAACATGGCTACTCTGACTAGTTCTGGTTGTCATGAGGGAACAGCGCCAGATAAAAGCAGTTTTATGCCACAACTTGTTTATTCTGTCACATCACCCTGTTGTGTTATGCTGCTATTGTTTATTTTAAAGAATTATTGTATGGGAATGACGTGTTTATTATATGTACAAATATGTGAATAAAATGCCTTCTTGTAAAGGTGTCTTTTTCTCTAGGACAAGATGAGAGTGAATTAGTGGACGCCAAATGCTTTGTTACTTACACGTTTTTATTATTTATCAAAAATACAAAGAGTTTTCAATACACAAATATAACTTCTAATTCTAAGCAATGTAACCCACTGTTGATGCAACATTTAGATAATTACATTTTCTATTATTGGTCCTGTAACATCAAAGACAAAGCCACAAACAAAAATACATAAAACCGACTTAGGTCACAAACATGGTCCAATAATTGTTTTTCATTGTCCCAATGACTTAAGAAAAAATGTATTAAATAATTCAAGAGAAGAGCCCAAACAGACAAAGCTATAAATAAACAAGACGTATAATCATACGTAACACATTACTTTGTCACATAACGTCACTACGATGGCAGTAAACAGTAAGGCACTAGTGGAAAGCAACACAGCTAGGAAAAGATGGAACCGATTGGAATTGTGGGTAACAAGCCTAGGACTCAATATTCAACATGACAGAAACTAAGGCAACATACTAGCATGGCGGCACTTCCTGGTTCATTTCTTTGCTGAGACAAAGATATGAGATATACTCATGACATTTAGCTTGAACCTCAGAGTTGTTTTAAAGAAAGCTTGTTCAAAGAGACAGTAAAAAGACCAGCAGTCAAATACTACAGTTTGAAAGAAAATAAAAACAGTAATGTATTGGTATTTACATCTCACAGTAACAATACATAGATTCACCAAGCAGAAGCAAAAGCAGTACACGAAACACAAGAACACTTATAATCTCTATAAAGCCATAATCACACTCCAGCCAACCGATCAATCTCCATAGAAATATAACTTCAAATTCTAGATATCCCACATAAATGAAGATGACTCAATCCCTGTCATTGGATAATCCTTTAAAACTATGATCTTTGCATAGATTCACTTCACCGCATTGAGATCTATTCAAATGGTTGCCCTATGCGAAAATAAAATAAGTTAATATTTACAAACAAAAACTCTGAATTTGAATTTATGTAAAGTATAAATATGTAACATGAAAGCAAATCCTAGAATGTTTGCAATATTGTCATAATGTTTGCAATATATTAAATATAATCTTGAACTACAGACAGGGCTCTGATTACCAGCTTTGGGTTTGGAAGCAGACGCAGTAGAAAAGGGAAGGAGACATTTTTGCATTACCTAAGACAAGTGTGGTTCTGCGTAAAAAACAAACAAAAAAAAAGGTTTTCCATTTCTGGTGCTCAATGTTTTGTTCATCATCACTCTTCCAGTACAACGGAGAACCTTTTAAGACAGACTTGAAAGGCCCTGCATTGCACTAAAAGGCCAAGGATCATCAAACATTAAGAGTCTTCTTTTTTTGGGATGTGAATGAATTTGACAGCATAACTTTGAACACACTGCTCCAACCATACAATCCTCAGCAAAGTGCTATTGCTGGTTCACATTGTCACTGACGGCAGTTACGATGCTAAGGCAAAGGATATTATTCAAACACAGTAAAGGGTATAAGCGTGCGCGTGCGTGTAAGTAAGTAAGTACAGTCATCACAGAAGTTAAGTTAAACTTGTGAATGAAGGATATGTATGCCTTTATAGGTGTGTGTGTGTGTGTGTGTGTGTGTGTGTGTGTGTGTGTGTGTGTGTTACACCTCTCCCTCCACCACAGTGCTCTGTTTGATCTGCCGTGTGTGTACAATCCCTCCAACCAGCAGCTGTCCCTCCAGAGCAGCGTGGAGGTCGGTGCCCCCCATCTCTAGAAAGGGCTCCAGGCCCGGCACGCCCCTGCCCACCGGGGCTTCCCCTGGTGGTTCTCCTGTGGTCCCCACAGCCCTCCGCCTCCTCCGCAGGTCGGTGTCTCCCTGGTCCCTGGCCTTATCCTGGGCATCCTGGGGACCCTGATTCGGACTCTTGGGGGCCCCGTGCTGCGCCCCCTCTTTCCTGGAGGAGTCCGGCCCGGCCTCCTCCAGCGCCTTCTCCTTCAGGTCGCGACCTCCAGTCTTTGCGGGGTCCTGCAGATTTCGGTTGTCGTCTCCTGGTTCCGGAGCGGCGTTGACGTCGGCGTCGGCCTCCCGGGCTTTGATGACCCGCTCCAGCTGCGCCACTCTTGCCCTGGTCTCCTCCAGCTCTTTCTCCTTCTGGACTCGCTTCTCAATCTCACTTTCGATTCGCTCCCTCTCGCGCTGGAGGCTCTCCGCCTCCTCTCTCTCCGTCTTCACTCTCTCCACTTTCGCCCTCTCCCTTTCCAGCCGTTCTTTGTCCTCCCTCTCTTTCTCCACCTCCTGTTCTCTCGCCAGCCTCTCTCTCCTCTCCCGCTCCACCCGCTCTCTCTCCACTCTCGCCTGCCCCTCTTTTTCGATGCGCTCTCGCTCCCTCTCTTGGTGCCTCTCTTTCTCGACTCTCTCCTTCTCTCCGTCCAGCGCCCCCTCTTTGTCTCTAGGCTGCTGAGCTTGAGGCTTGACCTGGGCCTTCTCCTCCTCATCTCCCCTCTGTCCCAGCGGCACTCCCCTGGCCCCCAGCTCCCTGGCCCCCACCCCAGCGGCCCCCACCGCGATGGCCAGCTTAGCTGGAGCCGGGACCTCAATCTTGCGATCGACCGGAGCGATCACATCAGGGCCCTGGTCGTCTTTGCTCCTTCCCCCAGCCTGGACTTGTGCCTGGGGCATGGCAGCTCCAGCGTCGACGGGGCCCCCAGGAGGCTTGGCGTCTGAGCCCAGGGCCAGGGCCTCCTGGTCGGGGTCTTTGGGTTTCGCTGCCCCCCCCTCTGGCTCCACTTCCCCCTCTGGAACGCCTTCTCCTGGGGGAAACAAGATGATTACACAGATATCATGTTCTTATGTGTGTGAGTCTGTGCCTGCTTATGTTTCAACCCTGTGACAGCAAAAGGTCTGGCCCGTTGTGTTTTGTGTGTGTGTGTGTGTGTGTGTGTGTGTGTGTCTTTACCAAGTTATTGGTGGTGGATCTCTTGTTGCATCCATCAGACAGCCAGAAGTTACTCCTGATGGTGTGTGTGTGTGTGTGTGTGTGTGTGTGTGGAGGGGGCCTTACCTGCTGGTTTTAGGTGAATCTCTTTATGTTGCTCCTGTAAGACAGCCAGCAGTTTGTCGTTTTGGTCCAGCAGCCTCTTCTGCTGCACCTGCTGCTCCTTGATCACCTGCAGCAGCACGGCATGATCCAACTGACCCTCTACACGGGGGAGACCCAAGACAAGGAGTAAGAGCGTACCAAGTGCTCACAGACCGGGGGGGGGGGGGGGGGGGGGGGGGGGGGCAGCCAAATAAAGGGGGTTGTAGTGATATCATAACTTTAATGATATTATAGGCGAATTAAGGGCTAAAGTAAATATACATGTGAACTGTTTCTCAAGACACCCACTAGAAAGACAAAATAAGTATGTCTTAGAAGCTGTCCCGTTTAAAAGGCTTCTGATCCTGCAAGATGGGTATTACCTTTTAACAACGTAAAAGGTGACAAGGGGACATCTGACACATAAAAAAGGGACGAAAAGTTGTCAATTGTAACAAAAGCCGTTGAAAAAAATAAACCCAACATTCTAAGATGGTAAGATTCGTCGCCTATGAACCTCGTTCATCTAAACCGCCGTGGGAACGGACGTCGTATTGGACAATGGAAATATTTTAACGTTTAAACATCCATGAGCAAGTGCTCTGTAACACACATTTTAAACGAATACTATTAATAGTGGCAATTTGTGAAAACTTTAGATTTCAAATATATATATATATATATATTTTTTTTTTTTTTTTTAAATCACATTTTGTAAACGAGTCAGCTCAAAGAAATCTCTGGTTTGGATGAATGAGGTTCTACTGTTCTAATGTACAGGTCATGGTGTACACTGGACTGAATTAATATAGGCTTGTTTGGATTTCTTAGGGATTGTTGGACACATTCAAACAAAGCAAAAATCTTTACAAATTAGCGTTAACGAACCACCAAAACCTCTAAAAAAACACGATGCATTTATTGAAATAATGGAATCAATGAATTAGAGAATTAGCCACAGAGACAGAGAGGAAGAGAGGAAGGTTGAGAAAGAGCTTAAGTTCGTACCTGCAACCAGCTTTTTTATCACTGTACCAGGAGCCCGGCAGAGAGAGAAGAGAGAAGAAATGGAGAGAGAAAGAGGGAAAGAAAATAAGCAAGAGATGAAAAAAAAAAAAAAAAACTGTCAGAAGAGGTCAGAGGTCAAGTCAAACAGTGGGTTAAGCTGGAGGGAGAGAAAATAGCCCCCTCAATCCAACTCATATTATATATATATATATTTATATATTTATACACAGTACTGTGTAAAAGTTTTAGGCAGGTGTGTAAAGTAAGAATGCTTTAAAAAAAAAAAAAAGTGTTAATAGTTTGTTTTTATCAATTAACTAAATGCAAAGTGAATGAACAAATTAACATTCTAAATAAAAGCAATATTGACCTGTGACAGTGACCCCTCTTTGCTTTCAAATTTTTGCCAGCATTTTTTCACATCTGCCTAAAACTTTTGCACAGTACCCTATATATAAGAAACATTTTAGGCTTACAAACAAAATGAAATAAAAAAAACATGGCCAATATGCATCCTGCAGTTCAGATCTGTATCGCTGTGCTGTGTCTTCTATAATCCTATTCTCTTCCACTTCTTTCAGTTTTTTTTGTTTTTTTTTCAGATTCCAGAGAGGTGTTCACATCATGAATACACACTAAATAAGCCAGTGTCACTCGCCATCAGACTTCTCAGACTGGCAGAGCTGATCTAAAATCAGATCCTGGGCCTCCCATGAAATCATTAACTATTATTAGGGGAAAACAAGCAAACCAAAGGCGAGGTTCCTCCTTGGATAAGAGGGCCAGCAGGACTGGATTAGCGAAAGAAAATTCATATCAGAGAAAAAAGTACTGCAGGAAAGGTTAATTTGAAATATATTAATACATAATATATTTAAGAATGTTCTTAAATATTATAGGAAAAAGTATAACTGTCTTCAGAGCTGCACTCCCACTTTAAGACATTTGGTGCATATAATAAACCCAGAGAACACAAGATAGACTCACAAAAAGCCAAAACTGTAGCAGATGAGGCACAAAAAAGCAAATATAACATAACTGCTTAAGGAGAGTGAGAGAGTATTTTGAAGATCTTGCTGTGAAAAAGAGGCTTCTGTCAATCACCAGGGCAGTGGCTTAATGCACAATCACAGAAACTACAGTGGTTCTAGGCATGAACAGTGAGACACCAATGGAAACAAGTGGCTTTGAACAATTGCATCCATTATCCAGGAGAACAAGTTTTAAAACGACTTACTGACACAAAAATAAATAAATATATGAATAAAGAAATATATAACTAACTAAATAAATATATATACTCCTCCAGGGACTTACCGTCCATCTTGTCCTCTGTGCCCTCTTTGGCATCTGCAGCTCCAGCCCCGCCCACTGCAGCTCCAGCCCCGCCCACTGCAGCTCCAGCCACGCCCACTGCAGCTCCAGCCCCGCCCACTGCAGCTTCAGCCCCGCCCACCGCAGCTCCAGCCCCGCCCACCGCAGCTCCAGCCCCGCCCACCGCAGCGCGAGGCTCCACATCAGGAAGTGGGGCTACAGGGTCAAATAAAACCCACAGGGTCAAAGGCCAACAGAGATCATCTACAGCAAGCTCCCACAGTACAAACAAAGAATTAATAATGAAAAAATAATAAGAAAAATCTTATTTTAACAAAGGTAAAAAAAAAATAAAAAAAAATACATGATCCTTGGCCGAGTTTGCGGGTAACCAATCATACTCACGTTTCCCAGCAGCCTCAGGGTCTTTGCCTGTGTCATCACCCTGCGCCGCGACAATGTGATCCGCCACACCAGCAGCCTTTACAGGGGGGGCCTCTTTCCCAGGGGCCACCTCTTCCTTTAGGGAGGGCACTTCCTGTCGTTTGCCCGCCCCCGCCAACGGCTTCTCCAGCACCTCATTGGACGGCACCTTGGCTCCGGCCACGCCCTCTTCCTCGTTCTTCACCACCACCGCCGCCGCCGCTCTCGGCTGCTCCTCCGCCTTTCTCCTCTCTTTCACTTTCGGCCCCTTGTCTTCCTGCGCGAGCCCCGCTCCTGGTTCCCCCTGGAACTCCTCCTCTTCCTGTTCTCTTCCTGTTCCTGGGGCAGGTTGTTTCTTTGCCTCCTGCAGCTCCACGTTGTTCCTCCTCTTGTTCACTGGGACTTCGTCATGGGGGATGGGGGGCTCGTGGCGGTGTGCCTCCCCCTCTGGTACGGCTACTCCTGGCGGGTTGATATTCAGATTATAACGGCAAGAAAGAGGACATTCACCATACACTGAACAGACTTCTCGGGCGTGATTTTGAAGATTTTCTGATGCAACGGTTTTTATTTCTTAGAATAATTGTATGGTCTAAATTATGGTACGTGTTGAAAATTGTACTATAAAGTGAGGTTCAGCGGGATGTTCTCCGTTACAGATCTGGGGGCGTATTCCATTTCTTATCTCAGGTTAGGAAATCCTAAATATTCAATCCAACATCGTTTATCAGCATTTATGTCTGTTACCTAGCAACCACCTAGGTGCTGCAAAGCTAAACAACTTTGCTACAGTTGTAACCACTGTTGTTTGTAACAAACATGGAGCAAAAACAATGGACATTTAACTTCTTATATTAGGATAGGAACATTGACTTAGGAACAGTTAATCTGTAATGGCATTTTTCCTAAATTAGGCCCTAACCCTAATTACCATGGTTACCAAACAGTTAAGATAGGATCTGCAAATTAGGACGTTTCTGTACTACTCCCCCAGGTTCTTAAGCGAACTCAGTCCCAGGTTCTAGGTGTTCATTGTGGGTTATCGGGGACCAGTTTTGGGGATACGCACCAGCCTCAGGGCGGTCCAGTTGCACCTCCTCTTCCTTCTTCCTGTCGGGCACTTCCACTGGACCCTTGATCTGGGGGGGTTCTGCCGGATCCCTCACCTCGGGTCGTACCACCTCCACGGAGGGGGGTTTGGGTCGATCCATCACCTCCACGGGCTTATTGATCACTGGCTTCTCAACTGCACAAAGATGTTGTACATGGTTTACCCCATGTTGGCACCATGTGTGTGTATATAGAACGGCCTGGCCAGTAGATGGAGACAAAGACTAATGCAACAGAAGACATGTTTGTGTCAGCTAGTCAGGATATGAGCCAGTAAAGAGCTGAAGGAGAAAATATATGGAGAGCGAAAGGGAGGTAGTAAAACTGAAAGAGAGCCGGAAACAGACAGGACAGAATGAGATACAACGAGAGAGAAAGAGAGAGAGAGAGAGAGAGAGAGAGAGAGACAGAGAGAGAGAGAGAGAGAGAGAGAGAGAGAGAGAGAGAGAGAGACAGAGACAGAGACAGAGACAGAGAGAGAGACAGAAAGAGAGAGACAGAGACAGAAAGAGACAGAGACAGAGAGAGAGAGAGATGCGTCCGTTCCCCCACATCCATAAAATCTCCCACCAACAGGAAACAGGTGTGGAGGAGTGTGAGCTTCAGTAAAACAGAGGAAGACAATGGAGAGGAGTTAAGCCATATGGAGTGATGAGAGATGAAGAGAGAGAAAAGGGAGGGAAAACATGGAGGAGGGAGAGAAAGAGGGTGAGAGTCAAAGGAGTTGTACTGAATAGAGGAGAGCAGAGGACAGGGGGAGATGGCATGGTAGACTGTCCTTGATCTGGAGTGAGAAACTCTTTCTCATATTTACGACCATTACTCCCCCCCCCCCCCCCCTCCCTCCCTTCCTTCCTTTCTCCTTCCTCCCCTCTCTCTCTCTCTCTATCTCTCTCTCTCTTCCCCCTCTCTCTCTCTCTCTCTCTCTCTCTCTCTCTCTCTCTCTCTCTCTCTCTCTCTCTCTCTCTCTCTCTCTCTCTCTCTCTCTCTCTTCCCCCTCCCTCCCTCCCTCCCTCCCTCCCTCTCTCCCTCTCTCCCATGGCCTCAGAATGGTTTCATCTCCTCCAGTCTCACGCCCCACGTCTCTGGTTTCTCTCCATTTGTTTCCTTTTCACTTCCCAAACCTTCCCAGCCCTCTCATCCCGATATCATCCCTCCTCTCTTTCCTCCCCTATTCCCTTTAGAGCTGGCAGGCATTTTGGAGCTGTCAGAGGGGGAGAGCTTGTGGGGGGGAGGTGGGGGGGGGGGCGCACGGTGGAGGCATGAGAGCGGTAGTGTGTGTGTGTGTGTGTGTGTGTGTGTGTGGCAAGGCAGAGGTGTGGATTGGGGTGAAAATGAGAAATCAGTGAAGTTTGAAGGGTATCGCTCTGGCTCCATCAATGTCAAACCCTCAGCACGCTCCGCATGGACTTTATCAAGGGGTTAACCCTGTCTGCCTGTCTGCCTGTCTGCCTGTCTGCCTGTCTGCCTGTCTGCCTGTCTGCCTGTCTGCCTGTCTGCCTGTCTGCCTGTCTGCCTCACTCTTTCTCTCTGTCTCTTTTAAAACCAAAGGTTTTGTCTCCACTGTGTTTTGTTTTCTCTGGGTTTTTCTGTTCCTCCCATTGGCTCCCATTGTTTCTGGTTCATTTCTCACAAATGGTTCTTCTTAAGCTTTTATCATAACATTTATAGCAAAAAAAAAATTATCTTAAAGTCCAAATTTTTTCTCTATCACTGTAGGGACGCACTCTGTAGAAACACACTCTAGAAACACACTGTAGAATCCCAATCTGTAGAAATACACTCTGTAGAAACACACTCAACAGAAACACAATCTGTAGAAACACACACTACAGACACCCACTGTAGAAACACACTCAACAGAAACACACACTACAGACAACCCACTGTAGAAACACACTCAACAGAAACACACACTACAGACACCCACTGTAGAAACACACTCAACAGAAACACACACTACAGACACCCACTGTAGAAACACACTCCTTATAAACTACGTGTATGATGAATATCCTGCACGTGTCCCAAACATGCAAACAGAGACGTCACGATTGAGCCAAAGATTCCCTTACATAGCAGCCTTTACTTCATTTACTTCATTTGTACGCCGCTCAGAGGTTTTAATGCAGGTATTTTTTTGGACTTTATTCTTAGTTTATATGTGGACCAACCTTACCGTGTATCTCATGGACATTATGGTTTGGTTTGAGAAGGTTGCTCCTGTCTGCTGCTGGCGGGGGAGGGGCTTGGATCCTGGGGGCGGGGCTACTGGCAGAGATTGACAGGGTTGTGAGGGTGCTGACCAGCAGGATTCCCAGACCGACCCATAACACCAGCTACAGGCGCCGGAGAGAGGGATTAAAAGAGAGAGAGACAGAGGGACGGGGGGAGGAAAAAGGAGGGGGGGAGAAATGGACAGAGAGAGGAAGTGAGGGAGAAAACGAGTTTGTCAAAGGGCCGTGTATTTAGAACTATGAATAACTGTCAGGCAGCTTCCCAGATGATGCCTTCCCACTTTGAGTGGTAATGAATGTGTTTTGTTGTGTGTGTGTGTGTGTGTGTGTGTGTGTGTGTGTGTGTGTGTGTGTGTGTGCGTATTATATATGGGACTGGATGTGTGTCTCTGTGTCACCTGTGCAACAAAACCATTCTTCTGGATCTTCTTGTAAATTAGGGCGGGGCAGATGAAACAGATGAGACTGCCCATTGTGGCACCAGTCAGACCCAGGATGGTCTCCACTGCAGGGGGGAGAGAGATGGAGGGAGGAAGAGAGAGAGAGAGAGAGAGAGAGAGAGACAAAGAAAGGGCGAGAGACAGAGAGAGAGAGAGACAGACAGGGTGGGGGGGGGAGAGAGAGAGAGAGAGAGAGAGAGAGAGAGAGAGAGAGAGAGAGAGAGAGACAGGGTGGGGGGGAGAGAGAGATGGATGGAGATAGACAGAGTGGGAGAGGAAGCAGGGAGAAAAAAAGAAATGATGAAAAGGGGGGGAAAAAGAGAGAGACATCACACAAGACCTTCACAACATTAACTGCTTCCAAATGGTATTTGTCATCATGAAAATCCAGTAGCCAAAGCCCTCTGCCCCATCACCCCCTCCACAGCCCGCCAGGGCTAAACCCCACCTCCACCCTCCTCCTGTGGGCTGACCGTGGCGGGCGACGGGCCCAGACTACCATCTCTCATCCAGGAAAAAAAACGGCGGCCATATTGAACCCTTCAGATTTAGTGTCTGCCTTTCACCCAGGAATCTCACCCAACCTTCTCTATCCATTAGGCTGATTAGATACACAAAGCCCTGCCAAAACACGTCCGTGTGTGTGTGTGTGTGTGTGTGAGATAGAGAGACGTCGCGTCAATCTAAACTTTTCCAAACAGCCTCTATGTAACTAGATGAATTAAACATAGAAACTAACCCCAACCTTCACACCTAGACCGTTCTGTCAGCATGTGTGTAGAGAAAGAGAGAGACAGAAAGAGAGAGAGGGCGAGAGAGCGAGAGAGAGAGAGGAAGAGAGAGACAGAGAGACGAAGAGAGAGACAGAGAGAGTATGAACCAAAGTGTGTGTGGGGGAGAGGACAATGTGGTGTGTACATAGATTTGTCTGAACTAGTGTGTGTGTGTGTGTGTGTGTGTGTGTGTGTGTGTCTCGCAGAATAATGGCCCCATCTTCCTGTCCTGGTGGAAATCAAAGTTAGGGTCCTGATTTAGGGACTGTGGTTGAGTGTGACAGTCACAGAGTCGTAAAGTCATCTTCACACAGCGGGTCGTAAAGATCCCTCTTCTGCCTCAGCGCATACATAAAAGAACACAGGCACGCGCCAAGACCAGGAGCCCGACACACACGCACGCACACACACACGCACACGCACGCAACCAAAGCCCACATAAGCACACACACATTACCAAAACACTGACAAACCAAACAAACACCCTCATCCAAATAACCAAAAACAGTCACAATCAAAACTCACAAACATTAAAAAACACACACATACAACCAAAGCACTCACAAACAAAACTCACAAACCTTTGAGAAACACACACACAGATACACACACATACAGACACAGACACAGACACAGACACAGACACAGACACAGACACAGACACAGACACAGACACAGACACAGACACAGACACAGACACAGACACAGACACAGACACAGACACAGACCATTGGGGATGAGGATCCCTCCCACCATGGTGCCAAAGACGATGGCGAGGGTGATCATCTTGAAACGGAGAGGAGGCATGTAACCCCCGGCAGCAAACGTTCCATCCTTCTGCTGTTGGAGGAAATAAAGAGAGAGAAAGAGAGAGAGAGAGAGAGAGAAAGAGAGAGAAAATGCAAGTAAAAGAAAGAAGAGAAGTGATTAATAAAGGCAGTCTCTGTTTAGACGTTATTGTAAACGTAAACAGCGTTAAAACACAGGGAGGCCGTGTGACAGTGAATTGTTTGGTGTTTGCTTGTGAATGGAACGTAAACCTGTATGTGTGAGTGCATGCAGTATCCGTGTGTGTGTGTCCAGGTGCGTGCGAGAACAAGCAGAAAAAGGTGTGTGTGTGAGAGTGTGAGGACATGCAGAAAACAGGTGTGTGTGTGTGAGAGTGTGAGGACATGCAGAGAACAGGTGTGTGTGTGCGCGCACGTCTGAGCGAGTGTGTGTTTGTGAGTGCATGCCGAAAACAGGTGTGGGAGTGTGTGTGTGCGTGTTACCTGCTGCTCAAACAGCATGGTGTTGATGGCTTGTCGGCAGGGCAGGATCATCATGGGGAAGCCCACAGCCACGGACATCATGAAGCCCACCCTGATCATCTCCGTCACCAGGTTGGAGGGGAAGTTCATCAGCACGTTCCCTGCTATGTCCTCCGTGAAACTCACGTAGCCAAAGAAGCCCACCTGGAGAGAAAGAGAGGGAGGGAGGGAGAAATGAACGAGAGGAAAAGGGAGAGAGAAGGAGAGCGAGAAAGAAAGAGAGAGAGGAGCCAAAGCAAGAAAAAAAAGAAAGAAAGCAAGAAAGAAAGAGAGGGAAGGAGACAAAGCAAGAAAAAAAGAAAGCAGGAAAGAAAGTCAGAAAACAAGAAAAAGACAGTAAAAGAAAGAGATAAGGAAGGAAGAAAGAGGGAGAGGGGGAGTAAGGAAAGAAAGAGAAAGAGACGGGGAGAAAGCATGAGAAGAAGGGATGAATACGTAGAGAAGACAAAGCAGAAGAAGAGAGGGCCCAGGAAGGGACTGACCGTGATGTAGAAGGTGGTGACCACGTTGAGAGAGGATGAGAAGATGGTGCTCATGCGTTTGACGGACGGCTCGTCCAGACTGTCATAGGTGGGAAGCACCTGACTGTAACGGAAAGCACAAAGTGTGTGTGTGTGTGTGTAGGCAGCCAACACACACGTACAGACAGACACACAGATAGACACAGACACACACACTTCATTCAACAGCATGTTATTGCACTAATAGAAAGGACAGTGTTTGTGTGTGTGTGTGTGTGTGTGTGTGTGTAGGCAGCCAACACACACATACAGACAGACACACATAGACACAGACACAGACACACACACACACACACACACACACACACACACACAGACACAGACACTTCATTCAACAGCATGTGTTATTGCACTAATAGAAAACAGTGTGTGTGTGTGTGTGTGTGTGTGTGTGTGTTAAGACAGCAAACAACCAACAAACACACACACACTTCATTCAACATCAGCTATTATTGCACAAAAAGAGAGAAGATGACTGGGAACTAATTTAAAGAAATAATTGCATCTCTCAAACTATATAAACTTGTCAAAGAGAAGTGTTTATCAAATAATAATTAAACAGCTCAAAGTGCGGGAAAATCCGTGAATAAGGTTATATAATTCAAAACGTTATGATTCATTGCATTATTGTCTGTTTCAAATAACTATTCAGTGATTCATTATTAGCAGCACTAGCGGTTCAAATCCACTTCCATCCTTCAACTAGGAAACGCACTTTCATAATGACGATGGCGGACAGGTTTTAGTCAGATCACAAAAGTCAAGTGTGCACGCTCGTGTGTGTGTGTGTGTGTGTGTGTGTCTGTGTGTGTGTGTGTGTGTGTGCACGCCAGCGGTGGTTGGCAGGCCAAGGTGACATGAGAGTCGGTGAGGGTGGGCTCGATTGGCTTATCGTCAAGAGACAGAAGACGAGATATCGCCACACGTCGTTTTGATTCTGTACGCGTCCGTCCATCTCCTCCCTCACTGTTTCCGTATCCCAGCCCCTCAGCGTGTTGTCGACTCCAACAGAGGGGCCAGAGCAAGATGGAGGCCAAAAGCAGCCAATTAAAGAGAGGGCATTTATAGGCCTTACGGATTGCTGCTAGTGCTGGGCAGGTTTTAAAGCAGTATAAACTTTCCTGGCAGTCTTTGTTGTGTTCTCCGCACTGTGCGTGCGTGCGTGTGTGTGTGTGTGTGTGTGTGTGTGTGTGTGTGTGTGTGTGTGTTGAAGAGAGAGAGAGAGACACTCTTAACTCTCTCATCTTTCCTTTCGTCTCTTGCACGTGTTTTACGAGTTGACCGCTACGGTCTCATGGTGCTTTTCTTTGACGGCTGGTTCACATCCAGGAACTGGTAAATCTCCCGGCGTCCATTAAATTAAACAACATGCTTTAAGCAAGGGAACTAAAAAGATACGGGCGTTTCTCGACAGTATTAACAGAGATTGTGGGACTTTACTTAATGTGGTTCATGCTGGCCCTTAAAAAAAGTGCCCCTACCGGCATTAAGTAGTCTTGTGTGTGTGTGTGTGTGTGTGTGTGTGTGTGTGTGTGTGTGTGTGTGTGTGTGAGGTACAAAGCCAAACTGAGCTACGGTGTTGCCATTTGGACACAAAGGCCTGTTGAGGGGCAGCCTCACAGGGGGACACTTTCATCCCTGTGTCTGTGTGTGTGTGTGTGTGTGTGTGTGTGTGTGTGTGTGTGTGTGTGTGTGTGTGTGTGTATGTGTGTGTGTGTATGCACTACGACGTACGATAACTCTTCCTAACAGCCCCGCAAAGGAAACAACGGGAGTTTCCCCCCTCCCCCTCTCACGGTAACATTGATGTTAAAGTAATGCTTTAAGTAAACACATTTCACGAAACGTAATAAAACGCCAACGTGCTGAAAGCCGTTTAATCAGCATGTGAGGCACATCAGTGTGTGCGCAAGATGGCCGCCGGCCAAGGTGTTGATTAGTGGTTTGGCTGGAGGAGCCAGTCGGCCGCACTCCGCCTGACCACAGGCCAAGAAACCCACCGTGCCAAATATCACTCATCACCGCTAGCGGAACACTGGGACACACACACACACACACACACACACACACACACACACACACACACACACACACACACACATAAAAATACACACTGCTTTTTTGGTTGCCAAACACTTTCTCTCTTTTGTTCTTGCTCACACACACACATACTGGTTTATATAGTAATGTCTTGTTGGCGTAAGTGTGGCTTTAACAATTAAAGTCTCGTTCCAGCCTCGACACCACAGCCACCCTCTCCTCACACCTAACTCACCCACACACACACACACACACACACACACACACACACACACACACACACACACACACACACACACACACACACACCAGCCCCCCTGCCCATGACCTCATCTCACCTAAACAGCTGGGCCTTCAGCCCGACAGGCCACTAAGAGATGAAACATCTCCAGACTTCACACCTCCCCAATCCCTCCCCCCTCCACACCCAGGCATGGCGGCGATGACACAACAGAGAAAAGCAGCGACAGAGCATGCAGATGGCTGAAGATGGGTAGATAGATAGATGGATGGATGGATGGAGGGGTAATAGGAGGACAAGATTATTTGATTAGGATATTAGAAGGGTAGAGCCCGTTTCTTGGTGCTTTGTGTTAGTAAAAAAATAAAAAATAAATAACTCTCTTTTCTTCATATAGCAAACACATCTAAAAAGATGTATGCATAAATGACTAGTTTGACGAGATCCAGGTAACCTTGTTTGCCCACTAACCTTTGAACTCTACCATTTGGCTGATCACCATCTTATAAAAAGCAGCTTTTATAATCAACCTGCTGGGTTAAGAGAGCATGGCACCAACAGGACCAGAAACACACCAAAAATAATAATATAATATTAGATATGAAATAATAATAAAGTAGGATAAATGCATCGACTGAAATTTTAAACATGACAAAGTCAAATTGATCTAGCAACTCTTTCTAGGGCCTGGCATCTGGAGAGCTGAGTGTTAAATTAATTAATATAAGGTTTTAAGCTGTTATTCCTGAATGCATGTTTAAGAACACAGGTGAAGAAGCTGATTGGTTAGACACAAATAGGATTGACAAGTGCAACAGCCAATAAGCAGCCTCTCCGAGGACCTGTCTTCTTGGAAACTCCTGCCCGCCCCACACCTCCCTGATAATACAGCAAAGAACTGCCTGACGGCCGCTTCAGTACGTTCACATGCGATAACGTTGACGTTCCTCCCCAGTTTTACGTGCAGGCAGAGCGGATGAAAGTCATGCCGCCATGACAGCTAAAAGCAAAGGAAAGTCGGGCGCGTTCCGAAGCTATTCCCAAACCCGTGATTGCAGAACCGAAGCGGATTTCCGCAAACCTACCGGAGAATTATAATTCTCTATAATTATCCCTGCACATTTTACTCTACATATTAATATTCTAAGCTGGAGCTCTCGGCCCTTGGCTGTCAATGTTCCGATTCCATCTGTGGTTCTTTAGAATGTCGGCCCCGTTCTACGGTTCTGAGAGGGAGGGGGGGCGGAGTCAATGGGGAGGGGTACTTACGACTGACAGGCGAAGGCCATGCCACAGATGGGGAGGCAGCGAAACACCCCCTCCCAGCGCACCAAACTGACCCGCCTCACCCACAAGCCACTGACCAGGCCATGTTTGAACGAGGACAGCACCATCTGAGGAAGGGGGGGGGGGGGGGGCAGTGTTACGGATCAAACCAAAAGAAGACAGGACTGGGGGGGGGGCGGGTGGCCCGTGCCGAGGGCAGATTTGTTGACAATGAACGGAAGGAAGAATGAAAGGAGAGAAGAAAAAAAAAATTTCAAAAAAAAGGGGGAGAAAAAAGGAAAATGAGATGGTAAACAGTTTGATGGCAGGAAAAAACCATGCCGGTGAAAACCATGTCCGTCTGTCTGCCCGCGGGATTTCAACTCGTCCAAACTTGCGTCCGAAAAGATCTGATCTTATCTCATTATGTGTCTATATGGAAACATTATGGAGCTGCTATGGATGATAGGCACAGACATGACACCGGTTTTGATCCAGCATGGGTGTTTCCTGCTGGTAGCCTCGTCCTTTCTGCTATCCAGTCCCGATGGATCAGGCCATGTAATGGCTGCATGACTTTCCTGCACCACCACCCACCACCACCACCACCACCACCCACCCCTTTAGCCTCTCGTGCCCAGGGCCAGAGCACCAATCCTGGGTGCAGGCCTGAGGTGGGTCAGGGGTTGGCTGGAGGGTCTGGAGGGGTGTTTCGGTGAGAGACAGGTCCTTTTCCTGTATTATTTGCGTTGATTTAAGCCAGATTTGGGTCAGAATCCCTCAGCCTTTGAAACCAATGCCGCTACTCAGACACGCACACACACACACACACACACACACACACACACACACACACACACACACACACACACACACACACACACACAATCACAAACAGACACCTAAAGTGAACAGGACGACAAAAAAATAGATAAAACTGCGATGCAATGCACTCAATAGATTTGTCGTTCCATCTTATCTGGGGTTGGGGAGGATCTTGGAATATAGGAGGAAAACCTGCTCCCTTCATGTCCGGTACCTTCAACGGGAACCCCTATTTGGAGAAGGGTCGGCGCGGGGTGGTCTCCATGGTTACTTACGGGTGACAGCAGAAGGTGGTGGCGATAATGGGCAGGCACTGAATGACCCCCCTCACTCGCCACAGGTGCACTCGCTCCAACCAGGAGCCGGATACTAAGCCGTAACGCAGCGAAGACAAGACTATCTACAGCAGGGGGAGGGGGGCCGAGGATACGATGGGGGGGGGGGGGGGGGGGGGGGGGGGGAGGAGGAGAGGGAGGTGAGAGGGGGAGGAGGGCCAGGATACAACGGGGGGGGGGGGGGGGGGGGAGCAGGGCCAGGACATGACAGGGAAAGAGAGAAGGAGAGAGAGAGGAAGGAGGAGGAGAGGGAGGTGAGAGGGGGAGGAGGGCCAGGATACAACGGGGGGGGAGAGAGAGGAGGGAGGTGAGAGGAAGGTGAGGGAGGGCAGCAGAGGAATTGGTAGGCAGTTCATGGTGACGATAACAAAGGGGAAAGATGAACAGAATGAACAAATAAAGAAGAGGAAGGAGGAAGGGAGGGAAGAAGGAAGGAATACATATCACTGTTAGAGGGGTTAGGGGTCCGACACCAGACCAGACCAGGCCAGGCCAGGCCAGGCCAGGCCAGGCCAGGCCGAACCAGACCAGACCAGGCCAGGCCAGGCCAGGCCGGACCGGATCAGGCAAGACCAGACCAGACCAGATCAGGCCAGGTCACACCAGACCAGACCAGACCAGGCCAGACCGGATCAGGCCAGGCCAGACCAGACCAGATCTCCAGTCTTTGGTCATGCTGTATAGAGCTAGCAGAGGAGAACAGACAGAAGCTGTAAGCCAGTGTACAGCTAGGGGCTAAAAGGTTAGCAGGGAAGACATTCTACTGCAGCAACAACACACAATAGGCAACCAATAGGATGAAATATCAAATATCATAACAAATGAGTATGTTACTGGAAAACTATAAGCATAATAAACAAATGATAAACATGGAAATAATAATCATATAACAACAGATATATACAGTAGATTATGAACACGTCAAAGAGGTGCAGTAGGCATAGGACACACAGTACTTACGCAACTTAAGGTGTAATGTTTTAAAGTTTCATAACCGTTCGTAGTAATTCAAACACATACTTGTCAACCTTTTAAAAAGCGACGCTTTCTGTATGCACCTGCACCTGGCTATGGCTACGGCTATACAACTTCAGAAGGTGTTGACTGTTGTCTTACTGGTCAATGGTTCTGGACTATCAGGTAGGCCATGAAACAATATGTAGGTTGACTGTGGGAAGTTGTGTGCGTGCGTGCGTGCGTGCGTGCGTGCGTGCGTGCGTGCGTGCGTGCGTGCATGTGTGTGTGTGTGTGTGTGTGGTCTCACCGTGAACATGAAGAAGGTGTAGAACATGAGCGCCATAGCAGAGAAGGACTGGATGGAGGACATCATGTTCCTCTGCAGGCTGAGAGGCAGGACGATGAAGAGGGACACGGCGATCAGAAGCAGCACACGGAAACTCCACGACACCTGGGGGCAGGGGTCAAGGTTCAAGGTTCAATAGGTGACCCGTGAACTTAGAACGCAGCCTTGCATGGGGGTACGTTAAAGTACACACTTTAATATGAACACTTTTTTTTACACATGAAAGCATATTTGAAAGAACTAGTCTGCAACTCAAAGGACGAATAAGATGTCAAAACCCTTTGGGGTTGGTGATTACTTAACCACAAAGGCCCCAATATGTTGATCCCTGTATTTGTATTCAAACTACTCTTCGGTATGTATGTTTTATGCTGTGGATTCTGAGCTAAAATGCGAATATTAATAACAATAACAAGCTCACCGGCAGACCCACAAGCTGGGCGAAGAAGTTAGAGCCCAGATCCGCGATGACTACATAGAAGGCAATACAGGTGCCTAACATCAAACCTATCATACTGGAGGGAGAGGATGAGAGGGATGGATGGAGAGAGAGAGAGAGAGAGAGAGAGAGAGAGAGAGAGAGAGAGAGAGAGAGAGAGAGAGAGAGAGAGAGAGAGAGAGAGAGAAAGAGAGAGAGAGAGAGAGGATGGGGTGAGAGTTTGAGAGAAACAGTAAAAGGCAGAGGGAGAGAGATAAAGACAATGAGGTAGACTTTAAAAAATTATTTGTTACGTTTTAGAAAGATCACGTAAAGCTATGTAAGTATCACCAGGAGGTCATGGCCCTCACTGGTATCCTCTTACCTGGTCTCCACCAGGGCTTTTCCTGGTTTTCCGTACGCATGGAATGCTGCAGGGAAACACACGGTGATATCAGGGTGAGAAAAACAACATTTGCCGATTACACTTCTCATCAACTGCCAAAAGAGTGTTCAATAATGAATGTGGACTTATGTGACCCCAATGGACCAGCACATGCAATACAAATAAACGCTAAGGACACAAAGCATAAAGAAATGGCAGCAAAAAGGAATTGAGAATGTTTTATGTTAGACTTCAGAGTGCGATCCAGCAAAGATGGCCTTTTTTTTTTTTACAGTTGGAAGACATTAGTGCTCCTTAACAGCAGACTAAAGTCACTGATAGCTTGCCAGTGGTGTGCTGATGCCTTTGCTATAATGTGTTTGAATAACAACACTGTATTTCCTTTACAATGGCTGAGGACACTAGTCAAACAATAAGATTAAGAGTTTAAACTTCAGGTTCCTATGGTTTCTCCGATGTTCACCCACCCAGCCCTGCGTAGGTCCGGCGCTTTGTGCTACTGGCAGTGTTGACCAGAAACATACAGGACTTATGGGTCATCCAGGAGCAGAAAAACAGCAGCAGGGTCCCCAGCACGATCCCACACTACGAGAACGGAAGACACTTTTTTTAAAACAAGTCACAGCGCCAAACAAATGTAGTAATAAGAGATTTGCTGGGCTGGGTGCTAGATGCACAAAACATGGTGCGACATTAAAGGACACGTGAAGAGAAATTAGCCAGGTCAGATCACTTTCAAATCATATACATCGATTTACCTACATTACTATGGTTTTAAATATCGAAGTAGTCTTGACTGGTCGCAATGTGTAGCATCTGATGGAATACCAACTAAATGCTTCCAACCCTCGCCTGACATTTGACTAATACAAACTTTACATTTTGTTTTATTTACAAGGAGGAGACCAAAGCCATAAATCACTGAGTAGGCCTTTTAGTCAATAGCTGGTTGAGACAAGAAACCGTATCAGTGCATGATAAAGAAAGCAGCAGGTCCGGGAAGGTATAGCGATGGCTACGTCATATGTTAGTCATATAGGATACAAGGAAATGTAGGTTGAGAAAACTTTACAGCCGCCAAGGTTCGCTGCGAGGACACAGGATATCGCAAACCATAAAGCGCATGCAAAGTATGCCAAGGGAATGGTGATCTCACGGGTGTCACTGCGTGTAACAGCTAAGGGTTATTATCAGTACTAGGTTAAGGTTACCTGTTTGAAACAGAAAGGCATGGTGAGCACGCTCACTCCAACGATGCTGTTGACCACATTCATAATCAACCCCCAGTTCGAGGCCGCTGCAGTCATTTTGAGCTTTCCCCCCGAAAATCAAACCGTTGTAAACTGCCAGTTAATATACAAGCTGAAAGGTGGATCTTGGTGAACTAAGTTTCAGTGTTGACACGAAGTTTCACTTCAAGTTTTTCTGGGAGGTGTATACTTTGCAAATAAATGACGTGGCTCTCTGAGAAAACAGAAAAAAACACCGCTCATTTTTAGTCTTTGAACAATTTATTTGTAAATCGGAAATTTCAGAGGCCATTATGCCTGATCTCTTAATTCGTCAAACAAAAAGGCAACGCAACCATCAACAAAGTAATGGGCTTTAAACCGAGGAAGTTTTGGAGTGACACATTGTTGCAGGATAAACCTTGGTGTGT
>CM030187.1:14142385-14144885 GCA_017639675.1 Aplochiton taeniatus
CCTTCTCTGAGGCTCCAAGGGGCCCAACCCAACGCCAACCACCTCTGGCCACCCTCAGTGTGTGTGAAAGAGAGAGATAGAGAGAGGTTATGTCCACTCTCAATGTGTGTGTGTGTGTGTGTGTGTGTGTGTGTGTATGTGTATGTGTGTGTGTGTGTGTGTGTTTGTTTGTTTGTTTGTTTGTGTGCGCGCGCGCACGCGCGTGTGAAAGAGAGAGATAGAAAGACTTTATGTGTAAGGAAAGGAAGGAGAGAGTGTATGTATCTGTGTCAGTATGTACGAGAAGAGAAGAGAGGGGAGAAGATTGTGTGTGTGTGTGTGTGTGTGTGTGTGTGTGTGTGTGTGTGTGTGTGTTAGCTCGTGGTGAAAACCCTACCTGTTAGCATGATCTATAGCTCCAGAGAGGCACAAGAGCATATGTACGGCTACGCTGCTACTGTATGTGTGTGTGTGTGCGTGTGTGCGTGCGTGCGTGCGTGCGTGTCTGTGTGTCTGTGTGTGTGTGTGTGTGTCTGTGTGCAGTTTGGCATGCAGAAGGAGGGAACGTGTCCAGTATTTCTGGGGCCAGACTAAGTGGAGTCTGGGAGCAGTTTGCGGAGCGTGGAGTCCAGCCTGGTTTATGCTGCTGTGAAGATGCTAGCTAAATGTCTGCGTAGCTTCGCAGAGCAGGGGGTTTCTGGGTGACCGTAGACCACAGAGGCCCGCAGACGGGCACACCGTGCGGTCCTCCAAATCCCAACAGCCCGTAGCGAGTAACGTCTTCTTCTCCTGTGCGTCGAACAGTCGCTGATTGGTTGAGCAGGGCAGGAAGCAGGAAGCGAGAAGATGTCCGGGTTATATTCCGTTTGGGAAACACACCCAGATCACGATTAAACGAACAGTGGAGCGGTTTGACGAGCGAATCACGGACGAGGGTCACAAATACTGACATTTGTACGACCTCGCTGAAAAAAAACTTCCAAAATTGTGACGTCACTATATGTGACGGTCCATATCTGTTTCTTCTTCTGTCTTTTCTGTACACTCTGGGTTAGTAAATGTGACCCTGCCCCCTAGTGAAGCCACAGAAGCATGCAGGCAAATGACTGTGCGAACGTCATTGAACGAGGCACGGAAATGTTCGCAGACCCGCAAACGCAGAAGCATCAACCAGGCTTCTGCTGAGCAGAGAATCTACAGGGCAGGGAATCTACAGGGCAGGGGATCTACAAGGCAGGGGATCTACAGGGCAGGGGATCTACAAGGCAGGGGATCTACAAGGCAGGGAATCTACAGGGCAGGGAATCTACAGAGCAGGGAATCTACAGGGCAGGGAATTTACAGGGCAGGGAAACTGCAGGGCAGGTTTTGAGCGCCTGAAGTCTGAGGGCAGCTTGGAGACTTCTAGTAGCAGCAAAGGAGTCTGGGAGCCGGGAGCCATCTTTCAAAGCCTGCATTTGACTGACAGGTAAGGACCGTGGGGACTCAATCCCTGGCCTGGCGTGGTTCTTTTCTGTACATCACCAGGACTACACATGGGAGAGAGGGATGGAGGGAGGGGGGAGAGAGGGAGGGAAGGGGGAGAGAGGGGGGGCTCTGTTATCCATCCATCCCTCCTTTCTATCTCTCACTTCACTTCCATCCGTACGCTGCTCTATCGCAACCTCTCTCCCTCTCTTCTCCGTTTCCTCATCCCCCCTTCTCATTAGAAGAATCCTCCCAACCCCCCCTCCCTCTCTCTCTCTCTCTCTCTCTCTTTCAACCTTTTTCCTTCGCTCTGTCTCTCACTCTCTGTCTCCCTCCATCCTTCCCTCCTCACTCCTGTCATTCGGTGATGTAAATGTGTGGAGGTGTGGAGCAGCTGGTGGAGGTGGAGCAGGGGGTTGTGGGATATGGAGGCCAGCCCAGGCGCCTCCTCTGTAAACAGGAAGTGTCTCCTTAATGGGAGCGGGTGAGAGCCGGCACCAACGTTCCCTTGGAGAGTCTCACAGCCTCCTCCCCAATTACACAACACACACATTCTATGGAGGATGTGTGTGTGTGTGTGTGTGTGTGTGTGTGTGTGTTAGCCCTTTCTCTCACGCTTTCATATACACACACACACACACACACACACACACACACACACATCCACACACATACATCCACAGTTTAACCTCCTCACAATCCTCCTCTCTACCATCTTAGTTTTTTTCTTCTTATTCCTTCTTTTCCTTTTTTTCATTCTCTGTTCCCTTGGCACTCTTTCAACTTACTGTCTCTCCCTGGGTCTCTCTCTCTCTCCCTGGGTCTCTCTCTCTCTCCTTCTCTATCTCCTTCTCTCTCTCTCTCTCTCTCTCTCTCTCTATCTCTCTCTCCCTGGGTCTCTCTCTCTCTCTCTCTCTCTCTCTCGCTCTCTCTCTCTGTTTCTTTCGCTCTCTCTCTGAATATCTCTTCTCTCACCCTCTCTCTCTCTCTCTCTCTCTCTGTTCTCTCTCCTCTCTCTCTTTCTCCCTCTCTCCTCTACTCTTCTCCAGGGGTT
>CM030187.1:14147385-14159885 GCA_017639675.1 Aplochiton taeniatus
GGGGTTGAAACGAACAGGCCTGAAAAAAATGTATAAAATCTTCAACTTTAATATTCTTCTTTTTATTTTTATTTTTTTTACTTTTTCTCTTATTTTACTCTCGACTATCTTTTCAAGCTGTTCCTCTGTTTCTCTTTCTCCTCTCCTCTTCTCATGTCTTCATCCCCCTGTTCTGTTTCTCCTCTGCCGGTGACTCCCTCTCTTCCTCTCTCCTTGACCTCTCTTCCTTTGGTTTCCTTCGGACGGCCTGTTGCATATCTCCCTGTTGTCATGACAGCACTGGTTTGTTTGAGACCCTGACGGGATCATCTGTTATGTCACCTGACCTCGCTCTGAACTCTCTCTCACACACACACACACACACACACACACACACACACACACACACACACACATTAACACTGACGTCATACAAAACAAAACCACCTTCCACTGAAAGAGTGTACCAGGGGTGTAAGTAAGAGGACAGAGCTGCAGTGGCTGATGCTGTGAAAGCCTTTTAAATGTGTGTTTGTTCCCTGGTGGTGGTGGTGGTGTGTGCGTGTGTGTGTGTGTGTGTGTGTGTGTGTGTGTGAGTGTGTGAGTGTGTGAGTGTGTGAGTGTGTGTGTGTGTGTGTGTGTGTGTGTGTGTGTGTGTGTGTGTGTGTGTGTGTGTGTTTAAAAAAAAAAGATTGTAGGGTTGAGACTGGTTATAAATAAGGCCCATCACATGATGTAATTGTATTGTAAGAATGTGTGTGTGTGTGTGTGTGTGTGTGTGTGTGTGTGTGTGTGTGCGTGCGTGCGTGTAACGAGGGAAATAGAGAGAAGGAGGCCCCTTAAATCTTGCGCATTTGAGGGAGCTTTTGTCTTCATCTATTTCACTGAGATTAAGGGTGTGTGTGTGTGTGTGTGTGTGTGTGTGTGTGTGCTGGTGGTGGTGGTGGTGGGGGGGTCGTGGGATGTGACATGTCAGCTGAGGCAGAGGGGTAGGGACAGGGGGCAAACGTTCCCCCCCCCCCCCCTCTCACACACCCCTCCACATCTAGTTTGGCCATTTTACCTACTCTCAACTGCCTAGCCCCTCCCCCACCACACCACCACACACGTCACACACACACACCACTCACACATACACACACCGCTCACACACAAACACCCACACACCACACACCACACACACACACACACACACACTCACACTACACTCACACACACTCACACACACACACCACTCACACATACACACACCGCTCACACACAAACACCCACACACCACACACCACACGCACCACACACACACACTCACACTACACTCACACACACACACACACTCACACTACACACACACACACACACACACACACATTCATTCCTCCTGTAGTGTTATGGTCTCGCCTCTCTCTATCACTGGCAAAGTAAACCGTGTGCGTGAGCATGATGAATGGAAACCCACGCTAGGACACCCCCTACTCTCCTCCTCTCTGCCTCCCACCCTTCCCTTCCTCTTTCTCTCTCTCTCTCTCTTTCTCTCTATCCCTCATCAATCTTTACCGTCTCTTTTTTTTCTTTTCTCCTGCTTGCTTTTTTTTTACTCTCTCTCGCTCTCTGTCTCTCTCTCACTCTATCTGTCCGTCTCTCTCTCCCTCTTTCTCCCTCTCTCTCTTTCTCTCTCTCTCTCTCTCTGTCTCTCTCTTTTGCCCTCGATGGTTGTCACTTTCATCATGATACTCCCTCTTTTTGTCCACACACCATTCTCTATTTCTTTATCACTCTGTCCATCATTCCTTCCTTTCTTCTCCTTTCCCTCCCATCTCGTCCCTTTTCCTTTTCTCCTTATCACTCTTCACTCTGGTTCCTCAGTTTTCTCTTTCTCTCTTTCTTTCTTTTTATCTCTCCCTCTTCTCCTCTCCTGATCCTGTTGACCTCTGGTGTCTCCTTCCTTTCCCCCCTGAGCCTGCACACCTGCCCCATCTGACACAGTCACACACACACACACACACACACACACACACACACACACACACACACACACACCCACATCCTTCCTTCTTTGCCCCATCATTTCCTGCTCTACATGGTCGTTACTACCTGAGCCATCAACCTAACTATAACCATCCAATATGTTTCATGGTTCAGCACCATTGGAAACTGACAATCCTTTTTTATTTTATAAACATATTTCTAAATATATTTATACGTTTTTTTAATAAAACTGATCCAACCCGGAACCGAGCCCATAACACACCAGTCCAAGTCCCTAACCGTACCTAAATTGGCCCACATTATTCTTAACCCACCAACTGTTAGATAAAGACTAGACCCTTTCCTATCCATTGGATTAGACCCTTTGGCCTCACTGGTAACAGACTGAGATGCAGTCTTCTTAGTGGTCCAGTACCTACAGACTGAGATGCAGTCTTCTTAGTGGTCCAGTAACTACAGACTGAGACGCAGTCTTCTTAGTGGTCCAGTACCTACAGACTGAGACGCAGTCTTCTTAGTGGTCCAGTACCTACAGACTGAGATGCAGTCTTCTTAGTGGTCCAGTACCTACAGACTGAGATGCAGTCTTCTTAGTGGTCCAGTACCTACAGACTGAGATGCAGTCTTCTTAGTGGTCCAGTACCTACAGACTGAGACGCAGTCTTCTTAGTGATCCAGTACCTACAGACTGAGACGCAGTCTTCTTAGTGGTCCAGTACCTACAGACTGAGATGCAGTCTTCTTAGTGGTCCAGTACCTACAGACTGAGATGCAGTCTTCTTAGTGGTCCAGTACCTACAGACTGAGACACAGTCTTCTTAGGGGTCCAGTACCTACAGACTGAGACGCAGTCTTCTTCTCTGTCTGCTGCTATGAAGGATGATGAGGCGTCTCAAAATGAACTGCCACCGTTTACGTGTGTGATGTGTATCGTAGTATACTAGGTTAGCAACATAGAGGTTTGTTTGTTTAAGCCCTCCCGTCTTCCCCTTTAAACTGTAGTACTGGTGTGTGTGTGTGTGTGTCTCAGTGTGTGTGTGTGTGTGTGTGTGTGTGTGTGTGTGTGCGGGTTCGAAGTATGTTTGATGGTATCTGTCTTATTTCACCCCTCTAACCGAATCTCTATCTCTGGCTCTTTGAACATGTGTTCAAGGTTATTTTTAATTGAGCGTGTACAGTATGTTTTTATTTGTGTGTGTGTGCTTGATTGTGTGTATTTGTTCACTTAAAGTATGTCGTTAAATCTCTTCAGGCATTCCGTTGATTGTGTGTGCGTGTGTGTGTGTGTGTTGCTGCATGCGTGCGTGTGTGTGTGATGTCTGTAAATGGACTCAAGACAAAAAAAATAGACAAGCGAAAGTATATATTTTTTTAATATTTATTTGTTTATGGTTATCAAATATAAAATGCAACATATGGATATATTTAAAATGATTAATGTAACATATTATAAAACATTTCATTTAATTGTTTGATATACATGAACACCTACCTAATGTATAGTTGATCAGAGCTGGCTTCAAACCAGCCAGTGGAGCCATTGAAACTCCAGGAGGTCCACAACCAATTAAATAAAAGACCACTGGCCTTCTTGTCTTTTTCACACTCACCCTCAAACAGAGAGTGAGAGAGTGAGAGAGTGAGAGAGTGAGAGAGAGAGAGAGAGAGAGAGAGTGAGAGTGAGAGTGAGAGTGAGAGAGAGAGAGAGAGAGAGAGAGAGAGAGAGAGAGAGAGAGAGAGAGAGAGAGAGAGAGAGAGAGAGAGAGAGAGAGAGAGAGAGAGAGAGAGAGAGAGAGAGAGAGAGAGAGAGTATACAAAGTACAAGGGGAGAGCAGAAGAAACAGGGAAAAAAAAAAAAGCAGGTATGTGGAGGACTTAAAGTGGATTCAATGGGACAGAAAATGGAGATGGCTGTTTAAAGTTCAGGGAGAAAGTGGATTTGTGTCAACCAATATTTTATGAAAAAATATTTTTATTTGGTGTCAAAACATTAGTTGAGGGATAAAATGCTTGGTCCTTCAGCGGAATACATCCGATGGAACCGTTATTTTCAGTGGCCACTGGACCACTGCACGAAGAGGGAGAGCGAAGAATTAAAACCACAACTATATCGCACTATTTAAAATGTAAGATTTATAATTTTACCCCTTGTATTTCGATTTTTTGAACAAGGTTATTTGCGTATGGATTTTAGATTTAGTTTTACAAGTCTATACCGAAATATATTGTAATAAAGTAATAGTAAATATAATATAATTTTAAATATAGTGGCTGATTTAAAAACATTCATACTGTATGCAAATCCGCCACTTTTTAATTATTCAAATTTAATAATGACAGTTGACCCGCTGACACCAAATCCTGAATGAATTTGCGACCTTTAATTCAAAATGGGGAATACATTGTCCTTGAGGATCTTCAGTGTGCGTGTTTCAAATCCACTTGGGCCTTTCCATTCTTGAATTTACAAATAATATTTTTCAAAGACTGACTGACGTAGCCTATATGTGCTTTGTCTTCACCTGTCATCGCTCCTTTATCTTGAAAATGAAAAGGCCGAGAGAAGAAGCATTGCATCGATTTTCCTCTGTCAAATTATTGTTACACAGTGGCGACGTAATTGGGAAAGCCTTGTTTCTGAAAATGCCTGCGTATGGAGGGTCTTTGTCGATACATTTAGTGTTAATGAATAGACCTTGTTGTTTTAAGCCCCCAACCACGAGCGAGCTATGGCGTGCAATGTCCTGCATGCGTGAGAGCGGAATCTAAAGGCACAAGCGTGAAGTTGAACGCAAACTAAGTTTAGAAATCCACTAAAGACGTAGACGTTAGTTTGAAAGAATTATAGCATGAGACGATATGCTGGTGCAGGCTTACTGGAGGGGACTGTTTGTTTCAAACGTTCCCTTTCAAAACCCTGCAGGTAAACTGGCCCTTCTAAGACCATTGTTGAGACCCCCCCCCCCCCTCTTTCTCTCTCTCTCTCTCTCTCTCTCTCTCTCTCTCTCTCTCTCTCTCTCTCTCTCTCTCTCTCTCTCTCTCTCTCTCTCTCTCTCTCTCTCTCTCTCTCTATCTGTTTGTAATTATTGTTTACACTGTTTACCGCTAAACCATATTTCCCGTGTTGTAATTTCACGGTCTATAGCCACGAAATTATTCAGCATTCTTGCAAATGTGGAAGTAGCAGATACATGTTTTATTCCCAACGCTCTTCCTCTTGCATAACAATATGGCAATTTTGTAATGTGACCGGTTGACCCTAAACGCATGCTTTGAGACAAACCTCGTTATTTAAGCAGAAATGTGTAACAAAGACTGAGATTGTTACCTTGCGAGACTAAATTTGGTTAATGTTAGGGCCCTGTGCATATTTTACATAACGATTCTGCCTATTATTGCAATTTGAAAGATCCTAGGGTGTGAGAACGACTACCAATTTATCATTCATTGCTGTAAATCGCAGCGGAGACTGCATTTAATTGACGTTGTATTGTATTGCCTGGCTGGGCGCCTGCTGTCTATAGGGTGGAGATTCGCTCTCTGCCAGTCCCAAAGCAGCGGGGTGGCGTAAGATGCTCCTGTTGAGATTCTTGCCTTGCCGCTCCCTCCCTCTCTCCCTCCCTCCCTTTCTCCCTCCCCTCGCTACCGACTCTGCCTCCCTTCCTGTTTGCCAAACAATCCACTGCTTTATAAAAAAAAAATTTAAAAAAATAGGCACCTTTAGGTGGATGTATAGGCTGTATGTATATCAATGCTTCGATCGTGTCTTTAGCGAGAAGCATGCAATTCAAGGTTATCGCATTCGATTTAAGTTAAGAATGTGATTCAGTAAAGTGTGCTGTATGATCTCAATGTGACCATGCGTTGGCCTTTTTCATAAAACCGACTGGTGTTGCCAAACACATCAGCTACATTTGAGTGTAAGCTATGCGTGAAGTTTTAGGCCTGTGACGATGTTTGTTGGAGACCGTAGGCTTAATGGATATCACTGTCTAACTAATGATGGCTGAAGATCGTGGTTATAGAGTGTAGGCCTCCTCTATATTTTTACAAAAGGCAAGGCGTCGACTACTGAGTGGCACCCAGAGGAAATTCCAATTCAATGAATGCGTAAAATGCTTAAACACCAGAGATCTATACAAAAAGGCATGGATTAAATAAGATTCATATTATTTATTTTATTAAAAGTCCACGACATCTGTTCGTGCAATCATTTGCAAATGAATAGTCCTTACATCAAGCCTTTGCCATTAACGTGTTTCCGCTTTGTTCGAAACTTTAGCAACAGTGTGAAACGATTGAGCAGATATTAAAAAAAATTTAAATGTCAGTTGTTTCTATACCATAGTAATTGTGCATTTATTTGAATTGTTAGTTGACATAACACCATTGTTTGTTATGTATTTATTTATCACAAACACACACACACACACACACACACACACACACACACACACACACACACACACACACACACACACACACACACTTACAAACACTCACACATGACGCTACTTGTTTTTAGAAAAACCGCTGTGACGGTGCTAACTTTACTAAACACTGAAAATGTAGCGTAGCCTACTCAGGCAGCAGTGAAAATTCCTCATGCTGCTTTTTACTACATTGATTTCTATCTCGTTTTAAGCCTGGCATCTCTCAAGAATTTAAGGATTGTATGACTATTGATGTGTTTGGAAAACTAAACCATATATTATGTGCTTGTGCGTAGAAGATTTTCACAAAAAAATATGTTTGAAGAGGTTTTTAAACATTTATTTAGCACTTTGCCAATGTATAAGTTATTGTTGGGTGAGTCATTGAAGTTATGCACGTAGCCTATCATTTTTTGCTGCATGCTTCTGGCTAAGTAAAGTTTTCATTCTGCTATAGAGCACTATCAGTTTGTACGCGCATGTAGTCCTACACAAAGCAACACAATGTTTATTTATTTAATGACACTGTGTGCTTGTCTATTGGCCTTATCATCAAAGCCTAAAAGTTGGGCGTCGTTCTAATTCCAGACATTTAAGTGTGGACTAAAAGTAGGGTCAGAATTTGGTTCTTAATGGTTGAATAACAAAAACACAGCAAAAATATTTTGTTCAATGGTTTTTGGAGATGGACGCGTGCGTAACAACGCAGTTATATATCTTAAAAAATTGTATTGTGTACTCCTGGTATATTTAACGTAGAAGGTTCTTGTCACAGACTGGCGTTATTATTATTGCTATTATCGCCGTCATCATGTTCATACTCCATGCTCCCCCCTCCCCTCTCAGTCACTTCAAATTAACTTCACCAACAACGTGCACGAGAGGCCCCCTTCCCCTCTCTCTGGCTCAAGCCATTCGACAATAAAACTAAATGTTTAAACGTTCTGTTTATACTGAAAAACGAGCAACTTATTTGTTTCTAATGTTCACTGTCTTCAATCGACCACAATACAGACCTGTGTGCTTATTTTCTATTGGTAATTAAACGTAAATAAACAATTGTTTTATTTTGTGTGAATGGTGATGTTGACGGTCAAATAAAGCCACGACAGGAATGTAAGCCCTGTAGAGGGGAAACGTGTACGGGACACTTGAAAGTCAGTGGGGGGAAAAGGTAGAAAGAGGCAGCCTTTGCTTTTTAAAAATGTGTTCATAAAAGGCAATAAGAGAATAACTACACTATAGTTCATCTAGAATAAACCAATATAGAGTAATTTCATAATTAAGCCTACACCAAAAAAGTACGTCTCAAAGCAATTATCCAAGACTATTTAAATTGTGGTGTATACCAAAAGTAAATCACACATTTAGCCTAAAGATCAGACTTATAGGCAAATATTCTCTCACTACCAAAGATTACATACAAACGCGTAACAGAAAAGAGAAAGAAAAACCTAGAAAGTGAAACAGTCCTACATTTTTTCTCATAAAATCAATTTGAATTAATTCCAATTTCGCCTGTTAAAAATGCGAAATGATGCCAATATTTGTCTATGGATATAATCAAATTTAAACTGTACACGTTGATAAATGTATCTATAGTCCTACATTTCAATTTAAACAACAACAAAAAATGGTCTAAACTATATGACAGCTGAATTGCTTTAATGTTGCCTTGTTGGGTTAGACTTACATGACACCATGATATATTTTATAAATAAAAATACAACGCCTATTTTAATAAGCTACCGTCCCTATTTTAGGTAATAGGGCTACACACACACACACACACACACACACACACACACACACACACAAAGGATTTCAACATGGCGAATGTGGCGCGCCCAACCCGGCCGTTTGATCGATTTTTAGGTTTTATTGGTGTGGGTTTTACGCTTTGAATGCACCATTGGTTTACTATATGAGTAAAAGTGAATTCTCACGGCTCTCTACATGGGTTATTCTAGCATTACAACAACGGTTTTAAATGAGGGTGTGAAAGGAATCAATAATACATAAATAAAGTGCAATAAAAAAGAGAAATAATCTATTCCGGTACAAATTTTAACTTAATTAATATTTTTTTATTATATTAAAATTGTGTGATTTTTATGACAATAAAAACGTCTAAACTACACGTTGTTATATCATTGCTAAATCTATACGCCTATATTTTTCAATTATCCTGTCCCAAGCCTTCTTTTTATTCTTAAATAGCGTTAGTATTTTTGGGGGGTTTATAAAATAATGTATAATTTTAGTATGCTAAATATATTTAGGATTAATAAATATGAACATTTTACAATTGCTAATAAAAGGATATTTCTATTGTTACCATTGATGTTTATTTAATGTAGCACTCCTATACATTGATAAATAGGCCTAATAAGCAACTTGTATTAAATACATTGCAAATAATATAGATACCAAGTAACAAACTAAATTGCAAAGAGGTTGATCTGTGTGTGTAGCGAATGTGTCCTGCGTGGGCCCTCACCTTTAGAGATTAAAAAGGGTATACATTCCAACGAAATTCCAGTATGGTAACGGTATGACACATTTTTGACGTAGGTGAAATTACCCCATCATACTTGGTTCATCTGTTTTCCTCAGTTTCAGTCCATTCAGCGTTGTCTGATCACTTGTAACATGAGAAGCAGACCGATGCAGTTGAGCTCAAGAATAAAATAAACCGCGTATGCAAAATACTGATTTGAAAATCGCGCCATCAAGCAAACCCTCCCATAGTCATAGTGGGCGTGCCACAAGCGTCAAAGGGGGTGGCGCGGGCACGGGCTGTGTGTTTCCCGTGTAGTTATTGAATTCGAATATGTAACCATTCCCGGTATTTGCCGGTAGCCTCTCATGTTGAGCTACCGACTAAAACACACGCCAGCGCCAAAAACAACAATGATGCGGGTCTGTTATTCCTTATCGCTGCCTGTTGGTTTTGGAAACCATCGGGTTTCCATAAATGTCCCCATCCCCCCTCTCAAAACTGGAGCAGTTTCTCCGCAACACGATTCATCCCCGTATTCCATGTCGAAAGCGAGATAGTCTCTCCAGCTAACATGTCTCCATCCTCGGATCAACGTCTCGACTGTCTGATCCTCTCCATGGTGAGCTTCGGTTGTCTGTTGTCGGCCGTGTCCTTCTTCATGCCCGATAAACCGCCATTCCAGCGAGAAGGCAGTCAAGCTATGTGTCCGCGCAGTCTACACAGCAGCTGAGGTTTCCAGGGGCGAGTTGAGAAGACGAGATCGCTCTCCCCTCCCCTCCTCTGCACAGCGGAGCAGAAGCATGGGCAGAGGGGAGGAGGAGGAGGAGGAGGGTGGAGAAGGGGGGAAGCATGCGCTGATAGGAGCCGGGGGGAGCCCCTGTCTACTTGCCTGCGTGCGCGAAGTGGGGCACTGCGCTCTGTAATCGTGGCTAGGAAATCCCGTCTACGAGTGCGCGAGGGAGGATCCGAACGCAGGGAGAGGAGGGTTTCCGACAAGCGGCTTTAGTTGAGAGTTTTTCTCACAGGCAGAATGAACTGTTGTTTGACGGCAAGCCCAGTGGCACAGTTTATTATTTCAGCATGAAGCTTTTAAATAGTTTGACAATGTTTGGCAATCATTTTTTTTAACGCAATTTTCATTAGTCTACTTTTAATGTAGACAATTTGTTTATCCAAACACTTGTGTATGTGTGTTTATGCACATGCCTGTCTGTGCTTTGCTCAGATCTGAGCACACACACACACACACACACTCCTCACATACAAATACACACGCGTTGCAAGTGAAATAGGCTACCTCATCCATAGAAAACCTATTTATTCAGTGCGGTCCTATAGGAGCGGGGGAAGGTGGTAGTATTTCAGATAAATCACTCTCAGGTTACTGAACAGTCAGTCCTCACCTATGTAAACGTACCCCTGAGGGCAACAGATTTATCTGGAAGAGGACGGTTCAGCCCCCTCCGAACACACACACACACGCACACACACACACACACACACACACACACAAACGTCATCCACTCCCACTACCGCCTATAACACACATGATGCAAACACACATATCAGGCATACACTCACACACATCAACCTCATCCACTTTCAGTGTGCACTCACACACACACACACTCACACACACACACACACACATCAATTTTCAATTCCCCTTCCCATCCCCCATTACCCCTTAGCCTCACTATGTAGATAGATGGCCCATGGTCCCTTTGTGTGGATGCAAATGGACTTTAACCCCAAATTAATGGCTAACTCCCCAGAAAGGGCCAATAATGTGATGCATACCGCTGATCCGCTCACCAGCACACTCTCCCTGGCATCCAGACAACATGGCTGATTTGATAAATATTTATGTGCTGCTGGAGAACGCTTCTTTTTATTTTTTTTTTACTTGTCGCTTTTAGTCGTTTGAATGGGATGAACAGCATAATCATACAGCTATTTGTCTTATAGCATTGTGGCAGCGTCGAATAATCGTAAATGTTCGGCTTATTTATAACGCTTAGATTTTTGATTATTTTTTGTTGTTGTTGCACCATTTATGGTAAAGGCCTAATCCCTGTAAACCTATCAGCACTTAAATTGAAAATGTCAAATTCGTTAATAAATCCATATTGTAATGCGCTACAATAAACTGTATTTTTCCAAAGACTTTTACTGCTTGAAGCCAATAAGGTCTATCAGTCTGTTTTGTTAAAAACAATGTTACGTATGTAATGCGAAACCGATGTGATATAAAATAAAAGTCCGTTAGTCTTTTAGCCCCCTTTATTGTCCTTGTAATTTGGAGCTAATATCCTATGTACTAGATATTATTTGAACATTGAGAGGATCCCCTTGTGATCCTCTGTGAGTAACCTTTATCAGCGACATAGGGGCAAAATGATGCTGGGATCGAGTCTGACAGACATTGAAGTGGGTTGGGGGGGGGGGGGGGGGGGGGTCTAGCTGCTTGAGTGGTGGGGGATACGGACTGGGGCTGTGGGAGGGAAGGGGTGGTGGTGGTGGTGGGGGGGGTGGGGGGGTGGGGGGGCGGCAGTCACCTGGTAAGAGACCGTATGGAGAGGGGATGGGGGTGGGGGTGGTGACTCCATGGGGGGGTGGGTGGACTAGATTTTGAGCTATGGGTGTATGGGGGGGGGGGGGTATTATGTCATCAGCTATCTCACTCAGGTTGTTCAGAATGGAGGACAGGGGAAAGGAGAAAGCACGAGCGTCTGTGTGTGTGTGTTTCTTCCTCCTCCTCCTCTGCTGACTCTTTTGTCTTTCTGTCTTTCTCTGTGTGTGAGTATGTGAACACGTTGTCTATGTCTGTGTGTGTGACTACATATTTGTGTGTGTGTGTGAGTGTGTGTGTGTGTGTGTGTCCTGTATTTTACACACTCAGCATGTGCACCCTCCTGCACACCTCTACTTGCCTCCATCTGTGCCCTCCACCGTAAATCTCCCTGTCTCAGTGTCTGGCTAGCCCGTCCCCCCCATCTATAAAATATCTTCTGCTTTGCGTCCTGGAGCACACTCCACTACCAGTGCTGTCCAAATTAATCTAAGGGAGAGGCCACTTGTTGCCGCGACAACGAAAGAGGAACAGAGAGACAGCTGAGCATAGGACGAGAGAGAGAGAGAGAGAGAGAGAGAGAGAGAGAGAGAGAGAGAGAGACACACAGACACAGACACACAGACAGACAGACAGACAGACAGACATCAACAGAAAGTGCTGGAGAAGAAAAGAGGAACAGAGAGCGATGGGGAGAGCCAGAAAGAGGAGGAGGAAGAGAGATAGAGGAGCGGGAGAGGAGAGAGCAAACAGGAATTGCCGAGGAAGAAAGAGGGAATTGAGAGTGATGGCAGAGCGAGAAAGAAGAGGAGGAGGAGGAGAGGTGAAAGAGAGGGTGCGGATTAGGCAAGGGGGGAGACGAGTTCAAAGACAGGACAAAGTGAAGAAGCAAAGGGATGAGTTGGCCTTGGAGAGAGGAAAGAGCAGGAAGAGGAGGAGGAGGAGGAGGAGGAAAAAGAGGTAGAATTAGTCTCCATCCTACTAAAGGATGGGGGGGACTTGATGCATCTGCTAGATGTAAAGCTCC
>CM030187.1:14162385-14164885 GCA_017639675.1 Aplochiton taeniatus
GTGTGTGTGTGTGTGTGTGTGTGTGTGTGTGTGTGTGTGTGAGTGTGTGTTTTTTATAGTACACATGGTCAAGCGTAGCATGGCCTGTTTTCCTGGCTCCGCGACCATGTGGCGGTGGTGTCTTTAGGTGTCGGCCATGTTTTAACTTTGGTGGCACCTTGAAGTGTTTTCCATTTACCATGAGGAGTCTGCCTTCAAATTGGAACCAGAGATGAGGTTTAAAGTCTGATCCTTAACCTATTACAGCTGGTAACAAGCACACACACACACGCACGCACACAAACACTTACATTAACACGTAAACGTGCAGGTGCACATGCACAAGCGGTCACAGGAAGGCCGCCCCTTTCTGGGATGAATTAATAAGAGTCAGAAACTACTTACGGTTCTAAAAAAAAATGTTATTTAATTTAAACGAAAGGTTCGTTTTATTTCAACATCGTTGTAAATATGCCCCCCTTGACTCGTTTTTTTCAAGAATTGACTTGGGGGGAAATCCGTTCATACACCGCAATGTTAACGATTCATTTTTAGCCATGCAGTGGTTTCACGAACAAATCCATTGATATTCCGGAAGCCGCAGTTTCCCCCACAGCACAGCCTTAGATTCGGAGCATGGACCGGTCATTGTTCCGTAGGACTTCTCACTCTCGAAAACTTCTCGAAGGTGTCTTTGATGACACAGTCCGACGAGCAGAACCATTGCTGTTGCTGGATAGAACAGAACCCTGGTAAATGTACTAAAATAATTTCTACTCTTCTCAGAACTGTCAGCTGGACTCTGCCCCTCTTGTGTCCCCCAATTAATTGTTTTTAAAGAGAGCAAGTACACTTGGACCAACATGTTTGAAAGCAACCTGCAGCATTACATTTCCAAACTGAGATCCTCTTCATACATTATAAACTACAGATCCCACAAAGCAGTAGTGCTGTGGCCTATAGCAAGGAAACTTCCTGAGTCGAGTGAGACTTGCCTGACCCTCCGACTTCCTTTACCCATAAATCATGGCCGTCTGAATGACAAGAAGCTGTTGGAAATGTTTGTGTAGTCATTGTTGCCGTGGCTGTATAGAAAGAATAGGTTCGGTTTCCTAGATACATTCCAGTGCTTTGGGAGTGCAGTCCCATGTAGTTAAACTAGTTATAGGTTAGCTTTGGTGGTTAGGCTATGTTTAGCTGATGTGGAATTATTGTTTTCCAATGGTAAAACAAAGTGTGTTTTAAAGTCAGTCGTGTTTAATTTTAGCCAACGGTTTGGTATGTTGATTGAAATGAAGACGCCTCCCTTTACGCTGAGCAGACATGCCAACACGCAGGGATAAACCCAGCGACGACAGAAACACTAACAGACACACAAACCACAAGGTTTAGGACAAGGGAAAACACCACACTTTGGCGCAGTGGTGTAAGGGTTAACCTCGTGACGTAGCAAAACTCTCGAGGCGGTGACCTATGGTAGGGCCAGTGCGGGCTCAAGGGGAGAAGAAAGGAAGCTTTACGAATAGCTTCTCGGTCCTATTTTGGAACGAGATTTTAACGATCGACCAATTATTTTCACGACTTATTTCACTTCTCAACGTTTTGTATTTTGGCTGGATGTTTTTTGTACGCATAGGTATATAGCTGCATATTGGCGTGTGTGTTTGTGTGTCTTTCTTCCTACTTGTTTCCCGTCGTTTTTCTCTATAATGTTGAATCCAGTGGGAGAGTGGGATGGGGTTTCTTTCCTCAGCACGAAGAATGGTTGCTAATCCTCGATCTCTTGCGACCAAAGCCCCTTTTACGCACTAACATGTCTGGACCGCTTTAACTTGATCAAAGGTCCTGGGAGAGACATATATAAATGACATGGACTTTTTTTTTAACGTGTGCGATAAACGTTTAGTGGGTTCTCATAGTACAGAATGTGCGTTAAGTGTGTGCTTGTTTCTGCTGGTTGTCTTGGGCTAAGAGACGAGCGGGTGCTTAGGGAAACAAACGGCCGAGTCCCCTTGCAAGGGGGAGGCAGTTCAGTTTGCTGTTATCTGGGTTGTTTTGTAGTAAGTTGGTTTGAACGTCCAAACTTCCAAAGGTTGAATACTATGGAAATTTGAAGAAAGCATTTTTTATGTCTCCAAGATGGATAGTTCTCTCTATCACACACATTCACACGTTTTTTTCATAATGCTTTGATTCATGACTACAATCAGAGATATACAAGCAGAAATATAATAGTCTTAGGAAGGGCTGTGACTAAGTGGGTGGATGTATGTTTTGGTGTGTTGGGGGCGGGTGAGTGTAATTCACGTGCATGCCTGATGTACTTGTGCCCCCTCCCCCGATTAAAAAAAGGCAAGTAAGCTCGGTCTTAGACAAGGAAAGAACGAACGACCGAGAAAAAATGGAGAGGGTTGCATTTCGTTTGTTTCTCCATCAATTTTCAGTTTAATGTCAGTGCGTTAGCTCCATTGTAGGAGAGAGGAGACGCGTCATCTAGCCATAAATTTGCAATAATACAGCC
>CM030187.1:14167385-14177385 GCA_017639675.1 Aplochiton taeniatus
TTATTTTGTCACGGCAAGTTGCATAGCTTGAGAGAACTAGAACGCAACAACTCTTCCAATATTTTCGGGAGAATTCCTTTCAACAACAGTATGAACTATCGTTCAAGCAAAACTATATACGTCTTCAAACCAGACAGCATTTTCCGTCGAGTTGCACAGTAGAATCCACCACCACCGCGACCCCATAATATTTAATGTGCATTTGACAATAATATACAGGTATTGTCGAAATTATTGTATGTTGATATTAATGTATTTGAGTGGTATGGGCACGTTAATGTGGACAGTCTGTATAACGTTATGCCAAGTCCATGGCCTACCACCCTCTAAACAGAGTTAAGCAGATGCATGGTATGCATACAGGTAACACGCAAATATAGGCGTGTAGCAATCGAATGGACTGATTCGTGTTCAAAAGGCGAGAATGAGAGGTTGGACGTGTTTAGTATGACCCCTGTTTAGATGGCATTGTGTTGTGGTCCCTCTGGCTTCCATTGTCGTGCTTACGGAGATAAAGGTCTCTCGTTGGGAGAGCCATGGCTGATTGACATTTGGTCCAAGCCATACTACGTTTTTGTGAGAGTAAAAATGTCTGTTGGCTATGTTAACACAACGAGGAAGGTGTGGTTCTGAAATGTTTTTGTTTTTTTTGTGTGTGGTTTTTGTACCAACTTAAATTTAGGGTTTTGCTTTAACTTTTCCACAACATGTTGTGTAAAGGCCTACCCATTTGGTGAATGGGTGTGCCACGTGACAGTTGGAAAGTGAAAACTTTTGTATGTAAAAAAAGAAAAATGCTGCTTTTTTAAAATCATATATCAAGTCACTTTAACTGAGTTTTTTATATCAAATAATAACAAAAAAAACAGGCTTCGCTGCCTTTTACCCCGTTGGCGAGCGCGTAATGGGTTGCGGTGACGACCCGTTGTGAGGTATCTATCAAGATGAGCAGAAATAGCTGCATCTTCTGCACATACTGAGAGAGAAAGGTCATGTTGTTTTTGTGTCCACTCCATTTCTTAACGCATCATGTTATCCTATTCTTGATGGCTTCCCCATGAGTGGTTATGCATGTGATCGCGATTTTATTTTAATCATCAACGTTGTGTTCTTTCCGGGTCCGCTAAACCGTTCACCGTACAAACCAGCTGTAGACCACTTGTATGGTGCACCTTGAATTGAACTATGAACTCTGAACTTAACATACAGAGGGTTATTTCGTTTTTCCACATTTGTTATGGCGGCCTAATTATACAATACAAAGCTTTCCTAAAACCTAATTTGGTGGTGGTGGTGGTATAGTGTATAATGTAATTAGCAACAGCCAGCTCAGAGCGGTACCTTTAGTTTTCTTGGGCGTTTCCCTGGTGAATAGCTCTGTTTGGAATTCGTCATCATTAAGGGAATATCAGAAATATTTTTGGGAGAGAATAGAATTGTTGCCGAGCATAGAGGCCCTCCCACGGAGACACGTCTCCATTTGGTCTTCATTTACCCTCCCCTCGTTTTGGTTACCCGTTGACTGGGAATAGGACATACAAAATAAGTTGTATTTACACAGTTGGTTAAAAAGTTTTTTCAGCTATATGTGTTATTACGCCATATGGCTCCCACCTACGTGACATAACCTATTTATTTAGAATACCCAGGCCGTGTGTGGACACGTGCTCGAACGCTATGCAAGCACGCTTCTTTTCTCGGTAGCTTACAGAGACTGCCTGAAGGGCCAGGGCTGGACGACCAGCTCGAGCGTTCCTCTGATCTGGTATACGGAGTCCGCTGGAGCTGGTCACGGTAAAAAAAAAAAAACGCAGGTCAAACAGAAAGAAGCTTTTAAACAGGAAATGAAGACTCCAGCCAGCTTTTTTGGACGTGGGCCTTTCCTTTCCTACAAGGATGGCGGAAAAGGTACACGCTTTGGTAGCTTGGGTGTGAGAGAGGAAGAGAAGGGGAAGGGTAGGGGGGGGGGGAGTGTCAGTCAGGAACGCTTCATTGCTCGAGGACAATCCCTCGCGCAGGACCGGTCTGTTTCAAGAGCAATCAGTCAATCCGCATTAATTATCCGCGCGCCCCCACCGTATAGCTAGCGCTGGCACACGGACCAGAGAGAGAGGGACAGGGTTTGTATGTGTGTGTGTCGGGGGGGGGGGCTGTGTATAAGAGGAAGAGAGAGAGAGACCTTGTGTGTGTGTGTGTGTGTGTGTGTGTGTGTGTGTGTGTGTGTGTGTGTGTGTGTGTGTGTGTGTGTTAAGCTTTCTCTACACACATCAAGCACCCACCCAACCCCCTACATTTTAAGTGAAAAAGAACCAATAAAAATCAAGCCGTAAAAGGCTTTTCCTTGTCACTAAATAAATGAAATGCAGATTTCTGTTTTAAGTGTTGGACTCCTTTGTGAGCTGTGGAGCACAACTCTGTATTGTCCATTATGTCATTAGTTAAAAAAACTTGGAGGTAGAGTGGAAAGGAATTATGTTTTGGGGTAATAGAAGAACATAACAACATCGAGTCCAAACGGAGTATGTATTGAGTAATGTATTTTATCTGTGTTCGTAGAGAGGTGTAGATAGCTTCTGCAGCAGTCAAGCACTATATAATCAATAAAATATACGTTTTTTGATAGGCAAAATATAGGGCCAAAGGATGTGTTATGAACGTTAATACAGTGGGGTTTCTTCTTATAGTATAATATATATATATTGTCTGGTCTACAATGTGATGTGTCAAGTGCACTTTTACATATTTGAAAATATTGAATTACGTAAACGTTATAGAATAGGATACTTATCTCGATTGTCAGTCCACATATTTAATACAGACATGCAAGAGAGAAACGTGTTTTTATTGTTTGTGTGTGTGTGTGCGCATCTGTCTGTGAGCGCGCGCGTGTGTGTGTGTGTGTGTGTGTGTGTGTGTGTGTTTGTGTGTGTGTGTGTGTGTGCTCGTGGTAGCTCCTACCCGTTCTAAAGGTTGGGAATGTTAAGGTCCTAAACGGGATGTGAGGTAACAATTATCTTATTATGCGCGCGTAATAAGTCATCTGGTTTTTATTTGATGCGAATTGTATTCATTATTTAATTTTAGTTTATGGAGGTAAGCGTCATTTTCAAAAAAGGTGACCTGTATTTTTTAAATACACAGGATACGGTGTTATGTCCATTGTGCCATAATAACCAATTTACTCTTTCTGTTTCTGTCTTTGGACTCACGTGCAGTGTTAGATCTGCTGGATACAAAAACCGAAGGAATTTTGTAGTTATTTGTTTGTTTGTTTATGTTCTTATTTATTTATTAGACCGTGGTATTAATTCATAAACGGACTACGACTGCAGATGGTTTATTTATGACAGACTTATAACTTAAGCGTGCATACACACACACACACACACACACACACACACTAATATATATACAGGTAGTTTATATATATATATATATATATATATATATATATATATATATATATATATATATATATATATATATATATATGTATATATACATACATACATACATATAGCTTATATATGCATATAGGTCAACCTTATAATGTTAACTCTTAAATCAATTGCGCTTAAGAAGGAGTGATGTGGAAAAGTCTTTCACATGCATATAGGCCTACATCCAACACAAGACGTTTTTTTTCATTGTATCGATCTTTTATGTGGAACAATCTTTATAACAAAGTAAATTGGTAGTCTTAAGTAATTGTTATATTTTTTAAACATTTGTAGGATTTTTTTTTTGCAACGTTGATCTTGCTTGTTAGATCTTGGTTTCCATTTCAGTCAACAATTACCGTCGCCATGTATGAGTAAGGTAACTACAGACTTTTTACATTTTTACTAAGTTAAGGGGACAGTACAAATGTACAATAGGGCTATACACTACCACATTCACAAAGTCGTAATTTTACAACAATAGGTAACAAGGAAGCTATGCGTCCCATTTTGTTATGGAAATCCAGTGTATTTATAATAGAAGTTAGGCTATACTTACTGCGTAAAAGTGGATATCTAAACTAATTAAAACTAAATTTTAAACTAGCTGCAATACATTTTTTTAACAAAACAAAAGCTCAGCATCTGTCTTTGTTGTGAAAACCTGTTTTGCCAAATATTTTTGGGATAATTAGCCTTTGTCTATATTACGTCGTCTTCCCATTGTGGAGAAAAAGTTTTTTCGGTCCATGCTGGAAGAAAAGAAGAAGCTCAAAGCAACTTAATGGTCATTTTCCGGTTCTTGTTGCTGTGTTCTCTTCCATTTTCTTAATATAGAGTTGTTATTGCATCGTATTAATCCGTAAATCTCGACTGTACATTTAATACAACGTGTAATTTCCCTCTTTTTAACGTATTCCCTTTGATTTAGTCACTCTTGACTCTGCTTTTGCTCAGGGGCCAACGGAGTTCGCCATAGGGGCGTCTTGAAACAGCCCCTCCTTATCTCCTTTCATCATTCAACCCAGGGCCGCCTTGAAACCGCAGGGCCAGTAATTGCTTTTTTCATGCGGCCCAGTGCGGACTGGCCAGCAGCCAATCAGAGCCTTGTTTACGCTTTGTGATTGACAGCACTCTGGCAACATGCCAACCAATCAGACACTTTACACAGCCGAAGCCCGGAGTTTTAACCCTTTATTTCCATGTAACAACATGGACTGCGAATATTAGCCTATAGCTCATATATTTCGGCAGGGAAACACGCAAGCTCATATCCTTCCCTTTTAATTGACTAAATTAGTGAACCATGTGTCAGACTAACCCCGCGGACAAGAATGCTTCGGAATTACATGCCGATTCGATTTCCTTTTGTGTGTGTGTTTGTGTGTGTGTGTGTGTGTGTGTGTGTGTGTGTGTGTGTGTGTGTGTGTGTGTGTGTGTGTGTTTGACAGAGGGAGAGAGAATTTGTGAGATATTGCTGTAAACACTCGTTTCAAGTCTTAGAATTTATGTGCAGATACAATCAATCTATGAAATGTCCCGTCACATACATGGTATACTACACGTGCCTATAGCAAGTTTTCTATGAGCCTATAGCCTCATGATTCTGCCTATTTTATAGTACACAGTATACAATATAATACCTCATTATGGATGAATAAAAATGTGTCAGTTGGTGATTCATGTTCAGTTCATTTGCATGGAGCCTGACTGTATTGATTCAGAGAGAATTAAATAACCTAACATGACTTATTAATTTATTAGACTATTGTTGGCATAGGCCTTAATGGTTTGCAGTATAGTTCATAGAAATTATTTAAAAAACATATCACCATAAACAACGATTTTGCTTTAACCATACACATGTCTGCAATATTGTGTCTATTCTTCAGTGATCAAAACGTCAGTTTGCTCTCGCTGTGGGTCGGCTCTTGAAGGATTGCTGCCTGTCTCCTCGTATATTGCGTGCAGGGCACGCTGTGCAGCGGGGAACTCGGCCTGAATCAAACGCCCGCCGTTTTGTTTTACGATTCCAGCTGCTTCTCCATTGGCTAAGAGCAACGGCCAATGGAAAGCCCTGTTTATCATGGGGCGTGCCTCACGGGCACGCTTTACATTGTAGTTACCAAACCAATAGGCGAGCGCGTTCCCCCACTATCCCTCCTTCCCGTGCCTTTGAGTGGCACCAGCGGATACTGGGGGGAGAGTTTCTGTGTGGATGTTCGAAGCTCGAGCCACTAGAAGACAGAACTTCTACCATGCATCTCTCATACCTCAACTGCACACTTTCAATCTGCAGTCCAGGATGTAACAATTTCCACATATTTTACTCTCTTTTTTAAAAATCTGGGTTTTACCTTTGTATATATATATTTTTTTACTATTTCCTAACATTGTTAGGAGTAACTTACCAGTAAGTAATGGATTTGTTGTATATATTTTAAACGTTTTTGCTATTTTATTACAATCATTCAAACTATGTACTATGTTATTCTGTTTTATTCTTAACCTACAATTAAAATTAAACTGCACTTATTATGTTTCTGTCAAGTTAACCAATAGGCCTGCATCTGAAAACAACCTGCATGTATTTATTTACACTTGTGTAGTATACTATGTGTTTTTAGAATTTCATTTACATGATATGATAATTATGGTTCCTGCTTTTAATACTATCATATCACTCCATACCATAAAAATAATAATTGTCTATAACAGGATTTGAACACTAGTTTTAAGATGTTGGTTGGCTATCAAATATGTTAACGCACCTTTGCTGACAAGCTACACGTTTGAAGGCTTTCCATTAAAATTGCTTTTCGTGCAGACTGATGCGACAGAGCCCTATTTGACTACGTATACAGTAACCCAGGCTACTCGCTTCAAGGACTGTGCAGATCTCGCCAAAATATGATGAATTATATCTTTAAATTATATTAGCCTATAGTTTTCAAAGTGACACATAAGGCGCGATGTAATGCTATATATGTATATATACAGACTATTTAAAAAAAAAATATATACATATATATGCCAGCACAATTGTACACATTGTGGATATGTTTCTTGACAAAAAAAGACGTTATGCTCTCGATGATTCTCGTAGTTCTGCCTGCAACGCTCGAGCGTGTAGAAGGACAGATTTTACCGAGACCCACCCGCTTGGTCTGGCTACGTGTATTGTCTCTCTCGTTTAAGCGGCCTCTGAATTTCATGATTTAGTGTCCCAGTTATGCCTTGTGACCATACTTTACCGCAAAATTGTGACTGTCACTGAGTGGGACCATGATTTGGGCACACAAAGCTGAAAATATAAGTCAATGTGTACGTGGATGGACAGTGTGTTTTTTTCTGTTGTTTTTATAAACTGTAAGCGCTTTACATAGGTTTGAACCTAAAATAATTGGGAAGAGCACGTGAGACTGAGGGAAAGGAAGAGGGAATGTTGTCCTTGTCCTTGCTTTTATACGCGGCTCGTGTAAAGCCATTTGGATAGTAGGCTTGCTACCCAAGGAGGGGGATTTTAGTCTGGCTATAGATTGACCCTCTCAGGGCAGTGAAGGTGGGAGGAGGAGGGGGTGTATAAGGGAGGTAGAAGGGGGCTTTTCTGTCAATATGGGGTGGAAGGGAGTCTCAAGGCTCGCGCTCCTAAGACCATACAAGATTCGAATTATCGTGTTTTTAAAGCGGCTATGCATCTGATCGCCTTTACGTTGGTTGGTCGTTGGACTTGTTGATGAAATGGTATTCAGAATCAGGTTGAAAATGTGCTTGAGTGGCTTTTTGTTGAAGGAGAATGTAAACATTTAGGACGTCTGTTTACAACTGAAAATTTACAAATGTATAGACTACTGTCAAGCGAGAGTAGGTTATGATTGATGGCTAAGAAAAAAAATCCCATTGTTTTCAAATGGTGGCTGCCATATAGACTCTCAAAGGGACATAATGTCCGTTTTTTACGTAAGTTTTGGAACCTACATTTTGTCTTTCATTCACTAAACGCAATGAGCTAATATATTTTTGAAAGAATTGTATAATTGAACTCTTATATGGCATATAGTGTCACACTACAACATTTTCCAAGGAATTATGTATTTTTCATAGTGTGCACACTTGGATATGTAAGTGCACGTACACGCACACGCTTAGATACATGCGTGCGTGCGCGCGCGCACACACACACACACACACACACACACACACACACACACACACACACACACACACACACAATAACCCTGCATGCTCAAAGCAACAGAATGTTTAAGCCAAGCTGGCCTGTCCCTTGCTGAAACTTCCAGTATTTCAAGGAGAGGGGAGATGGATAGATAGATAGAGAGGGAGAGGGAGAGAGGGAGAGAGAGAGAGAGAGAGAGAGAGAGAGAGAGAGAGAGAGAGAGAGAGAGAGAGAGAGAGAGAGAGAGAGAGAGAGAGAGCGGGGGGGAGAGAGAGAGAGAGAGAGAGAGAGACAGACAAACAACTGAATAGCCTTAGCCTACTTTGCAAGTCCATCGATTTGGCAGACCATTTTCTTTGTTCCTTTATCGTAGATTTCAGGGGCTCGCGTATCAGCTCCTACAATAGATGTACGTGGTAAGAACCGAACGACTGAATAAATTGACCGTGAGGTGTGTTTTGTATGAATAGACCTACCTATCCACATTTGAGCGTCACAGGCATTCGTAGAGAAAATGAACAGAGGCTGAGGTACACATAAAGTCGTTGATTTGCTTACACACACACACACACACACACACACACACACACACACACACACACACACACACACACACACACACACACACACACACACACACACACACACACACACACACACACGCGCGCACACACACACACACACACATCTAAAGTCGTTGGTTTAGCTATTTCATGTATTTATTGCACGGGCCTTTCATGCATGGCTGTAGAGGTAATTTGGATTATGTTTCCTATTATACGTGTCCGGTAATTTGCAGAACAAATAATTGTCGGTGGAACAGGAATAAGAGGGATTTTTTTTTACTTTCACGGTTGCGTAAATAACAGTTGAAATGCTTCTTCTAAGCACTAGAAATTATTTGAAAAAAAATACTCCTCATAACACTTATGCAATCACGGAATCATAAATAGGTAAACACGTAGCCTACAGTGTATTCTTTAAATTTAGCATATCTCAGCCAAACATTCTCAATACTGTTTTACGCACAGAAAATATGTTGGCATTTTTGGCCGTTTTAGTTGAATGTGCATTTCGGAAAGATTTGACGTTTGTGGGCAAGAGTGTTGCGCCCTTTCTTCAGGTCTACTGGCCCATTAAGGTCAAACATTTAGGCTATAGGCCAATTTCAATTGCCCCTTTTCCAAGTTGACGGGTTATAGCATATTTTCAGATGTTGGCCTATTTTGCTTTAGGTCCAAGCAATATTTTTTATTGGTTTTAACTTTGTTGCTGCTAATTAAAAAAAAAGTTTAGATGAGTTCGTACAGAATGTAGGCATTTGCCTTTATGCATGCCCGTAGAGGAACTCTGCTTTTTAGTTTGGGTTACACCATTTAATAAGCATTTTTTTCTTATTCTTTAATAGTTTCTTACCGATAAATCAAAAACTTGAAGAAAAAAAAACCTTTAATGTTACGAGTAGCGGTATGTTAGATGAGTTTGCTTTCCGCCCACTGCAGTATGAGAGTTTTGTCTTGTTGAAGTCACTGTTTTTGACGTCTCTTCTTTTTTATCCTTCACAGAACATGACTGGGACACACTTTATGGTCGGCAGGGCGACAACTCATCTGAAAGCAAGACAAATCCGAAGTTCATAAAAAAGGATTACTGCTTCTAGGTGCCTGAACCGTTCGGTGACTCTGGATTCTCCTCTGGGTTTGGGATTTATCTGTTCTTGCCATAATGGAAAGTCGGGATTTCACCCCTCCACACCACCTCTTGACGGAGCGGGGCGCTTTGGTTCACAGCGCTGCTTCTCGAATGGCTTCAAGCGGCCACGGATCCGTGCAGCACCCCGCTCACTTCCAACCTGGAAAATACTACTCATCTCACATTTCCATTGGTCCACACTCAGGTTTGTTTTAGAATCCTGCTTCATCTTTTTGGACCAGCCAAATCTTTTTAAGATTGGAGACAAATATGTCATTAATTTGCAGTTTTGTTGAGACAGCTGTTCATCTTTTTTTTTTTTAAAGACGAACGGCAATTTATTGGCAAACGAGATTAGTCTGACTGCAGTGGCGACCGATATTCTGGAAATAAGAAATAATGACTTCTTAAATGTTTTATGTTTCCGTGCAGTCAGCTTTAATTAACTGTTTATGGCAGTTGCTTGGTCTGTCATGTTTATTGAATAGCAAGACTACTTTAAAACGAAAGGGAATGTGAGTCAGAGACTTTCGGAATTAATGTAATTGACTAATAGACAGAAGAAGAAATGTGATTTTAATATGTTGGCACGTCATTTTGCTATGTGACCAAATTTAATTAGGAAGAAATATAAAGCGCCTTGCTTAAACAGATTTATAAATCTTTATCATGTGGGATTATTAGGATTTTG
>CM030187.1:14187385-14189885 GCA_017639675.1 Aplochiton taeniatus
AGCTCTCAAACTGGCACACATTTACTGTCTGGCACCTTTCATTGACACACATTCACACACACACACGCTTGTACACACACACACACACACACACATGCTCACACGCACACACACACACACACACGCTTGTACACACACACACACACACACACACACACACACACACACACACACACACACGCGCTGACACCTGCGCACCGAGCCGTTGAGAGTCTAATTTAAGTAAAGTGCTGCTCTAGGAACCACAACCCTCTGTCTACGATGGAGAGGGCAGATACGGTACACACACACACACACACACACACACACACACACACACACACACACACACACACACACACACACACACACACACACACACCACAGACAAACTCACAAACACCACATACACACACACACACCACACACACCCAAAGTGTCCTTTTCTCTCTCAAATATGCGCGTACTATCTCTCTCTTTCTCTTTCTCGCTCTCTCTCTGGTTACGGCACACACACGTTCTCGGTATCTCAAACACACCCTGTGCGTTGAAATAAGTGTGTCACGGTCGCGTGAGGCGGGGAGGCGTCTGCTGTGACGTCAGTGTGTTTCCTCCGGCTCCGGGTTCTAACTTTAGATCCGCACGGTCGACGACCCCGTCTCTCTGTCCCTCTCTCTCTCTCTCTCTCTCTCTCTCTCTCTCTCTCTCTCTCTCTCTCTCTCTCTCTCTCTCTCTCTCTCTCTCTCTCTCTCTCTCTCTCTCTCCGCAGGTGTCGAGGCTGCAGGTTGGAGCAGGGTCATGTCACCGCCCGCACCTTCCTTCCTCCCCTCTTCTCTCCTTCCCTCCCTCTCTCCCCTCCTCCCTCCCTACCTTCCTCTCTCCCTCCCTCCCTCCCTACCTTCCTCTCTCCCTCCCTCCCTCCCTCCCTTCCTCTCTCCCTCCCTCCCTGCATATTTATGGATGATTCTCATGTTCAGTCCTTTTTGTTTGTCTAATTCTGTGGATGCTGTTGCTGGCATTGCATTTTGGGATTTGTTTACTTGGTTTTGAGGATCGTAGAAGAAGGACATGTATTGTTGTGTTATCAGGCCGTAGTCTCATCGTCACTTTATTGATGCTGTACATGATTCATCTTTATTGATGCTGTACATGATTCATCTTTATTGATGCTGTACATGATTCATCTTTGACTAGAAAAGGGCCAGCCATTGACTGTGTCAGCCATTGACTGTGTTAACCATTGGCTATGTCAGCCATTGACTGTGTCAGCCATTGACTGTGTCAGCCATTGACTCTGTTAACCATTGGCTGTGTCAGCCATTGACCGTGTCAACCATTGACTGTGTTAACCATTGGCTGTGTCAGCCATTGACTGTGTCAGCCATTGACTGTGTCAACCATTGACTGTGTCAGCCATTAACTGTGTCAGCATTGACTGTCTCAACCATTGACAGTGTCAACCATTGACTGTGTTAACCATTGACTGTGTCAGCTTTTGACTGGACTCGCTGAGTCATGGTTGTTTTAAGTATCTTACCTCCGTGTTTTATTGCTGGCTGTTTTGGGAAAACGGTTGCTACTAAAGTTCATGTCAAGGATATTTATTTGCATGGTTTGAATATGAAATTCAGACTTTGCCTTTTTCCATAGTGATAAGGAAGTGTTGATGATTTGTAAACAAATCGATCACATTTCCTTTTGTAATTTGAAACTAAAATGGTTTCAACACCCCAACACTATGGAAAATCATTCAAAACATATTTGGTATGAAACGTGTGGTTGTTTATTGGAACAATCCAGAAAAAAATGTTGTCTTTGTTTTGGAAAATACGTGTCCTTTTCCCTCAGACCAGGAGCGAATGGGAACTCTGTGGGTTTGGCCTGAGATCATAGTCTGATTGGGAGATGGGCTCAGACTAAGTGGAATTGATAGCTCTATGGGGCCAAACACACACACACACACACACACACACACACACACACACACACACACACACACAGGGAGAGAGAGAGAGAGAGAGAGAGAGAGAGAGAGAGAGAGAGAGAGAGAGAGAGAGAGAGAGAGAGAGAGAGAGAGAGAGAGAACATTCTAGTTGAACCCTCTTTATATCCTGAAACTGTGATCTCCACAGACTTTCTATAAATATCACTACCCTTATGCTTTTCATTAGTGTGTGTGTGTGTGTGTGTGTGTGTGTGTGTTTGTGTTTCCTCCAGACCAAAGCAGCAGCAGATGTGTTCTTCGATAGAACCTTTTGCCAGTTTCCCCCCTTTCAGTAAAACACACACACACACACACACACACACACACACACACACACACACACACACACACACACACACACACACCACCTTCTTTTATTCCCTTCTTCAACTTTCCCACAAGACAAGAAAAAAAAAAATCCCCCCCCCCCCCCCCCTCTCCCTGTCCTCACTTTTCCTTTTCCTGACCAACGCCCATATTTGGTCATTCCCGCCTGTCTGCCTGGCTGGGTGGGTGGCTGTGATTGGGTAAAGGGGG
>CM030187.1:14204885-14209885 GCA_017639675.1 Aplochiton taeniatus
ACAGTGGCAGTGCATGCGGCCGTAGACAGAGAAATCACCACGGCCCTCTAGTCTGCCTCTCTCCTCACGGCGATAATGATAATGATGATGTCGGTGATAGCGGTGATTACAAAAGATGATTGTGAGGATTCAAACGATGTTTTGCCAAGAAGATGATGGGGGTATTTACGGTGATGAGGGCGATAATGACGGCCCCCTTTTCGAACGAGTAAATATTTGGTTTGCGTTTCCGTTCTCCAGGGAAAACAAGGAGAGGGTGGAGTTCGCCAGGATCCACCCTTCCAGCAGTTGCCACGGCGATCTGACGCCTCACCTCCTGGTGCCCGGAGGGGGCGGTCCTTTAGGGGCTGACCCTTCTGCACATGCTCACCCGGCCCACCACCATTGGATGCAACGCACAGGAAACCCCTCCCTGTGGATGGGGCATTCCTATGGTGAGGGGAGGAGTTTATTCTACTTACAAAGTTCACTTACCAAGTTCACCTACAAAGTTCACTTACTTCTGTTCACTTACTTAAGTTCACTTAGTTCTGTTCACTTACTTAAGTTCACTTAGTTCTGCTAGAGAACGAGAGAGAGAAAAAGTGCTCATTCTTAACTGCAGTAACTTTTTTCTTTTGTTTTCTGTCACTATCTCCTTTCAGAGGGCTAGGTAATTTACATATACTAACGAACTCTAAGTATTTTGTTCTATTTTCTTTTGTTTTCTTTCTGCCATGTGTGTAAATACTCCCCTGTGTGTTTAGGCCTGAGTCATGCAGCAGCACTGCACCAGAGCATGGGCCCATTCCCCTCCGGTCTCCCCAGCCCCCTGCAGCCTGTCCTGGGCTCGCTGACCCAGGATCCCACCTCCCCTCTGGTGGTCCTACCGACGGAGCCCGGAGCCCACCACCATCTGGGTAAGACACACACACCACACACACAACATAACGCAACGCACAACACACAACACCCAGCACACAACACACCACACACCACACACACACACCACAAAATACGACACACATGGTATACGCACACACAACACACACACACACACACCCACAACACACAACACACATAACGCACACCCACAACACACAACACAGTCTGAGTTTTGTTTCGCCTTGGTTGTCCAGCGTTTGTTTCTTTGGTTTTCCTACACAGGAGTGTTTTTTTAAATAGTTTGTGTGGCTAGTCAGAGTGACTTACTAGTCACTGTGAAAAGGAACAACCCCAGCAGTGAGAAATCAAGAGCTTTTTAAATTCCAACTTCTGAAAGCCTGGCTCTCTGTTGCCCTCCGTTTTAGAGTCCTTAGCTAATCATTGTAAAAAAGCCCCACTAAGTGTCTCTGTGTCGGAGCTGCAGAGCTCTACTGCTGAGTTAATCGGACCTCCTCTCTGTGTTTATGGTGTGTGTATGGCGTGTGTGTGTGTTTGTGTGTGTGTGTGTGTGTGTGTGTGTGTGTGGTGTGGTGGGAGCTGCATAGCTCTACTGCTGAGTTAATCGGACCTCCTCTCTGTGTTTATGGTGTGTGTATGCCGTGTGTGTGTGTTTGTGTGTGTGTGTGTGTGTGTGTGTGTGTGTGTGTGTGTGGCGCGGTGTGTGTGTGTGTGTGTGTGCGTGCGCACGCACGGTGTGTGTGTATGGTGTGGTGGAGCTGCAGAGCTCTACTGCTGAGTTAATAGGACCTCCTCTCTGTATGTAAGGTGTGTGTATGGCGTGTGTGTGTGTGTGTGTGTGTGTGTACGGTGTGGTGGGAGCTGCAGAGCTCTACTGCTAAGTGAATAAGACCTCCTCTCTGTGTGTGCGGTGTGCATATGATGTGTGTGTGTGCAGTGTGCAGTGTGCAGTGTGTGTGTGTGTGTGTGTGTGTGTGTGTGTGTGTGTGTGTGTGTGTGTGTGTGTGTGTGTGTGTGTGTGTGCGTGCACGGTGTGCGGAATGGCAGTGGTTTAATGTCAGCGAAAAATCAGACATTTTCCTGCCAGTGTTTTGTCTGTGTGTTGCTGCGCTGTGTCTGCGTGTGTTTCACTATGTGCGTGTGTGTGTGTGTGTGTGTGTGTGTGTGTGTGTGTGTTCTGCTGTGTGTGTGTGTGTGCGTGTGTGTGTGTGTGTGTGTGTGTGTGTGTGTTTGTCGCAGCTGTGTGCGTGAGTGTGACTAGTAATTGTGTGTCATGGCAGAGAGTGTGTGAGTGTGTGCGTGCTGGTGGAACGAAGTGTGAGTGTGTGTGTCTCTGTAACGACTAATGGGTGATAGTGTGGCATCATGAGTCAGTCTCTGTGTGTGTGTGTGTGCGTGTGTGTGTGTGTGTGTGTGTGTGTGTGTGTGTGTGTGTCAACGCTGCTTTGCAAACAGGCTGTGAAAATTTAATTATCTCCGTGCTCCCTCGCCTGCCTCTCTGGGAGTTTCCTGCCGAGAGGGGAAGTGCATCCGCTGAACCCTTCCCCAGGGAAACATTAGCCCACTCAGACTAATCTCACAGAACAAAGGTTCCTAGCGACACCCAGCCAAGGAGGGACGATCTGGGCGTGCGTTTGTGCGTGCGTGCAAAAAACGACTCCGCACCACGCCAACATTGGTGAGCGAACACGTCCGTAGCAACTCTCCAAAAATGGAGTTTATCTATTTTTTAAGAGGTGCACCGGCAGGAACAAAAAGAGAGGGATGATGAAAAAGGGAAGTAAAGGAAGGAGGGATGAATGTGGTTGGGGAGGCTCAAGGCTAAGGGTCAGAGAGTCACCTCAAATGGATCCATTCAGCACAGCCTCCTTCACTGCACAGGCTTGGTCTAGCAGCCACCAAAGAAGGACTTCAATGTCTTTTCTTTCTCTCCACTCTTTCTTTCATTTGTCCTTTCTTTCTTTCTTCTTTCTTTCTTTTCTTTCTTTCTTTTCTTATCTTTCTTTCTTTCTTTCTTTCTTTCTTTCTTTCTTCTTTCTTTCATTCTTTCATTCTCTCTTTCTCGTCTTTCTCTCTCCTTTCCCTCAGTCGCCATTGTCTTTTTTCCTCCTCTTTCTCTCTTTCTCTCTTTCTTTCTTTCTCTCTCTAGACGTGATGGACCAGTCTGGCCTGTGGCCCTCGGTCTACGGTGGCCGTGGCCCCTCCCATCAACTGCAGCATCACGCCGTCTACTCCCGCTCCTCGTTCCTACGGCAACAGGAGCTGTACGCCCTGCAGCATCAGCACCACCAGCATCAGCAACGAGCCATGGAGCACATGCACCGTCACTCACTGGCCCAGGTAACACACACACACACACACACACCACACACACACACACACACACACACATAGATGATACAAACACAAAATATGAAAGAAGTATCCTGCACTCAGATAAGGGATTTTTGTTCAAAACACATACAATACCACACACACACACACACACACACACACACACGCAAACAATCACAAATAGGCATAAAGCCCCCAGTCTTAGAGATCAGAGTAATTAACCATCATAAAAGAGATCCCTCACCCTTCCACCCACTCAGCTTTAATGTTTTCATTTCCCCGTAATGGCCGTGCAGTTTCTCCCCCGCCTGGCTCATGTCCCCATGAGGTCGTGAAACTGTCTGTGCCCTCGGATCAGGAAGTGCGGAAACCCCACAGAGACATGAAACCAGGGGCCATGTTCTCGTCTGTCATTCAAAACCTCATCCCTGCTTCTGATTGGACTAGACACAAGGAAGTCAACACACACACACGGGAGATAAACGGTTTGGAAGGTTACGTTTCATAACGTCATGTGTTCTTTTTTTGTTTTGCCCTCCTCCTTCCTCTTTCCTCCTCCTCTCCTCCTCATTCCCTCCTTCGCAGAGGAAGCCGGACGAGCGCGCCATCACCGTCGACGACTCTCCTCAACGACGCCTCTCCCTCCTCCAGGACCTCCTCCTCTTCCTCCTCCTCTTCCTCCGCCCCAGCAGCCAAAACCTTTCTGCCACACGCCACCTCTCGCCAAGGCCGCCGCCCCTTCCCCGGGCGTGTGTCCCTCCAGCCGCCAATCACCCGGCTACCCCTCCCCCTCCCGCAGGCCACGCCCCCTCAACCCCCTGAACCCCTCCCCCACCCCCCCCCCCAGCCCCGCCGCGGCCGCGCCGCGCTCGCCGGCCCTGAGCCCCGCCCCCTCGCACCCCCACCCCATGTCGAAGGCCGCGGCCGAAAGGGGGGGAGACCGTGGGGAGGGGCAACCGCCCCAGGATTACCCACAGTCCTTAGAGCCCGGTGAGTTGTTTTGGGGGGGGGGGGGGGGGAGAGGGACCGTTGGAATGTCTCTCTGTTGTCTTAAGGAGATGCCGAACCGGCCCCCGTGATCTAAGGGGTGTATAGACGGACACGCAGGCGGGATGGGGAGTGAAAAAAAAGAAGAGCGTGAGAGAGGGAAGGAGAGAGAGAGAGGGAAGGAGAGGGAGAGAGAGGGAAGGAGAGGGAGAGAGAGAGAAAAGCAGGGAGGTAGGAGATGGAAGACGCTGCTTGTAGTGAGAGACAAGAAGACCGTGGGCTCTCTGTTGTTCTCTGTTTCGGCAAAAAGCGCTTGAAGTGCGGACACAAGCAGACCCTTAATCTCCGTGTCCTTGAGTGTGTGTGTGTGTGTGTGTGTGTGTGTGTGTGCGGGGGGGTGTCTGTGTTTGTAGGGACAGGAGACGGAGAGGGAGGAAACCATTGAGGTCCGTGTGTGTGTGTGTGTGTGTGTGTGTGTGTGTGTGTGTGTGTGTGTGTGTGTGTGTGTGTGTGTGTGTGTGTCTGTTCATGCACGACCGAGGAGGTCAGAGAGACTTTGAGACGGAGCCTCCTTATCCTTCAGGGGTCCTTGAGAGGCGGAAGGATACACATTCATCTGGCTGCGTTGTCAGGGGAGAGGGAGGGCGGAGGGATACCATCAATAACACGTAGCCAGGGTGACAGGGCCGGCACTACAATCACAGCCAAGCAGCAGGGCGTCATCAATATCCCACATCGGGACTCTTCACACGCTCACACACTCACACACTCACACACACATACACACACACAAACTT
>CM030187.1:14214342-14224342 GCA_017639675.1 Aplochiton taeniatus
GGGCCAGAGAAAAATGCCCCCTCACTACGAAGGAAGGGGGAGACCAGCAGGACTCAGAACCCCCACCCGCAGGACCACCCTCACCCGTCCTCTCGCTCCTCCCCCCACCCCACCGAGGGGGAGGGCAGCGCCATGAAGAGCCTGATGAACTACAGTTCCCAGCAGCCCTTGCTGCTGCCCCAGCGGAGCCCCTTTGGCGGCCTGGGCTGCCTGAAGCAAGGCAGGGAGAGGGGGAGAGAACGGGGCGGGGGGGCAGCAGCGTCGCCCAGGACCCCCCCAAACAGCCGCTGCCCCCCCCGCCGAGGCTCCACCAGCGAGGGGGAGAGGGGGGAGAGGGGGGAGAGAGGGCCCAAGGAGATGGGGGAGGCAGGGGAAGGAGAGGTGCGACAGCCGCCGGTTGGGATCGCGGTGGCGGTGGCCAGACCCCCACATCGGCCCGCGGACACGCCCCCTGGACACAGTCGTCAAGGGAACACCCTGCCCAACATGAAAGGTAACCAGGGCGTTTTGCCTATTGAACACGGAGACTGACAAAGATGAGGTTGGTGATGAAGGGTTTTTGACAGACAATAAAATGACTGGAGGATTTCATAATGCTGCAGACAATCCCAATTTAAGAAGTTCAAAAATGCATGATTAGAACACCAAATTTGCTTGATTTTTATGGATATTAAAAAACAGTCCATCTCTAATGCGCGCGCGCGTGTGTGTGTGTGTGTGTGTGTGTGTGTGTGACAGCCGGGTCTCGTCCTGTGTACCCATTGGGTCGAGACGCAGAGGAGAGGAAGAGGATGACTGAGGATCAGCTCCCTCTTCATCACATTGACAGAGAGATGTTCATGAGGTACACACACACACACACACACACACACACACACACACACACACACACACACACACACACACACACACACACACACACACACGTCTCTTTCTCATCAGATAAATGCACTTCCTCTTTCATCTTGTTTTTCCCTCAAATGTACTTCTCTGCTGCTCCTTACTCCCCCCCTCTCTCTCTCTCTTTCTTTTCATTCTTTCTTTCTTCCGCTCCCTCCTCTCCTTGATATCTCTCCTTCTCGTCCCTCCATCCGGTCCCCCCTCTCCCTCTTTGATGTGCTATCTCTGGCTGAGATGAGGTGCGGGGCGTTAATGCCGCGGGGGCTAACGTTAGCGTCTCTGGAGCGTCTCTGCTCACAATAGGACAGTGGCAGTGCATGCGGCCGTAGACAGAGAAATCACCACGGCCCTCTAGTCTGCCTCTCTCCTCACGGCGATAATGATAATGATGATGTCGGTGATAGCGGTGATTACAAAAGATGATTGTGAGGATTCAAACGATGTTTTGCCAAGAAGATGATGGGGGTATTTACGGTGATGAGGGCGATAATGACGGCCCCCTTTTCGAACGAGTAAATATTTGGTTTGCGTTTCCGTTCTCCAGGGAAAACAAGGAGAGGGTGGAGTTCGCCAGGATCCACCCTTCCAGCAGTTGCCACGGCGATCTGACGCCTCACCTCCTGGTGCCCGGAGGGGGCGGTCCTTTAGGGGCTGACCCTTCTGCACATGCTCACCCGGCCCACCACCATTGGATGCAACGCACAGGAAACCCCTCCCTGTGGATGGGGCATTCCTATGGTGAGGGGAGGAGTTTATTCTACTTACAAAGTTCACTTACCAAGTTCACCTACAAAGTTCACTTACTTCTGTTCACTTACTTAAGTTCACTTAGTTCTGTTCACTTACTTAAGTTCACTTAGTTCTGCTAGAGAACGAGAGAGAGAAAAAGTGCTCATTCTTAACTGCAGTAACTTTTTTTCTTTTGTTTTCTGTCACTATCTCCTTTCAGAGGGGCTAGGTAATTTACATATACTAACGAACTCTAAGTATTTTGTTCTATTTTCTTTTGTTTTCTTTCTGCCATGTGTGTAAATACTCCCCTGTGTGTTTTAGGCCTGAGTCATGCAGCAGCACTGCACCAGAGCATGGGCCCATTCCCCTCCGGTCTCCCCAGCCCCCTGCAGCCTGTCCTGGGCTCGCTGACCCAGGATCCCACCTCCCCTCTGGTGGTCCTACCGACGGAGCCCGGAGCCCACCACCATCTGGGTAAGACACACACACCACACACACAACATAACGCAACGCACAACACACAACACCCAGCACACAACACACACACACACACACACACACACCACAAAATACGACACACATGGTATACGCACACACACACACACACACACACACCCACAACACACAACACACATAACATAACGCACACCCACAACACACAACACAGTCTGAGTTTTGTTTCGCCTTGGTTGTCCAGCGTTTGGTTTCTTTGGTTTTTCCTACACAGGAGTGTTTTTTTTAAATAGTTTGTGTGGCTAGTCAGAGTGACTTACTAGTCACTGTGAAAAGGAACAACCCCAGCAGTGAGAAATCAAGAGCTTTTTAAATTCCAACTTCTGAAAGCCTGGCTCTCTGTTGCCCTCCGTTTTAGAGTCCTTAGCTAATCATTGTAAAAAGCCCCACTAAGTGTCTCTGTGTCGGAGCTGCAGAGCTCTACTGCTGAGTTAATCGGACCTCCTCTCTGTGTTTATGGTGTGTGTATGGCGTGTGTGTGTGTGTGTGTGTGTGTGTGTGTGGTGTGTGGTGTGGTGGGAGCTGCATAGCTCTACTGCTGAGTTAATCGGACCTCCTCTCTGTGTTTATGGTGTGTGTATGCCGTGTGTGTGTGTTTGTGTGTGTGTGTGTGTGTGTGTGTGTGGGTATTCTGTGTGTGTGTGTGTGTGTGCGTGCGCACGCACGGTGTGTGTGTATGGTGTGGTTGGAGCTGCAGAGCTCTACTGCTGAGTTAATAGGACCTCCTCTCTGTATGTAAGGTGTGTGTATGGCGTGTGTGTGTGTGTGTGTGTGTGTGTGTGTACGGTGTGGTGAGAGCTGCAGAGCTCTACTGCTAAGTGAATAAGACCTCCTCTCTGTGTGTGCGGTGTGCATATGATGTGTTGTGTGCAGTGTGCAGTGTGCAGTGTGTGTGTGTGTGTGTGTGTGTGTGTGTGTGTGTGTGTTGTGTGTGTGTGTGTGTGTGTGCGTGCACGGTGTGCGGAATGGCAGTGGTTTAATGTCAGCGAAAAATGGGACATTTTCCTGCCAGTGTTTTGTCTGTGTGTTGCTGCGCTGTGTCTGCGTGTGTTTCACTGTGTGTGTGTGTGTGTGTGTGTGTGTGTGTGTGTGTGTGTGTGTGTGTGTGTGTGTGTGTGTGTGTGTGTGTGTGTTTGTCGCAGCTGTGTGCGTGAGTGTGACTAGTAATGTGTGTCTGGCAGAGAGTGTGTGAGTGTGTGTGCTGGTGGAACGAAGTGTGAGTGTGTGTGTCTCTGTAACGACTAATGGGTGATAGTGTGGCATCGTGAGTCAGTCTCTGTGTGTGTGTGTGTGCGTGTGTGTGTGTGTGTGTGTGTGTCAACGCTGCTTTGCAAACAGGCTGTGAAATTTAATTATCTCCGTGCTCCCTCGCCTGCCTCTCTGGGAGTTCCTGCCGAGAGGGGAAGTGCATCCGCTGAACCCTTCCCCAGGGAAACATTAGCCCACTCAGACTAATCTCACAGAACAAAGGTTCCTAGCGACACGCCAGCCAAGGAGGGACGTCTGGGCGTGCGTTTGTGCGTGCGTGCAAAAAACGACTCCGCACCACGCCAACATTGGTGAGCGAACACGTCCGTGCAACGCTCCAAAAATGGAGTTTATCTATTTTTTAAGAGGTGCACCGGCAGGAACAAAAAGAGAGGGATGATGAAAAAGGGAAGTAAAGGAAGGAGGGATGAATGTGGTTGGGGAGGCTCAAGGCTAAGGTCAGAGAGTCACCTCAAATGGATCCATTCAGCACAGCCTCCTTCACTGCACAGGCTTGGTCTACAGCCACCAAAGAAGGACTTCAATGTCTTTTCTTTCTCTCCACTCTTTCTTTCATTTGTCCTTTCTTTCTTTCTTCTTTCTTTCTTTCTTCTTTCTTCTTCTTTCTTTCTTTCTTTCTTTCTTTCTTTCTTTCTTTCTTCTTTCTTTCATTCTTTCATTCTTTCATTCTCTCTTTCTCTCTTTCTCTCTTTCTCTCTTTCTTTCTTTCTCTCTCTAGACGTGATGGACCAGTCTGGCCTGTGGCCCTCGGTCTACGGTGGCCGTGGCCCCTCCCATCAACTGCAGCATCACGCCGTCTACTCCCGCTCCTCGTTCCTACGGCAACAGGAGCTGTACGCCCTGCAGCATCAGCACCACCAGCATCAGCAACGAGCCATGGAGCACATGCACCGTCACTCACTGGCCCAGGTAACACACACACACACACACACACACACACACACACACACACACACATAATGATACAAACACAAAATATGAAAGAAGTATCCTCACTCAGATAAGGGATTTTTGTTCAAAACACATACAATACCACACACACACACACACACACACACACGCAAACAATCACAAAGAGGCATAAAGCCCCCAGTCTTAGAGATCAGAGTAATTAACCATCATAAAAGAGATCCCTCACCCTTCCACCCACTCAGCTTTAATGTTTTCATTTCCCCGTAATGGCCGTGCAGTTTCTCCCCCGCCTGGCTCATGTCCCCATGAGGTCGTGAAACTGTCTGTGCCCTCGGATCAGGAAGTGCGGAAACCCCACAGAGACATGAAACCAGGGGCCATGTTCTCGTCTGTCATTCAAAACCTCATCCCTGCTTCTGATTGGACTAGACACAAGGAAGTCAACACACACACACGGGGAGATAAACGGTTTGGAAGGTTACGTTTCATAACGTCATGTGTTCTTTTTTTGTTTTGCCCTCCTCCTTCCTCTTTCCTCCTCCTCTCCTCCTCATCCCTCCTTCGCAGAGGAAGCCGGACGAGCGCGCCATCACCGTCGACGACTCTCCTCACGACGCCTCTCCCTCCTCCAGGACCTCCTCCTCTTCCTCCTCCTCTTCCTCCGCCCCAGCAGCCAAACCTTTCTGCCACACGCCACCTCTCGCCAAGGCCGCCGCCCCTTCCCCGGGCGTGTGTCCCTCCAGCCGCCAATCACCCGGCTACCCCTCCCCCTCCCGCAGGCCACGCCCCCTCAACCCCCTGAACCCCTCCCCCACCCCCACCCCCAGCCCCGCCGCGGCCGCGCCGCGCTCGCCGGCCCTGAGCCCCGCCCCCTCGCACCCCCACCCCATGTCGAAGGCCGCGGCCGAAAGGGGGGGAGACCGTGGGGAGGGGCAACCGCCCCAGGATTACCCACAGTCCTTAGAGCCCGGTGAGTTGTTTTGGGGGGGGGGGGGGGAGGGACCGTTGGAATGTCTCTCTGTTGTCTTAAGGAGATGCCGAACCGGCCCCCGTGATCTAAGGGGTGTATAGACGGACACGCAGGCGGGATGGGGAGTGAAAAAAAAGAAGAGCGTGAGAGAGGGAAGGAGAGAGAGAGAGAGGGAAGGAGAGGGAGAGAGAGGGAAGGAGAGGGAGAGAGAGAGAAAAGCAGGGAGGTAGGAGATGGAAGACGCTGCTTGTAGTGAGAGACAAGAAGACCGTGGGCTCTCTGTTGTTCTCTGTTTCGGCAAAAAGCGCTTGAAGTGCGGACACAAGCAGACCCTTAATCTCCGTGTCCTTGAGTGTGTGTGTGTGTGTGTGTGTGTGTGTGTGCGGGGGGTGTCTGTGTTTGTAGGGACAGGAGACGGAGAGGGAGGAAACCATTGAGGTCCGTGTGTGTGTGTGTGTGTGTGTGTGTGTGTGTGTGTGTGTGTGTGTGTGTGGTGTGTGTGTGTGTGTGTGTCTGTTCATGCACGACCGAGGAGGTCAGAGAGACTTTGAGACGGAGCCTCCTTATCCTTCAGGGTCCTTGAGAGGCGGAAGGATACACATTCATCTGGCTGCGTTGTCAGGGAGAGGGAGGGCGGAGGGATACCATCAATAACACGTAGCCAGGGTGACAGGGCCGGCACTACAATCACAGCCAAGCAGCAGGGCGTCATCAATATCCCACATCGGGACTCTTCACACGCTCACACACTCACACACTCACACACACATACACACACAAACTTGCACAGAACACACCCACAGGCACGTACACAGACATGCTGTGTAAGAACACAAGCACACACTGTGTATAGGCACATACATAGAAGTACTGTACACACACACACACACACACACACACACACACACACACACACACACACACACTCTGCACCCTGCTGGTTCTCTCTCACCTTCTCCTCTGGTGTCTTTTCCCACCAGGGAACCTAAGCATGGCCACATAGGAATAGAATGAAACTGTGAGTGTACAGAATCGCTTTATGAATAATCAGCATTTGAGTTGCGAAAACTTTGCAACAGAACGGAGCACAGTGTTTTATAAATAAAAAACATCGTTTTAAAGGCGCCTGGAACGGGCTAGGACATTATATTATATATAATAATATATATATTACAACGCTCCAGAAGAAAAACTGCCTTTTTTACATCGCTCGATAATAAGATAATAATCAGCATTTGAGTTTGTGGGATAACTTTGCGACAGAACGGAGCACAGTGTTTACATCGTTCTATAATAAGATGATAAGATAATAAGACCACCTGGAGCGGATCAAATGTTACCATGGGCCGTGTCGTCTGAAGTTTGTTTTTAATGAACGATTCCATTTCTGATTGTCTTTGTTTCACTCAGACCTTCCTCCCGTGTACACTTACCCCTCCGTCGCCATGGGATACAAGGTTGGCCCCTCCCCTCCGGCGGCCCGATTGGCTGAGCAAGTCGCCGTGGAGGCGGAGCCCGCCCTCAAGTCCCTCCCACTCCCTCGTCCCACTCGGACTCTACCGTCAGACGAAGAAAGAAGAAGAAGAAGAGAAGGAGGAAGAGGGCGACTGTGAAATGGTGGAGTCTCCAAACGGCGGGGTGGGCCGAGCGAGGAAGAGGAGCAAGACGAGGGAGGCGAGGGCGCCGCCGGTCTCGGAGAGCTCCTTGGCCCGTCCGCAGAACACGTCGGCCGTGCTGTCCCCTAATCCCACGGCAGCTCCATGTCCATCGCCGCCCCCGCCGCCAGCTCCCCTCCAGGCCCAAAAACAAGAGCCTTCCCTGGGCTGCCCGGGTCCGCCAGCTCCCCGCCAGGCCCAAAAACAAGAGCCTTCCCTGGGCTGCCCGGGTCCGGAGGCCGGCCTGGACACGCGCCAGCGGAGGACGGGGAGGAAGACGAGGCGGAGGAGGAGACCAGGGGGCCGAGGAAGATGGAGTGCACCGTTTCTCTGCCGCTGGAACTGCTGGGAGACGGCAAGAAAAAGAGGGAGGGAGAAGAGAGGGATGGAGAGGAGAGGGACGGGGAAGAGGTGGTGGTGGAAGTGATGGACGAGGAGGAGGAGGAGGAGGAGGAGGAGGAAGCCGCGGAGTCGACGGCCGTCTCCCCCCCTCCCCCGTCCCCCCTCGCTCTCCCCCCTCCCCCCCACGGCCTGGCCCTCTCCCCCCACCTCCGGCCAGCTCCAGGGGGCTTGCATCTGGAGCCTGGAGCTCCTGATTGCCGCGGCCCTCTGCGCCACCAGAGACGCCCGGCACCCTCCAGCCGTGACCCCCAGCGCCGTCGGGCCTCGGCCCAGGACCGGCCCCCACCGGGGTATGGAGATGCTGGTGGAGCTGGCCGAGCTGGAGACCCAGCAGAGGAGCAGGGAGAGAGGGACGGGAGGTGAGTTTGAAGTAGAGGGGACACACACACGCGCGCGCGCACGTACACACACACACACACACAGACAGGACACATTTTCACGCAGAAGCACAAATGGACAGTGACGCACACAGGTTGACACTTTAACACACACAGATGGACACTTTCTCACACACAGACGAACACAGACGAACACAGACGGCACAGACGGACACAGACACAGACGGACACAGACGGACACAGACACACACACACAGATGGACACAGAAAGAAGGACGTACTGATACTGGTATGAACACCACCGTGCAGACAGGGGAGAAGAGGGATAGAGTGGGAGAAGGGGGAGTATAGAAGAGAGGGATGGAAGGGAGGGAGGGAGGGAGGAGGAAGGAAGGAGGGAGGGAAGGGAGGAATACTGTATGGAAACAGAGAAGGAGGAATATGCTAGTCTCAGAAAACACATACACATACATGCACAAACACACACAGTAGACACGCAGACACACACACACACACACACACACCTACAGCAGACAGACACGCACACACACCTACAGCAGACACACACACACACACACACACACACAGCAGACACACGCACACACACACACAGCAGACACACACACACACACACACACACACACACACACACACACACACACACACACAGACTAGTAAATCTGTCCGGTTCTCCCCCCAGGCTCCGTCGTCTTGTTTTTCCTAATTACACTCTTTCGTTTAAAACACTTCTTCTGTTAGCGCTCCTCTCTTCCCCACATCCCCTCATCCCTTAGAGAGTGTTTTTATTTATGCTCGCAATACCGCTTGGGTGTGTGTGTGTGTGTGTGTGTGTGTGTGTGTGTGTGTGTGTGCCAGTATCTGTGAATGAGTGCTTGTGTGTGTGTGTGTGTGTGTGTGTGTGTGTGTGTGTGTGTGTGTGTGTGTGTAAGCTGTTAAGTAATCCCAGATGAATCCTTGTTCCCCTCCATCAGCGTCTACTCCTCACTCTACAGTGCACTGCCTTTCCCTCCTTACGCGCTCTCTCTCTCTCTCTCTCTCTCTCTCTCCTCTCTCTCTCTCTCTCCCTCTTCCTCCCTTCTCCTCTCTCCCTCTTCCTCACTTTCTCTCTCTCTCTCTCTCTTTCTCTCTCTCTTCCTCTCTTTTCTCTCTCTCTGTCTCTCTCTCTCTCTCTCTCTCTTTCTTCTCTCTTTTTCCTCTCCCTCTCTCTTTCTCCTTCTCTCTCTTTCTCTCTTTCTCTCTCTTCCTCTCTTCTATCTCTCTCTCCTCCTCTCTCTCTCACCTTCTTTCTCTCTCTTCCTCTCTTCTCTCTCTCCTCCTCTGTCTTCTATTACCTTTTGTCTGGTCTTGTGTTTCCCTCTCTCTCTCTTTAATGTAAGCGATGTAATCTTGTGTGTAAATCCTGCCATCTCAATGCCTCTGCTGACGGAATTAATATGTTAAAGAAATGATATGACGGGGCTGAGCTGTGTGTGTGTGTGTGTGTGTGTGTGTGTGTGTGTGTGTGTGTGTGTGTGCGTGTGTGTGTGCGTGTGTGTGTGTGTGTGTGTTGTGTACAGTTTGTGCATGTGCGTGAGTGTGTGTTTGTATTTGTGTGTGTGTGTACAGAATGTGTGTCTGTGTTTGTATTTGTGTTTATGTGTACAGAATGTGTTTGTGTGTGTATGTGTGTGTACAGAATGTGTGTGCTTGTTTGTGTGTGTGTGTGTGTTTGTACAGTATTTTGTGCGTTGGCTTGGAGCTCTTATAGGTATTGATTCATTCTCCAGTGACCGCTTGGATATCATAGTTTAACTGGGACACATTTAATTTATTGGAACCCCCCCCTTATATGGACTGTACCATTTATAATTACAGAAGATGGGTGTCTATATGGACTGTACCATCTGTAAATATAGGGGATGGGCGTCTATACGGACTGTGCCACCTGTTAAAACAGGAGATGGCCGTCTCTACGGATTGTACCATCTGAATGGTGTACCTAAGTAAAGAATGATATCCCACACACCTTTCCCTAATTACAGACACACAGATTGTTGAATAAAAAATACAACATTTCTCTGAAAATTGATTTTATGTAACTATTAACTATTTACTTAAGTGAGAGATGGGTGTTAGTGAGATAATCCTCCTCGCCATTTCAGGTTCAAATGAAATGTTGATTTGCTGATCGATTGAGAAACCAAACATATTAAGGTTTTTTGATTGATCTATTAAATGAAATATGGGTTAATTATATTCTGGCAAATATAACAAACGCCCCTTCAAGACCTCATAAGAGGAATGTGTGT
>CM030187.1:14229342-14236842 GCA_017639675.1 Aplochiton taeniatus
AAGAGCCTGTGATTGTACAAAGAAGTGATTACATGTGCACTCTTTAACACATTTAGACAAAGAGACGCGCACACACTCAAACGACACACACACACACACACACACACACACACACACACACACACACAGTCAGAGCCTCACGTCTTTACATTGATTAATGTGTTTTCGTCGGACGCCCCACCTCTGTTACCGAGCATTGGCCCTCACGTTGATAAACTGATTAACGAAACTCAAGGTTTATCACGGTTACCACGGTGATTAGAACACTGTAATGAAAAACGACAACCCAGGCTAGGCCACATTCTAGCACACACACACACACACACACACACACACACACACACACACACACACACACACAGGCAAAGACGCACTGCAGACAATGCATATTAACTCTCAAAGGCTACAGAGACTCACTTGACACCAGTGCTCACACACATACACACACACACACACACACACACACACACACACACAGTCTTGTGCATACACACCCCCTCTCAAGCTGAACCGATTTAATTAGTGGTGCTGTGTGCTACGTGACTTTTTTTTGTTATTAATGAGCGTAGCATAATTTGTTTATGCCTTAATTTGCAATAGAGAGACATAGGGGATGTGAGAGACAGAAAAGGAGAGAGAGAGAGAGAGAGAGAGAGAGAGAGAGAGAGAGAGAGAGAGACAGAGAGAGAGAGAGAGAGAGAGAGAGAGAGAGAGAGAGAGAGAGAGAGAGAGAAGCAGATTGATGGAGAGGGAGAAAGGGAGAGATGATGAGTGGGCACGAGGGAGGAGAATAAAGGGAGGATGATGAAGTGAAAGAGAGAGCATTTCTCATCATCATCTTTGGCAGCCGCCAGTCTTCCAGACACAGCAAGATTATCACTAGTAATCTGTCTTCACACACACACACACACACACACACACACACACACACACACACACACACACACATATGCAAACACACACAGACTCACAAATTGACACCTAAATATATACACACACAACCATGCACACACATACACACACACACACACACACACACACACACACACACATATTAAAATACACAAAGACTCACAAATGGACACCCAAACAGACACACACACACACACACACACACACACACACACACACACACACACACACACACACACACACAGAGCTGTCTGTGAGGATGTGACGAGGGCTAACAGGCTGCCCTAGCAGCTCAGTCGGGTTCAAAAGGTGAAAGGTCATCCGTAGGGGTCACGGGTTGACGGCAACAACAGGGGGCCTGGGGAGGAGATTGAGTGGGCGAGGGAGGGAGGGAGGGAGTGAGGGAGGGAGGAGGTGAAGATGAAAGAGAAGAGAGGCGACGGATGGAGAGATGAAGTAAAAGACGATGGTGGAGTGGGGGATGATTATGAGGGATGAAAGAGTAGAGAAAGGAGTGTTGGTCTAATTGAAATGATGAATAAACCAGCCTCTCTCTCTTTTGTCGACTAAAGACATCTCTAACTGGATTGTTCTCCTCTCTCAGTCCCTCGCTGGGACTATAAGATTCACCTGCTTGAGATACCAGCTGCTCACAGAGTGTGTGTGCAGCCCAGGGAGAAAAACTGGGGAGAGAGAGAGAGAGAGAGAGAGAGAGAGAGAGAGAGAGAGAGAGAGAGAGAGAGAGAGAGAGAGAGAAATAGAGAGATAACACAGAGAGGAGGAGGGGGGGGGGGGGGGGGGCCGGCAGAGAGGCAGGCGTTGTGTTCGATGGAGGTTAGTGTTTATCGATCTCGCCCTGAAGCTCAGGTCAGCACGGAGTCTCTAGGGACTTCCTCACTGCTCTCTTTCTCTCTCGGTTTCATCTTCTTTTCTTTCTCTTTCGCTCACTCCCTCTTTCTCTTTTTCTGTCTCTCTCTGTTCTCCATCTTTCACTCCATTTGTCTTCTTTTGGTCTTTCTCTCTCCCTCTCTATTTCTCTTTCTCTCTCTCTCGCTCTATTTCTCTCTCTCCCCCTCTCTCTCTATTTCTCTCTCTCTCCCTCTCTCTTCCCCCTCTCTTCCCCCTCTCTCTCCTCTCCCCCCTCTCTCTCTCTCTCTCTATCTCTCTATTTGTCTCTCTCTCTCGCTCTCTCCCTCTCTCTCTTTTCTCTCCCAGTCTTCCGATTGCTGCCCCCGGTCTGATCTCCTCTCTTTGTCCATCCCTCCATTAATTTTCTCTCCCCTCCCCCACTCATATTTCCCCCCCCTCCTCCTCCTCCTCCTTTCTCTCTCTGTCCGTCAACCCCTCGTTCTTCTCTCAGGCTCACTCTATCTCCTCCTTCTCTCTGTCAGTGAGCCGGGCCGTATCCAACCCCTCTCGCACCGCCGCTGGGTATTTCTCTGTTTGTCGTCAGACCCACCCAACAGCTCGCCGAGACGACCTCTCACCGCATCAAAGACCCCCGGGAGGAGAGAGAGAGGGGGGGGGAGAGAGAGAGGGGAAAGAGAGAGAGAAGGGGGGAGGGGGGAGAGAGAGAGAGAGAGAGAGAGAGAGAGAGAGCATGAAAGAAGGAGAGATATGAGGAAGAATAACAAAAGAGTGAAGGATAGGGAAAAAGTATAAGTAAGAGAGGAATATAAAAGAGGAAGAGAAGAAGGGGGGAAATACAGGGTGGGTGCAGGGAGAGAGATGGAAAGAGAAGACGAAAAGAGCGACTTTTCATCTCTGTCCATATCTGACGTCCGCTGTGTTTGTGTTCTTAATGTGATTCAGGGCGGGGCTAAACCTGCTGGAGGAGAAGACGAGGAAGAAGCTCACCAATCACAGCTTCAACGGCCAGGTCAGTCCCTCCCCCACAGCTGTCTGATTGGACAAAAAAAATGATGAATGTGATTGACAATCGTTTACTTAAGAGCAAATGGAAGAAAAAAAATCACTTGAATAAAAATTAACTCTAGGCCTTTCTCCATGGAGACAAGCTAATTCTTAACCCTTAATTGATTTCTGTCTTTTCCCCGACGCCCCCCCCCGTCAGATGAAGGCTCACTGTAAGCGGCGAGGTCGCCCTAGCGCTCTGAGCTCCAGGCTCGCCCGGAGGGTCACCCAGCTGAAGCAGAAGGCGGTGGCCCAGAGAGGAGCACCCTCGGCGGGCATGCTGCGTCGACGAGGGGCCCCTAGGGCTGGAGCCCGGGGCTCCGAGAGCCAGGCTCACTTCTTGGAGAGTGACGCAGGTGGGGAGATTAAAGTAGAGATATAGATACAGAATAAACCCATAAACCATAGTTCTGTAAATTAAGACATTATAGTAGAGATTTAGATATTGAAAAATCCATAACACATAGAAGACTTTATAGTAGACATAGATATCGGGAAATTCCAAAACACTTTGATAAATAAATGAAGACATCATAGTAGATACAGATACACCAACACACAGAAAAAGCCATAACACGTAGATATGTACATAAATACATTGTGGTGAAGATACATAGCAGAAATACACACGCACACGCACATGCACACACACACACGCACATGCACACACACACACACACATATATATAGAAACACACACATTGACATCTGTCGTTTCTCTCCTGATTTAGTTGATGGCACCACCGGTCCCAGGCAGGACTGGGCAGCCAATCAGAGCGTGAGGAAGAGGAGGGGTCGGCGGCCCAAGGTTCCAATGGGCGGAGCCTCGAGCCAAACCCTGAGCAGAGGGGGAGGGGCTTGTGAGAAACAGGAAGTGGGCACCGGAAGGAACAACAGTGAGAGCTCAGAACATGGTGAGTTGTGTGTGTGTGTGTGTGTGTGTGTGTGTGTGTGTGTGTGTGTGTGTGAGTGTGTGTGTGTGTGTGTGTGTGTGTGTGTGTGTGTGTGTGTGTGTGTGTGTGTGTTAGAAAACCACCTTGGAACTAAAGGCAGTATGTATCTACTGGTCAGACATCTGAAAGTGAGATGTCTCCCGGGCCCCCCTTAAAACACACACACACACACACACACACACACACACACACACACACACGGCCCGTCTAGTCTGTCACACTGTTAAAACGGTTAACGACTCGCCACAGGGATGCCTCCCCCCAGCATGGCTGCTCCACCCCCCCTCTTTGTAACGTGAGCCCCAGTCTCAGCCATCTTAGAATGTCACGCCCTCCGTCCCTATCCCACCCCTATCTCACACGCACGCACGCACGCACACACTCACACACTCACACACACACTCGCACGCACGCTCACACACACGCACACACACACACACACACACACACACACACACACGCACACACGCACACATGCACACACACACTCACACACACTCACACACACTCAGCCTAAATCCCCCTTCTCCATGATAGGAGGAGACAACATGCAAGCCCCCCCCTCCTCTCTCTCTCTCTCTCTCTCTCTCTCTCTCTCTCTTTCTCTCTCTCTCTCTCTGTCATCGGGGCAGCTCTCAACCCCTCTAGCGTCAAATAAACGCTTCAGAAAGAGAGAGAGAGGCTAACCTAACAGATACCGAGGAGTCAATGAGCTGAACTGTAAGTTCTGTGTGTGTGGATGTGTGTGTGTGTGTGTGTGTGTGTGTGTGTGTGTGTGTGTGTGTGTGTGTGTGTGTGTTTGAAGCAGAGTGTTGACGAGAACGCCATGAAAGTGACAAGTGTGTCAGCAACGTGTCGACACTTGACACGAGCCCCGCCGTCAGCCACACACAGCTGCCAATAAAGATGTGTGTGTGTGTGTGTGTGTATGTCTATATATATATGTGTGTGTCTGTATGTCTGTCTGTCTATATGTGTGTGTGTGTGTGTGTGTGTGTGTGAGTGTGTTTGTGTATGTGTGTGTCTGTATGTCTGTCTGTCCATATGTGTGTGTGTGTCTGTTTGTCTGTCCATGTGTGTGTGTGTGTGTGTCTGTATGTCTGTCTATATGTGTGTGTGTGTGTGTGTGTGTGTGTGTGTGTGTGTGTGTGTGTGTGTGTGCGTTAGGGACATTTGGTTCCCCGGAGTGTAGTTAAGGGACAAGCCCCCATATTCTCAAAGGTATGGTTTACACTTGAAAACCAGCATTGGGTTGGTGACACATGTTGCCACAGAAAGCCCACACAAGCCCACTTTCGGTCGGGGGCAATCTCCGAAAACATTCCCCCAACTGATCCAACTTGGTAAGAAGATGGTTTAGACTCCCCATAAGTGTGTCCCCATATCCCATGAAGCAGTCAGGCCTGTGGTAAGGCCTAATAGCATCAGGGTGTTGTTCATGAGGGGGTCCTTGGGCGACGGGCAACTGATTCCTGCTCCGTGTCTCCCTAGACGAGGAAGAGGAGGGTAGCTACGACAGCGATGACGAAGGAGCCCCCAGAGACCTTCCAGCAAACTCGTCGGGGATTGGCTGCCATCAGCTGGTGGCGTCGAAGCTTCAAGCCAATCAGAGAGTCCGGAGTCACATGCCTGGAGCTCAAGGTTAAAAACTTAAGAAATGATTGGTCGCTATCCTCTGTTTTAAAAAAAAAGATTTGTTTTATTCCCAAATAACAAGTACCAAAATGATATGCACTTCATTCCTGAAAATAAATAATAATAATTTTTTTTTTTTTTTTACATAACCCAAGTATAGTGTTGTTGGTACAACATCCATGTAGACTGCTATTATAATTCAAGGCATAATATTCAGTATCCCTCCCTACAGGTGTTGTGAGCATGCCCAGTGCAGACCAGAGGCGGGGCGCCACCTTCAGGCCCAGCCCCGCCACAGCAGACAGGAGATGTCCAGACCTCCAGGGGCCTCAGGGGTCCCAGAGAGCTCCTCTGCCCAGCTGGGTTGCACCGCTTCTGGGCAGCGGCCTCGGGGATGGCAGGGGGATCCATGGAGCTCAGGCCGAGGCCAACCGAACCAGCAACAAGGACCTCATGAGGAGGAAGTCGAGTGCGCAAGGCATTCTGGGAAAGGTAGTCACGTTGCAGAACTGGCACCCAGTTGCAGCTGTATAGCCATTTAAACAGATCTCAGTCTTAGGAAGGAACTAGATGGGATGAGGTTTAAATGCTAGTTGTTAGCTAGCCACGCTCCGCATAGTAAATATTTCCAGACAGTTAACATATCAATCAAAGCTTGAATAGGTGTTTGGGGATTAAGATATTTGCCCCAACATTTGGTCTTGTTCACAACACCTTGTTTAAAAGTCAAAAGCAATCAAAAATTATCTAACTTTTAAACATACATTTTATTTTGTATATGTGAGTCTCCTTTTGAATAACTTTTATCTTCTTCATACATACAGTTTACTGTACGTTGGTATTTGGTTAACAAAGTATATCATAATAATGATGATAATGATGTTAACCAGTTGGGTTGGTTGTTCCAGAGGAGAGGCTGCTGGCTGCAGGGTGAGGCCCTGAGACAAGACACGTCGACGGGCCGCAGGAGCAGAGCCAAGCAGGTAACACAACCAGGAAATAAAACATAGAGGAGAGAGGGAGGGGGAGAGAGAGAGAGAGAAAGAGTATGTGTGTGTGTGTGTGTGTGTGAGAGAGAGAGAGAGAGTGTGAGTGTGTGAGTGTGTGAGTGTGTGAAGAGAGTGAGAGAATGAGAGTGAGAGTGTGTGTGAGTGAAAAACTCAGCGTTTCTCAGCGTTCGTGGAAACATGACAGACATGTTGGCCGTCTCATAAACCACGGCAATCAACGGGAGGTGACTCAAAGAGTCCAAGCAACAGAACCAGTCGTTTATTTGAAAGGGAAAAGGGGAAAGAAAGATAGAATAGTGAGTGGAAGGCTGTGTGGGGAAAGAAAGATAGAATAGTGAGTGGAAGGCTGTATGGGGAAAGAAAGATAGAATAGTGAGCGGAATGTTGTATGGGGAAAGAAACAGCAAAGATTAGGATAGAGAGCGTGGAGCGTTTCGGGAGCAGAGGTTAGGGTTAGGGTTAGGGTTAGAGTTAGGGTTAGGGTTAGGGTTAGGGTTAGAGGTTAGGGTTAGGGTTAGAGGTTAGGGTTAGGGTTAGGGTTAGGGTTAGGGTTAGAGGTTAGGGTTAGGGTTAGAGGTTATGGTTAGAGGTTAGGGTTAGGGTTAGAGGTTAGGGTTAGGGTTAGAGGTTAGGGTTAGGGTTAGGGTTAGAGGTTAGGGTTAGGGTTAGGGTTAGGGTTAGAGGTTAGGGTTAGGGTTAGGGTTAGGGTTCCCCGTTCTCTCTCCCTTTGGATCAAGTGGAGTGTGTTGGTGTAGTACTGGGAACACTGGGCCCAGATATTCCCAGTAACCATGACCCGACCACAACCTACTGGCCGTCTGCAACATAAGAACACAGATAGGCAAACAGACAGCCGAGCGGCCAAAGTTGGCAGGGTCATAACACATGCTAGTTCCGTAATAACTGCAGTGAAATACTGTCTCCAACAAACCGTTGTGTTCCTTCCATGGGTTTCAAACTATGGGTTTGTTTAAAAAATGAGACCCAAAGTCCTAGCCACGCACATAGAGATGGCTGGAATCCAAAAGGAAGTGTTGGATGAATAGGAAAGAGTGGATTTCTTCCTTTCTTTCTTT
>CM030187.1:14241842-14244342 GCA_017639675.1 Aplochiton taeniatus
AGCCAGGACTTGGTGTGTGTGTGTGTGTGTGTGTGACCACAGGCTTAGTGCGGCTAGCGTGGTGGTGATGAGAGTTGGTTGTTTTGGGACAGGTGCTGGATGTCCGACCGCAGAGGGAAACCATCCTGAACGCCGGGACCAGGGTGTGTGCCTACTGGAGCGAACGCTCCCGCTGTCTATACCCTGGGAACGTCCAAAGAGGTGAGCCACAACCAACGCAGACACACACACGGCTAAAACACGCAACTGATGTCCTCACACAAATGTACACACACACACACACACACACACACACTCTCAATCTCACTTTCATACACACTCGCTTTCTTACTTTCATCTTACCACATATAACTACTTGACTGTGTGTGTGTGTGTGTGTGTGTGTGTGTGTGTGTGTGTGTGTGTGTGTGTGTGTGTGTGTGTGTGTCTGCAGGGGTTCCAGGCGAGGAGGAGAAGGAGGGCAGTGTGATGGTGGAGTTTGACGACGGAGACAGAGGGAGGATCTCGCTGCCTAACATCAGGCTGCTTCCCCCCGGATACCAGATACACTGTAAGGAAGGGAGGGAGGGAGGGAGGGAGGGGGAGGGGGGGGGGTGTAAGGAAAGATAAAAACATTTTATCCTAGGCCTTGGGAGGGAGGGGCGAAAGAGGGAGCAAGAGAGAGGAGAGGGGACTGACGGAAAGGGAGAGATAGGGACTAGGAAAGAGAGAGAGGGGGGAGATAGAAAGAGGGGGGGAGGGGGAGGGAGAGAGAGAGAGAGAGGGAGGGAGGGAGGGAGATAGAGAGGGAGGGAGGAAGCAAGATTCTCCTGGTGCTCATGTCCCCTCTCTTTTCCAGGTGCGGAGCCCACTCCAGCCCTCCTGACCTCACCTGGTCGCCGTGGGAGACGAAGCTCCACCCAGGACAGTAGGGACAGGCCCCCCGAGGGCCCAGCCAATGAGGAGGAAGCAGAGAGCGTCCAGAAGAAAAGACCAGGTAAAACAGACGGGTGGAGAAAAACAGTGGAAAGGGACATTACATTTTTTTTTAGACACGATTAATTTAAGAGTAGTGGAGGAATGAAGGGTTTGAAATGTCCTGGCAGCCTTCATCCTTCATGTTGCATCACAAGATTTCACATAGGAAACATTTTGAAAACACACGAAACAAACGATTTCGAAAGGGGGGGGGGGGGGGGGGACATACGCAAAACGATCAGTTCGTCAGCTTTTGACCAATAACTACTGATATGACTGAGCTAGGAGAACCCTGAACGCATCTGAAAAATAAAAAACATATAAGATGCTTTGCCATGGAGTTGCTTTCCCAGTCAGCAGCCAGCCATGGTAGCCTGCGGACAAACTGACAGAAAGTCCCACCTGTAACCAAGAGACTGGTCTGACCAGCTTCACGCACACACACACACATGCACACACCTACACACACACACACATGCACAAGCACACACACACACACACACACACACACACACACGCACACACACACACGCACACACACACGCAAATCTATACATGACCGACCATGCATGCACACACACACACCCGTAACACCTGAATATCTCTCTCCCTCTCCCTCTCTTTCTCTCTCTCTCTCTCACTCTCTCTCTCTCTCTCTCTCTCTCTCTCTCTCTCTCTGTCCTATCTTTCTCTCCGCCAGTTGGACGGCCAAAGAAAATCCACTCGGTAGCAAAGACGGCGACGGCAAAGTCGTCGCCGCCGGAGACGGTCACCGCCGGCAGCCCTTGCTCGTTGCCGTGGTCGGCCCCCAGGAAGAGACCCCCCGTGGACTTCTTCCTCTTCAACGGGCCGTCCCGCAAAACCCAGCGCCGCGTCAGAGGTCGCGACCCCGGGGTCGCCTTCCACGGCCCCGCCCCGTCCCACCTGCTGTCCGCGCCCCTCAAAGGGATCTTCAGCTCGCCCTTCGAGGTCGACTCCTTCCGGAGCATCGCCAACGGTTACGCCGCCTTCGGGTCGGCCGGCGCCGGCGGCAAGCCGGGGGCGACCTGCCGGCCGGTGGTCGTGGCGACGCCGCCGGGCCTCAGGGACGCCGCTTCCTCCGTTGGCACGGCGGTGGCGAACAGGAAGTCCCCGGGCGAGCGCGACCCCAAGCAGTTCCTGGTGAAGCTGGACCACCGAGGGCGTGACCTCGCCCCAAAACCAAGAACAGCAAGGCCATGCTGAGGCTGGGGGGAGGGGCCAGGGGCAGCAAGGGGGGGGCGCCCGGCCGCCAGCGCCCCCCTCCGCTCGTTCCCCCGTCCCTATTGGTCAAGAAACGGGAAGAAGGGCGGCGGCCTCCAGGACGGAGGCTCTCCTGAAGGGGAGGCGCCGCCCGTCAGAAAGGGCCAGCCAGAGTCCTCCCTGGGAGGCCTGGGGTCAGAGTTCAACCTGGACTGCCCCAGCTCCTACTCCGAGCTGGACGAGGAAGACGAGGACGATCGGGATGAGGCAGGCGGGCGGCGAGCGGCGGCCCTCCGACCTGCCGGGGGGCGTTTCCTCCCCA
>CM030187.1:14261842-14266842 GCA_017639675.1 Aplochiton taeniatus
AAAGCAACGCTCCAAAATAGCTACCTGAGGAATCTTCAACGGAACGGTCAAGTTGTCGTTTTGAAAACGTTTGAACTCCGTCGTGGTAGAAAGGTTGCAAGCCTTGGCAATGCTGACTGGGTCGGACGAACCAATTGCATTGTGTGATATTACATTGATATGTGTCATGTGATATTACATTGATATGTGTCATGTGATATTACATTGATATGTGTCAAATGATAATACATTGATATGTGTTGTATGATATTACAGGGTCTTGCAACTCACCATACCACGTTAGACACACACAACGCCGGATGGCAGGAGGAAATAGCTTTGCTGGGAGCTCAAAGGCTTTTCCATGTAAAATACAGCTTTGGTTGTAGTCGGAGTGTGTGTGTGTGTGTGTGTGTCTGTGTCTGTCTGTTTATATCTGTGAAAAGCTCTGTCTGTGGGAGTCTAGGTGTGTGCAGCATGTGTCTTTGAGACTGTGTGTGTGTGTGTGTGTGTGTGTGTGTGTGTGTGTGTGTGCAGCATGTGTGTGTGTGTGTGTGAGTTGCATGTGTCAGCAAAAATGTTTAACTCTCTCCCTCTCTCTCTCATAGTCTCATTCTCACTCTCTGTGTATGTATGTGTCAGTGTGAGTGTGTGTGTGTGTGGAGAAGCAGCGCAGCACCCGTGAGGATCCAGAAGAGAGGTGGACAAAGAAGAGAGGCAGAGAGCCCGGGCCAGTGGGGAGCCCTGATCCTCTCTGTCTAAGAACGAGAGAGAGAGAGGGAAAAGAGGGAGAGGATGCACAGAGAGGGGAAAGATAACACATCCATGTGGGAGAGGGAGAAGGGGAGCTGAAACAGAGGAGGGCAAGGGGGGCAGAGAGTGAGTGAAAGAAAGAATGAAAGAGGGAATGCTGAAAGTAGAATGGCATGAAGGAAAGAAGGAAAAGGGGAGAGATAGAGATAAGAGATCATGACAGTTGTGTCGTGAGCCATCAATTCAGATTCTTATTTGGATGTTCTTCTTCGGTCTGATTAACAGCAACATTCACCGTTATTATTTGGTTGTTGAAAAGGTAATTGGCCAAATAGTCAATCGAGAGTAAAACAAAGTGCCCGTGAAAAAAGTTGTACGTTATACAGTTTAATGCTCGCGCCTTCAACGGAAAGCCTGAACGCCCCGGTATGCATTTAGCGACAGTGAAACAGCTCGATTGCACCGGGGTAAGCTAACAAAAAGAGCAAAAATACGTCGCTTCGGTTGTTCGTTCGCGAGCCGCTGCGCAGGCCAACATTTCTAGCTCAGCGAATGAGGCACACGCGAACGAACACACGCAACATCGTATGTGATTGGTTCAAATATATGGTGGGAGGTAGCTTAGTAGCTGTGACGAGAGGTTTGCGGAGGGTTTACGGGTGCAGCATTTAAACCTTTTGTTTTGTCCACGGTCGCACTTATTTAAAAAACATAGGCATTTTAATGAGAAGAAACCTACGAATACTTTGGAGATCAGCTTAGCCGAAGAAGTTTGAAAATATGCGCACATTTCTAACACGTTTCAAAACGAGATCGTAAGTACAGCCAAATGTCCCCCTGCTGTTGACAAGCGAAATTAAACAAAGCGAACAGGATAAGTTCGCTTTCACTTGAAGCATACTGGAGCCTTTACAGCTGCTCATCTGAGGAGGGCCGTCACCTTGGCAACGATCTGAAATGCCATTAATGTCCGATGTCGAGCGGAGTCACGCCGGACAGCGTGACATGTCGGCGCCTGTCAGTTGGTGGTTTAATTGTCTTTTGCTGCATCTTACCGTGCGTCGCCTTTTTTTTTTTTACCCCCCTTCCCCCACTTTCACTACGGACGACACGATAGGCGGCCCGCCACTCAGAACAAGGTTATTACCCAATCACAGCATGCCGGCTGTCACCGAGGGGACTAATGATAATAATAATCCCGCCGATCGCGAAGATTATTTCATTTAAAAAAAGCAAATTAAAGTGCTTCAATTCAGGGCAAGCCTCGGGGACTCCTAGCTGGGCTTCAGAGCGGGTTCAAACGCTCTACCTCTCTCTCCCTCTCCCTCTCTCTCCCTCTACCTCTCTCTTCCTCTCCCTCTCTCTCCCTCTACCTCTCTCGTCCTCTCTCTTCCTCTCCCTCTCGCTCCGTCTCTTTTTCTCTTTTCATCACCGCACTCCTTTATCTTATCTTTACTTCTATACAGTACATCCCCCTGTTTCAACCTCTCTTTTTTTCATCTCTCCTTTATATCTTTCTCTTTCTCTCTTTCTGCCCCCTCCTCTTTTCTCTCTCTAATTCTCTCTGCTTGCCACGTCCTCATTAACTGCCAGAGTGAGGACCAAAGATGCCACAGGCAATTATTGCGACATCACACGGATGTTTATCACACACACACCCACACACACACACACACACACCACCACACACAAACACACACACACCCCCACACACACAGTTAGGTGCTCATTATGACTGTAGGTCTGGTCTCCATGGTCTGGGTGATGTGATGGGGGCTGGGGGACAACCACCACCCCCTTAGGAGAGAGCAACACACACACACACACACACACACACACACACACAAGCATACACAAACACACTCACTCACACACATGCACAGATATATACAGAGCCACAGAGATACCAACATATACACAGCCCCACATGCACATATTGTGCACACACAGACACACACACACACACACACAGAAACCCAATCATACAGATGCATCTGTACACCCAGACACACACAAACACACACAGACACACACACACACACACACACACACACACACACACACACACACACACACACACACACACACACACACACAAACACAGTAGAGACAGACATAGATCTTACTTCACACACACCCAGACCCACACAGACCACGCTTCAACTGGGATCAGAATGAGGGAAGACCACTGGTTCGTTCCCCTTCTATCTCTGTCTCACACACACACACACACACACACACACACACACACACACACACAGACACAGTGATCCGACATCAATAGAGTTATATCTTGATTATCCTGCTTAGGTGGCACCAAATTCCTTCATGCTCTCTTTCTCTCCCTGTTTCATCTTCCAACCTCCCTTTCTCTTTTCCCTTCTCCTTCCTTTCCTTCCCTCTCTCTCTCTCTCTCCCTCTCTCTCTCTCTCTCTATATATATCTCTCTATCTCTCTTTCTCTCTCTCTGTTTCATCTTACAACCTCCCTTTCTCTTTTCCCTTCTCCTTCCTTTCCTCCCCCCCCTCTCTCTCTCTCTCTCTCTATATATATATATATATATCTCTATATATATCTCTCTATCTCTCTTTCTCTCTCTCTGTTTCATCTTACAACCTACCTTTTCCCTATTTCTCTCTCTCTCTCTCTCTCTCTCTCTCTCTCTCTCTCTCTCTCTCTCTTTGTTGTTACCTCCAGAGTTGTAATGTCCATGTTATCGTCATCTTTACCAGAAAGGGAGACGGTCTCAGTCAGATTTCTTTGAATCTCTTTCTTCTTTTCCTACAGTGACTCTCAAAGCCCCCTGTGTTTACTTATAAAGTATAGGTATATTGCCACTATCACTCATGAAGATATATAATATACATATATACTGTATATATATATATATATATATATATATATATACCTCTTTCCCCTCCTCTCTCCACTCCCCTCCTATGTACAGTATATACATGTGTGAATATGAGTGCAAATCTATTCCATATAATCATGTTGTATATATAATTATGGACAACTGAAATGGGGCGGTGCCAACGGTAACAACAGAGAGAAGCAACAGACCGTGCACACAATCTAACTGTCCTCCATCTCTCTCTCCTCTCCTCCATCTCTCTTCCCCCCCTCTCCTCCTCTCCTCCACATCTCTTCCCCTCCTCTCCTCCTCTCCTCCATCTCTCTTTCCCCTCTCTCCCCCCCCTCCATCCCTCTCTCCTCTCCTCCATCCCTCTCTCCTCTCCTCCATCCCTCTCTCCTCTCCTCCATCTCTCTTTCCCCTCTCTCCCCCCCTCCATCCCTCTCTCCTCTCCTCCATCCCTCTCTCCTCTCCTCCACCTCTCTTCCCCCCCTCTCCTCCTCTCCTCCACATCTCTTCCCCTCCTCTCCTCCTCTCCTCCATCTCTCTTTCCCCTCTCTCCCCCCCTCCATCCCTCTCTCCTCTCCTCCATCCCTCTCTCCTCTCCTCCATCCCTCTCTCCTCTCCTCCATCTCTCTTTCCCCTCTCTCCCCCCCTCCATCCCTCTCTCCTCTCCTCCATCCCTCTCTCCTCTCCTCCGCCTCTCTTCCCCCCCTCTCCTCCTCTCCTCCACATCTCTTCCCCTCCTCTCCTCCTCTCCTCCATCTCTCTTTCCCCTCTCTCCCCCCCTCCATCCCTCTCTCCTCTCCTCCATCCCTCTCTCCTCTCCTCCACCTCTCTTCCCCCCCTCTCCTCCTCTCCTCCACATCTCTTCCCCTCCTCTCCTCCTCTCCTCCATCTCTCTTTCCCCTCTCTCCCCCCCTCCATCTCTCTTTCTCCTCTCTCCTCTCTCCTCCCCTCCCCTCCCCTCCCCTCTCCTAAGTAAGTACAGTTTGTATGTACTATGGGATGTATCCCGGACGTCTCCTTGACTACTGTCACCGAGCGATGATGGGAGGCGGAGCCAGAGGCAGCATGACGACCACGGTCTGCCACAGACACCAAGGTGACGACAGACCACACACACATACACACACACACACACACACACACACACACACACACACACACACACACACACATATTTCTGCACCCATGGGCACATGCTGCGTGCGTACACACACAAACACGCTGTTTGCACACACACACACACACACACACACACACACACACACACACACACACACACACACACACACACACACACACACACACTCCTGCACCCATAGTCACATGCTGGTGCTTACACACACTCGCGAACACGCAGGGAGACAAGCAACAAAAGAGACGCTCTTTTGCTCAGACGCAGATTCAG
>CM030187.1:14284342-14309342 GCA_017639675.1 Aplochiton taeniatus
TGTCCTCCGACAAGGACGGCCGGGTCACCTGCGAGTCGGAGGCGCGGCACAACGCCGACTGCCGCTTCCTGATCGTGGCCCAGTCGGACGGCCGCTGGGCGCTGCAGTCCGAGCCCCACCTGCGCTTCTTCGGTGGCAGCCGCGACCACCTGTCCTGCTTCGCCCAGGCCATCGCGGAGACGGAGCTCTGGGCCGTGCACCTGGCCCTCCACCCGCAGGCCAACCTGTTCTCCGTGGCCCGCAAGCGCTACGCCCACCTCAGCGCCGAGGACGGCGAGGTGGCCGTGGCCCGGAACATCCCCTGGGGCGTGGCCGCCCTGCTCACCTTGGTCTACCTGGACGGCAAGTACGGCCTCAAGACCGCCGACGGACGTTTCCTGGGCAACGACGGCAAGCTGACGGCGGCGGAGGGGGGCGGCGGGCGGGGCGCGGCCTACACCCTGGAGCTGAAGTGCGGGAAGCTGGCGTTTAAGGACTGCGAGGGGAGATACCTGTCCCCCATGGGACCCACGGGGACCCTGCGGTCCGGACGCTGCTCCAAGCCGGGGAAGGATGAGTTGTTTGACCTGGAGGAGAGCCACCCTCAGGTGGTGCTGATGGCCGCCAACGGACGATACGTCTCCATACGGCAAGGTAGCACAGGAACTAACACACACACACACACACACGCATACACATACACACACGCACGCACGCACGCACGCACGCACGCACGCACACACACACACACACACACACACACCCTCAGGTGGTACTGATGGCCGCCAATAGACGATACGTCTCCATACGACAAGGTAGCACAGGAACTAACACACACACACACACACACACACACACGCACACACACACAAACATACACACAGACACACACCAACCATCCTCTTGTGCTCCGTAAAAACAATTATGTGCATTTATTTTCCACGGATCTCTTAAAGTGCACCAGATTGATGCGTTTAAATGTTAAGTGCATGCCCCTGGACCACATTAGAGGGTTTGGAATTCAAACAAAATTCACAAAATAGGGGCCCCCCAAACAACATTTTGCATTGGGCCCCCCAAAAGCTAGAAACGGCCCTGCTCATGATCATTAAATATATTACAAGGTAGGTAAACCAGCACACAAATACAAACAAAGACACTGGTTAGGGGAAAGAATTTTAAACATAAAAGTAAATATGTACGAAATTTGGGCTAGGTTCCAATCGAACAATAGGGACCTGCAAAGGTCACTGTGTAGGACTATTCTAGAATGTCTGGCCTGTCAAGGGGGAGTCCAGTCCTTCGAAATGGAGCATAACCTTGCCCTCACTTAGCTCTAACATATATATGGAGAAAAAAAAAACATGGTCGCTCAGAGCACGACTGTTACTACGGCTTTCTACCACCTGATTGGCTGTGAGGTAACTTAAGACAGGAACAGGAAATGCATTACCGTACCTAGCAGTACCACTGAATACGCATGACCCAGGACAGTAGCACCAAACCACTTACAAATGAGTGACAGCAGCTATAGGGGGCTGAAAGGTAATTATGGGTAATGTAGTCTACGGGGGTTTCTTATCTTATCGCAGAGTCTCTAGTTGAGTCTACCCTTCGTGGAAAAAAGTCTTGGGAAAACGTACGTGTGTGTGTGTGTGTGTGTGTGTGTGTGTGTGTGTGTGTGTGAACATGGGTGCATGTAGCCTGTGTTCTGAGCTGTCCTCAATGTTCTCCATTACGTTGAAATGAGAGACTATTCTCCTACTGTTTAGATTCTGCTCATAGTGACGTTATTTTCTAGAACCATGGCATTGCTGTTGAACCTTACATTTGTTACCTAGTACACGGTGTATTATGTATCACAATAGAATATAGAGTATACGCCATACACCATACATACACCATGTATATATATACATATGTGTGTGTGTGTATATATATACACTGTATATGCAATAATATGCATCGTAATAGAACACTAAATGTTGCCTCTCGATACTTGGTGAATACACAGTATAAATATAAACATACGTGTGTATACTGGTTCAAAGGTCAATGTTTGGTGTCGTGCTAAACTCTACTGTATGTCGGTTAAGGTTCCATTTGAAGGGTTCTGGGTGTTCAGTGTGTCAGACTCTGTTGGCACAGGGCTGCAGTGTTACTGGGTGTATGAAGGAGTCTATCTGTGGGCTAAGCCTGGGAGTGAGCTGGTAGCCTGCACTGTACCAAACTCTATTTTATAAACGTCTGCTGATCTGCATCTCTATTTTGTAATCACTTCAACTCTTAACTTTTCTCTTTCTTTCTTTCTTTCTATCTTTCTTTCTTTCTTTCTTTCTTTCTTTCTTTCTTTCTTTCTTTCTTTCTTTCTTTCTTTCTTTCTTTCTTTGGTTGTTTCCGTTGTTTTTGTCGTTTTCTTTCTTTCTTTTGTTTGTTCTTTCGTTATTTTTTCGTTCTTTCTGTCTGTCTGTCTTTCTTTTCGTCCTTCCATCCTTCCATCCTGCCATTCTGCCATCCTTTCGTTGTGAGTAGGTCAGACCTCACTGTGGCAGCATTGACCCTCAGAGGCTGCAGGCCCTGGCGCCTCACACTAGTCTAGTGTTACCGTGGTGATGGAGGCTGTAACTCAAGCCCCTCATTGTTCCTGGATGGCACTCCGGTTGGCATGCAGTGCCCAAACGGGCTCGGGGCCGAGCCTCCTGGTCACGTTGTGAAAGTCGAGAGGATAAGGTCAGTGATGCAACTTTTCCGCGGCGCACACACACACACACACACACACACACACACACACACACACACACACACACACACACACACACACACACACACAAGCACACGTTCGCACCAGCGTTCGCAGGCTTACGATAACATTACACACCGCTAATGTTTGCCTCTCCTCACCGCTTATTCTCTGTCCTTTGTCTCCGCACACAAAGCTTTCTCTTTCTGTCTGACACACTACAAAGCACGCGCACACACACACGCACGCACACACACACACACACACACACACGCACGCGTGCAAACACTCACTGGCAAGCTGCAGGGAGTAGTGTGGTGAGGTGAACGTCTTGAATAATTGATGCTGTCAGGGCTGTTCGTGGAAGGCTCTGGGAGTCTGTTTTCAGAAACCCGACCCCCCTTGGTTCTGCTCCACTATACCTGTGCTGGCCCCCAGCCAGAGCACAGAGCGGCCTCAGAGGTCCCTGGTTCCCGGAAACCGCTTCGGTTCCCCGTCGGGCCGCGGCGCTGGAGAACAACACGCCGGGTGTTTCTGCTGTGTTGGTAGTCGCCATGTCTACAACGCTGGGGTCAAGATGGACAGAGCACGATAGAAAAGAGAGAAAGGGGAAAGTACACCGCAGGGGGAAGTGAGAGAGAGAGAGAGGAGAGAGAGAGAGAGAGAGAGAGAGAGAGAGAGAAAATGAAAGGGGGATGAGTGGTGTTGATAGATGAAAGGCGAGGAGCAGGGGGGCCAGGGGCCCAGTGGTCCACTGAGGCATCGCCTTACCATTAATAATGGATAGCAGAGCCATCTAGCCATCGTTGATGGATGAGTCAGTTCTGCTCCAGTTCTGGGTGGGCGGAACCCGATGTGGAAAGAGACAGGAAGTGGACATAGGTATGGGTGCAGTTCAAACACAGCGTCTGTATGTGCGTGTGTGTGTGTGTGTATGCGTTTGTGCGTGTGTGTGCGTGCCTGCATGTGTGTATCATGCACGAGTATGTCTGTACATCTGTGCCAGTGTGTTTGTTCACTCACTATAACTTTGAGCTTCCCTGTGCCTTTTAAGAGTGTGAACGTGCATGTAAGCGTCTCTGTGTGTGTGTGTGTGTGTGTGTGTGTGTGTGTGTGTCTACAGTAATCAGTCTGTGAGACTGTATGACAACAGCTTTATTGAGTATGCTTGACCAGCCACACCAGCAGAGAGGTGTCAGATGTGGCCTCAGAGATAGAGTGGTCGTTGCCGTGGCCACTCAATATCCCATCAGTCTGGGGCTTAGATTCCCACCCCCTCAAATCCCTTTCTCCTTTCTTTGCTTTTCATTCCTCACTCTCTCTCTCTCTCTCTCTCTCTCTCTCTCTCTTTCTTTCAATTTCCAATGATCAAGGCTCTATATTCCCAGATGCGTGTATGCTATTGTTGCAAAATCAAAACGTCTATGTTCTCTCTCACTGACTTGAAAACTATTTGCGTTATCAAAAAAAGATAATAAAAATAGGATTCTTCTTCTTTTCTATCTGGTTCCCTATTTAAGAAATTCTTAAATGTTTTTTTAAATTAGATTAGTATTATTTCTTCTTTATTGTATCTGAATATGGCTCCTTTCTGTCTGTCTGTGTCTGTCTGTCTGTCTGTCTGTCTGTCTGTCTGTCTGTCTGTCTGTCTGTCTGTCTGTCTGTCTGTCTGTCTATCTGTCTGTTTGTCAATCTGTCCATCTGTCTGTCTATATGTGTGTCTGCCTATCTGCCTACCTCTCTGTCTACCTGTCTATCTGCCTATATATTTGTCTGTCTACCTGTTTATTTGTCCGTCTGCCTACCTGTCTGTCTGTCTACCTGTCTATCATATCTCACTTTCCCCCCACCAATGGGAAGTCACGCCCTCCTCCTATAGCTCTAATCGGGTCTCAGCTGGGAGCCTTGTTAAGGAAACCATCTAGGGCTTGAATCGCTGTGAAATAGAGACAGAATCGGTAGATAAAGCACAACATTGGGCTGCCATATCAACCCTACACATGGCTGACAGAGGTGATGGGACTGACAGCGAGGCAGGGGGGGGGTCTTTGGGGACGTCTACGCATTTTTCGTTAACCGGATAATTGATGTTTATCTACTGAAGGTGGTCATACTGCTGTCGATTATCCATCGTTTGGTCCAGATTGCTTTGGAGAGGGAGTAGAAGCCCGAGGCTGGGCTATACCCTTCACTCAGGCCCGGTGAGATCCATAGCCGTCGGAAATTGCATTGTTTACATCAGTCGGAGGCTTGGAGCTGCTGGAGTCAGATATTTATTACAGTGCTCCCTGGAATGTTAATTGAGGGACAATCTCCAGGAACACAAACCACTACAGTCTCACTACAATCTGAGTCCTAATGCACTTTTACTCTCTGTGTTCCATCTAACAGCTGTCAAAACGGTGTGTGTGTGTGTGTGTGTGTGTGTGCGTGCGTGTGTGTGAGTTTCACATTGACGGTTTGAGTGTGGAGACGGTTTTATAAGCGTCTCCAGATCCTGTCCCCAAACAAGCTTGTGTTCTTTTCCTGTTTTCTTTCCTCACTCATTCAGGGGCTGGATGCTTCTATAACCGACTCACCAAAGCCGCTTAGAGCAGGGGCCCTGCTGGGGGAAAGGGGGGAGTAAGGAAGTGGGGAAATTGGGGGATGAAGAGAGGGAGAAAGAGGGATGAGAGGAAGGTTTAGGGAGAAGAAGATCGAGGGGCAGAGGGGATCAGTGTCATTGAGAGATTGAATAAATGATTACGGGATATTCTGGGATGTATCCAATTTGGGCTTGAGCCCTCTACAATCTGTCTAATGGGTGAAGGAGGAGGGGGGGGGGGGGGGTCTGTGGGGTGGTGCGCAACTCGACAGTTGGTTTTCAAATGTAAACAAATGTAAGATAATTCAATCAAGGGTGTTAGAGACAGAAGATTCACGATAGGCTTAAAGACAAGTAAAAATTACTGAAATAGCTTATGAGAGCAGCTGTTGGTGTGTGTATGTGTGTGTGTGTGTGTGTGTGTGTGTGTGTGCATGTGTGCACGTGTGTGTGTGCGTGTATAGATAGATAGTAATATCTTAATTTGGATTTATGTGAAATGGAGGTGATTAACTGTACTGTATTAATGAATCTGACTTGGATATAAACAAATAAGTTGTATGTGTGTGTGCGTGTGCGTGTGCGTGTGCGTGTGTGTTTTGCCGGCACATGGAGTGTGTACCAGGCCAAGGACACCATAAGGAGTGAACTCACTAGAAATAGCCACAGATCCATCCCAGGTTTAGACCTGATTACAGAATGGCTAGGCCAAACAAATGGCTCCAGTGGAATCTAGGTATTAGAGGGAAAAGACCAAAGTCCCTCAACTGGCAAGACTAGTCATCTTATAGGACTTTACCCTCAAAGGCAAAAGGGCCTCTTTTTTGCATCCCTTCTTTTGAAATGAAGATATAAAAAAGAAAGATTACACTGCAAGTTTCTTTTTTCCTCACTTAAAATCCCCTTAAAATGCCCTTCTTTGACATTACATTCTATGCAGTAGTATGCTGGCAATTCTGTCTGTCGAAAAAAAATGATTTTAAAGTGTAGTTTATATCGACAACGATCGTTGCCATTTGTTGTGCCTCTACCAGGTGTGAACGTCTCGGCCAACCAGGAAGACGAGACGGACATGGAGACGTTTCAGATGGAGATCGACATGGAAACCAGGAAGTGCATGTTAAGAACCAGCCAGGGGAACTACTGGACTCTGGTAGCGCACGGAGGCATCCAGACCACTGCCTCGGAGGCGTGAGTAACTTAGGAGTGTTGCTATTCTTTTCTTTTTCTCCTCTCTCTCTTTTTCTCCTCACGTTTTCTCAACGTCGCGAATAAAAAGTGCAAGACAAAACATGTTGTAGCTCCGAAACCCAGCCTTTGGTTTTAAAACCCCTACTTTGTGGTAAAATATTATAGAGCCTATTTAAGACCATTCTGTCAGACAAGGCAGCGCATGATCCAGAAACTTTATTATTACAGTTAATAAAGTTTATTAATAATGTTTTACTATTAACAAAAACATTCAATTTATTATCTAAAGATCTGTGCAGAAGTATTGACCTGTTGGGATCAATTTAAACCCTTCATCAATAACTCCTCACCTTCAGGTCAGCCGACACCATGTTTGCAGTGGAGTGGTTGAGCCACCGGGTGGCACTGAAAGCCAACAATGGCAAATATGTGTGCACAAAGAAGAACGGTCAGCTACTGGCTGTCAGTGACTCTATAGGTTTGTAAATTCTTTGTATTTGAGAACCGCTCCATCTACTTCGCATCATAATTTGTAAAGAACTCTCTTTATTTGGAGATTATGATACTTTAACGGTAGTTATGTGGTGTGTGTCTGTTTTGTATACTATAGTTACATTTAAACTTCACGGTGCATCACAAAATCACACATATTCCAGTTGTCTGTGTGTGTGCCTTTATGTTTGTGTGTACAGTAAAATGCGTGTGTATGTGTGTGTTCTTTATTTATCGCCATCCTTTCCTCTTATTCTCACTCACTCACTCACTCACTCACTCACTCACTCACTCTCAATTATTAAAACTAGAGACCAAGTAATTTATCGTCATATCACAGATACAGTATATTGGTCACTCACTGTCTTTATTCACCCACCTACTCCCTGTCTTTTCTCACACTGTCTCCCTCTGTTTACTCACTCATTTCTCTCTCTCTCTCTCTCTCCTTCCCTCTCTCAGGTGAGGACGAGCAGTTGATTCTGAAGTGGATCAACCGCCCCATGCTGATCCTGAGAGGAGAGAACGGGTTCATATGCCAGCATAAGAACTCCAACGTGCTGGACGCTAACCGCTCCGTCTACGACATCTTCACCCTGCTGTTCAGTGACGGAGCCTACCACATCAAAGGTAAGGTGTAAACACACACACACACACACACACACACACAAACAAACAAACAATAACACACAGAAACACTCACAAATACCGTACACTCACACATCCAAGAGTTCAAAGTGTAGTAGTACATAGTTACGTTTTTAAAGATGACTATAGCATGCATTGCCAGAAAGATGGCCACAAACACATACAGCAATCAAACACGTACCCACCCCACCCCACCCCCGACCCCACCCCCTCTCTCTCTGTCCCTCTCTAACCCTCCAGGTGTCGGAGGTCAGTTCTGGTACGTGAACAGCGGCGGTCTGGTGTGTTCCGACGGAAAATCCCCGGAGGACTTCACGTTCGAGTTCCTGGAGCACAGACGCATCGCCATCCGGGACAAAGACGGCAAATACCTGCGAGGGGACCAGGGAGGCAACCTGAAGGGAGACGGACTCATCGCCAACAGCTCGGCATTGTGGGAGTACTGATGCGTAACCCGGGTAACCCGAGAGAAGCGGGTAAAGGAAAAGTTCTGTTACAGAGCCATAATGACGCAATGAACAGCGGACACTGATGGAATACAAGTTGTTATTTGGCTAAATAAATAAATAAATGACAACGGCTTTTCAATAAAAAAAAACGTAAGTAACGAGAATTGATTGAAATGTTAATGAAGGCTGGGCACCCATCAGGACGACGTAAAGAAGCAGCTCATCCAGGATCTGATGTGGGAACACTGTAACCTTTCTCTGCTCTCCAGAGCACAGGCTGAACTCCATTGTGTTGAACACGTATGTGTGGCACAGAGGAGAGTTTCACTTACCGTATAAACACCCATTTTGTCCTTGACGCACGCGTTAGGGCAGAGCAGCGGAAAGCTAAAAGAGAAAAATCACTCTAAAGCCTGTCGGTTTTTTTTTGCGGAAGTGGAAGCACACCCTTTTAATCAAAAAGTATTGTTATCTTATTTCCTTTTTTTCTATGATAACCTTTGCTGGAGGGTCGTCGTTTTTCCTTTCTTCCATGATTACACTCAAGGCAGTCCCACTGTGGGGTTTCACGTGTTCACCATATCACTTCACAATGAATGTGTTGATGCGAACGTCAGCCCTCAATTCACCTCTCTAATGACTGATTAGGAATCCTCCTCTAAAGCAACTCATATTTCCCCATTTATTTTTTCATTTGCCTGTCTTCCTTTAGTCTTTATTTTTGTACGTGCATTTGTCTTTTTTTGTCATTTCTTTTGATAGTTCATAAAAATGAAATGCTATAGCGAATGGCAAAATATGTGCTCCAGTGTATAAGAAGTGAGGTAGAAGTGCAACACTCTCTGGGACATACTGTAAGAGTTGATGTAAGATATGGAAATCATTCTCCTCATCCAGAGTGAGGAGAGGAGCTCCCGTCATACCGGTAGCCACAGGGTTCCTACCACTCATGGTAATTGGAGGAAGCTGTCACTGTGAGCACCAATTTACTTCATTATCGTTGATATTTATAGCCCTGTGAATTGACGTAGATTTTTTTTTTTTTTTTTTGGTTACATCACCAATAGATGTTTAATGATGTTTTTTTTTATTTATCATTCTTTACTGAAGTGTGGCAGCTGCGTCCTGAAAATAGTTTTTAAAAGTTCCAGCAAGTTGTTAATATGAGTGTCCATTACATCCTTTATTAAAGATATATAGTGTCATAGTTGCGAATTAGAAAATAGACTAGTAATGTGCATCATGCGGATCTTATTGCTGCAATAGGTAAAACTCCAAAACAAATAATAAAAAGCATCTTTCCTCTGTAAAAACGAACGGTATTGCTGTCAGATAAAAGTATAAAAGTGTCTAGACAAAGAACAGACGTGTGTACCAACAACCAAAGGGCTTTGGTATTGCCCTCTCATAACAGCTTACCAGCATAATAAATTATTACTCCGTCAAGCTAAATATCTCTGGGAAAAATGTTGTGCAGACACAAGTATACATAACTTTATGTCCCGAGTTCATGTTATCTATGTTTTATTAACTGTGCAAGCTTCTTTCTTTATCTTATATTAATTACGTTGATGCTCCGACCCAAAGCTCACTGGGATACGTAGTTTTAAGCTGTTCAAATAATGGGGGTTTGGTTGTCTCGGGGCTGGCTGTAGACACTCATAAGATCTGCCGTGCTAATTTCCGTAGATGGCCCTAACCCAAAGCCCTCTGGGACACGTAGTTTTAAGCTGTTAGATAATGAGGAGCGGGTTCTCCCGGAGCTGTCTGTAGACGCTCAGAAGATCTGTGCTGCTCCTTCCTGCAGACGCCCCTGACCCAAAGCCTTCGGGATACGATGAGAGCCGGATCTGATCCAATGCAGCCTAGGAAAGAGAGGTAAAGAGATAAGAGGAGGCAGAATACAAAATAAAGGGGGAAATTACAATCAAAGAGAAAAGTTAATATAAACACATAGATAAAGCAGCAACATTAAAACATTACAATAAGGAAAATCTCAAATGTTGAGCTGGATTGGTCTCCCGGACTAACTTTCATCTGATTGCACTGTATATTTCACTAGATTGAAATTAGATTCTTACAATAAAAGTGTCCCCTTAACTGTGAAAGTCGAGAAACATGAAGGTACTTCTAAAGTTTCAGGTGTGGCCTGCTCATACCTCGGCCCGCTGTAGTGCCCTCCTCAACCAGAGGCCCTCCACTTTCACTGAGGCCCCAGCCTTCCCAGGAGACCCCTGGAGCAGACCCTGCAAGTTGAAACAGCCAAAGAAGAAGATTCATGGAGTCATTTGAAAGAAATTCCTCTTAAGAGTTCTTTATTCAGTGGTCCATCACATGCTTTCTTTCAAAAGCGTGAAATATAGTCACGCTTTGGTAGTCTTTGAGTGTGTGTGTGTGTGTGTATGTGTGTGTGTGTGTGTGTGTGTACCTGAACACGTCTTAACACGGCGTGGTGCAGTCCACACACAGCCACTATGGAGGAGCTCTTGAGTCGAAGCTCCACGACAGCCATGGGCCCCTCCTCATCCTCCCTCACCCCGTCCACAGTCAGCTGGATCAGACACAATGCAGTTACCACGTGTTTACCACGCCCACACACAAAGGCTCTGACTCTAGAACCACTAGTACATCAATATTTATGTTTAGAAATAATATGAGACACGTTTTTATAAAAAGGATTTTAAACCTAGTTGAACAGGTGTTATAGAACCATAGAACCCTTGTTTCACATTTAGGACATTATTAGTTACGTTAAATAAATACTAATACACAAACAAGTTTTTTTTTTTATCGTGTTGGAAGCGGCCACCCACCTCTGTGGCAGTCAGTTTGACCATGTGCCCCCCCGGTCCTCTGGCCAGTACCCCTGCCCCGCCCTGAGGCCCCCCGCCCCCTTCGTCCCTCGCCTCCAGTCCACCGGAGCATCTGGACAGCAGCCAGGCCAGGACAGAAGAGCACAGGCTGGGCGAGGGCACCTTCTTCGGTCCCTGGAGGTCCAGACCTGGAGGTCCCGGTTCCAACGATGCTCTGAGCAGCTCTGATGACACCCTCAGGCTGGCGGTGAACGGAACTCCATCCGAAGTTTTCGAACCTCCTCCTTTTTCCGTTCTCCCAGCCCCAAAGAGCCTACGACCGTTTAAAAACGTTCTGACGGTAATCATGTCGGGGGTTTCCGCGGCGGCGACGTTGCCGTGGGAGCTGTGAGCTGCTCCACCCACTTGCAGAACGTCCAGCCAATCCACAGTCAGCGTGTCCAGAGCAAGACTGACGCAGTAGCTGTCCAATCCCGGTGGGTCCTCGTTGGCTAATAGGCGGGTCAGGTCTCTTTTCCCAGCAGGCTTTGCAGCGAGAAACCAGGGAGCAGCTGACTGACATGGGAAAGGATGTGTCGCCTGCGGTTGTCAGGGGCAACGTCACATCTAGTTTATCGCCTGGGTTCTAATTCTGAAAAGGAACGAGAAAGTCGTGGAAGAGTTGTCAGCTCCTGGAGAGAGAGGACGAGAGAGAGGTAGAACTCTGATGCACAATGTCCAACCGCGCTCCAGAACGTACAAACTGGAATTTTCCAGGACACAAGTCAGGCTCAAGCAGTCTCTCTGGAGCGACCGACTCCACTTGGCAGCAACACGACATTTGATTGGCTTGTCCGGGACGGTCGGGCTGCCTCAGCAGTGATCTGGTTGGCTAGAATCAGGCCGCTGATGTTCAACACCTGGTTCAAGTGTTGTGAGGGTTTTGTTTTTTCGACTGAAGGGCGCTCTTCAACACTGATCCTCTAGTAAAAACAGACAGATGGACAAAGAAGTTCAGTTCAGACATACTGTACACTAATCGGGATAATTTCACCATCCACAAGGTTATCAGCAACACATAAATGTACATGTGTCAAATAACAAGAGTCAAGAATGATGTATTTAAGTGTTTACTCACCTCTCGCAGACATCACCAATGGCAGCCAAGAGATCCCTCATCCTCTGGCCCACCTGCAATGAGGAGATACTGGGTACTCCTCCACCGTCCGTCCCCTTGGGCAGAGAGATTCTATGGAGCCTCCCTCGACTGGAGAGCCCCAGCAGCTCCACCACACCTGGAGGACCTGCAGATGCACATTACAGACATAAGCTACTCAATAATATACATACAGAAGCATTGTATGAATGTGACATTGCACACAGAACGTGCGCGCGCACACACACACACACACACACACACACACACACACACACACACACACACACACACACACACACACACACACACACACACACACAGTTGCATAAAAGACAAGGTAAAACAATGAAAAATAGGGAGGTTCAAGGACGCACGATGAAAACTTCATGCTAGTCCAGTACCGTTGTTAGTGGGTGGTAGAGCAGCCAGGGCGATCACCCTGCACACATTCAGGCTGATTGGGCTTTGAAGAGCGGCGGCTTTGTTCCACCTCTCCCCTCCTGGACCCTGGCCTCGCTGCTCTGAGTGGCCTGCTGCCTCACCCCCTCCTGGGCTTCCCATCCTTGCTCTACCCGCTGACAGATCCAGAGACAGGAGGTCTGAGCCTGTGCTGTAGTAAAGATGGCGGCTGTCTGCGCACGCACACACGACTGGGCCCGACACGTATCCCTCGCTGAAGCCCGCCACTTGGCCCCCCTCCTCTGGCCCCCCATCGCAGGTGCGGACCAGCACCACCCTCCCGTGACGACCCACGGCCACCATACAGATACAACTTCCTGGTCTGGTTTCCCCGGCAACAGAAGTTCCTATGAAAGCGATTGGCTGCTCCAGGCTGTGCAGAACTCTGATGCGTGACCCGGGGAAACGCAAAGGAAAGAAGCACAGGCGCCCATCTGGGAGGCCGCAAAGGACTATGGGTGACTCTCCCAGGGCTGCGTCGACCCCAAACAGGAGGCTGAAGAGGACTGGCTCGAGGAGAAAATGGCCGTCCCCGAGTGTCGCCACTGCCGACGAGGAGGAGGCGGACACACACGCCAGCATAGGACGCCAACTTCTTCCTCTGTGGTCTTTGGACTCGTCATCGCACAGGGCAGCTGGGACCACGGGCAGGCAGAGTTCACAGGTCGTCTGCAGCGATGACCCCGGCAACGAAAACAGGGTGAACCACCAGACAGAGTTTCTCTGGGACACGGTGAGGAGAGTAGCACCAATCAGCATCAGAGAACACACCCCTTCCTCTCTGACTGCCAGCCAATCAGGGGACGCTTTCATTAGGACCGGGCCAGGGGATTGGCTGGCGGAGGAGGAAGGAACCCTGGAAAGTGGGGGACAAGGCGGATGAGAAGGCTATTTGGGGTATTGTCCAATTTAGATAACAGTGTTTATGTGTGTATTTGTACCTTGAGATGAGCGAAGGTAGGTTGACACAGTATACGCCATCCTTCTCACACGCAGTGTATAGGAGCTGTTTGTCCTCACTTTGAGCTATAGAGACCACAGGACCAGGGAACTGAAGTACTGCCTGGAGTTAACATAATACCAGCATAATTCATACAGTCCCTAGTCAAACAACGAGAAAATAATCATCATCATCAACTAGCTTCAACTAACCAGACAAGTTTAGTATAATTGACGCTATATAAGCAAGTGGACAATTTAGTTGTTGTTGTTGATAGCCCAGTGCTTGCTTAAAGTTGATTGTCAATCCATAGATCGATACCAAAAGGACAACACTTGCCGTTAATTTTGTGTCTTCGGTGTTGAAAATGTGGACCTCGTTGTTTTCGGCAGAGATTACCACATCTCTCCCGTCCCAGATGACTTTGGCAGTACCAAGTAACGTTAGTGTGGATGCGGATAGTGAACATCCCAGTTCTGCCAAAGTGTCTACCACACACCTGCCCTCCATTACCGTGTAACATTAACACTATCTAAAGTAACAAGACCATAAATGCACACGAATTTTACCACACTATCGACGTTCGTTTCTTATTTCACAGACTGCCACACTTCTTTATAAATAATGCACGCGTTTACATGCACCAATCTAACTTCACATGAAACCGGTTGTTGATGTAGAATGTCACTTCCACCCGCGTGTTTCAGGCCAATCCGGGTCGGAACTACATTTCCCATAGCAAAATGGCGGAAATGTGTTTGTGGCTCCCACCAATCAAAATAGTCCAGTGAAGCGTCCGCCGAAATTTCAAAAGTCGTTTTAGTTATCGCTTTCCTGTTGTTGTGTTCTTCGTGATTTTAGCTATTTTCTCTCGTAAAATATTTTAGAAAAGACAACATGGATCCACACACCGAAGAACACACAAAAATGTACTTTTATGAAAACAGATTAAGTACCTATGTTGGATGGCCATTCGATGAGGGTTGCGCTTGCACTCCCGAAAACGTGAGTTATTTTCCAGCAAGCTAGGTTGCTAACGCTAAGGGTTAAGGTAGAAGATAGAAAGTATACATTTAATGTCACGTATTGTTCATACTGCTGAGTGCTGAAATAATCTAACGCTGGTTTGAAAATGCGAGTCGACTTACGTTATTTCATTCAAATTGGCAATGCAAGTGTTGGTTTTGTTTTCTTGTTTTGACATTTCTTAATCAGCTGTTCTGTTAATGTTTTTTTTTCATATTTATCAGTCATTTTGTTGTTGTTTTTTGCTCTTCTGTAGATGGCCAAAGCTGGCTTCATCCACACTCCCTCAGACAATAGCCCTGACATCGCCATGTGTTTCTTCTGCCTCAAAGAATTGGAAGGTTGGGAGCCAGATGATGACCCAGAGTAAGTTAGTTTCAAACCTAAAAATGTAGCCTGAGACTTTTTGAGTTTGTTTTTTTTACCAAAACCTCGTAATACTGCTTTCGAATACGTTATTGCTTACAATGTCATGCAAAAATACTTAAACATATAAATATTCATAATAATCGCGTGAACATGGAGCTCAATTTGAGTTCCTCAACGTGTTAGGTAAATTGATAAATGTGGATAGGCACTCAGCTAATATTATAATGATTACGGATGTTGATTCTTTTCATCACCAGTTTCTTAATCTCCGTTGTCTATTTATATTACAGAAAGGAGCACAGTGCCCATTCACCAAGCTGCCACTTCATTGCCCTGAAGAAGGATATCACCCAGCTCACTGTGGAAGAGTTCATCAAGCTGCAGAGAGAGAAGCATAAGTTTATCATTGTAAGATCAAGTCCAGTTAATTTGGAAAGCACGTTTTCATACACAGGGCAACTCAGTGTTTTTACATTATAATCCATTATAAGCGTGTTAAGACATTAAAGACTCTATAAGCATGTTATTAAAATAAATAAGACTTAATGATCGTAAGCTAAAAACAGTTCAAAGTAATCATAATAAAAGTAATAGTAAAAACAGGTTTCCTCAACATTACATGAGGCCACATCTTATCTTATTTCTTTTTATAATTTTGGTAGAGACAAGATTACTATTGATTGATTGAGAGGCAATGTATGCTCACACACTTGCCCTTTGATACTGACTGACTGAAATCATTATTTTTTCATTTGAAATCCAGTTGTGTGTGTGTGTGTGTGTGTGTGTGTGTGTGTGTGTGTGTGTGTGTGTGTGTGTGTGTGTGTGTGTGTGTGTGTGTGTTTGAATCTGTCTTTGTAGGCATAAACATGTGTCTGCGTGTATAAAAAGGCCCAGACGTCTGATTGAAATGCCTTTTCTTCCACTCATAGAACAAGCGTTGTAATGAAAGCATCACCAAATTTGAAGAGGCAGCAAAGCTGAGACGAGGAGAGATCATCAAGACTGCAATGGGTGAAGAGTGACAAAGGAGAGAGAGAGGGTGACAGGAATGAACAGAAAAAGAAGGGTGGGGGGTGCAACTCTAAACCTTGACTGATAGGCTGGAACTGTCCTATGTCTTTGTTAAAACCTTGTCCTTTTGACGTTTCCATTTTGCCTCGCAGTCGTTGAATGCTGGCTGTATTTCTTTATCATTAAAGATTTTATTTACTCCTTTCTCCGTCACTCAATTTATCATTGCCATCATGTACTCGAGAAAGGTCGATGCCTTCTTAAGCTTATTTTGTTCTGTTTTTGCTCTGTGCTATTTATACATATTCATTTTTGAGTTCAAATTGAATACAAATTTGATAAATACGTTTGCTAGAATTTACATGAAACTCCTGGGTACGATGGGCGTTAACTTGGGTTGTGCGTAAACTTGGTCGCACCATATAAAACAGGCGAACCAGTGCGTCCTCAAAGTGGTTTCATGTGCCTCTTTTTACAATAGAATTGATAGTACAGACTTCGGAGTACGGTAAACTGCCGTCTGTTTCATAGTCACAGAAATATCGATTTACTGCGCTTAATTTAGCCGATTTCTCTAAGAATACCTCGTTTTCGCCAAACATCTTTTTTCGACTGGCGGGGACCCCGTTTATGAACATGAACAAGAAAAAGCAGACTTCTCCTCAACTAGACAAGATGAAGAGGTCTTTTGGCTCGCTGGTGATCACTGCAGGCATTGCCGGTATACTCAGCTTTGCTTTTCTGGCTGCTGCGATTGGGAGTGAGTACTGGTTTATCTTAAGAGTGAACCGAACGAATTGGACCGACTATGAAGACATGGACTCTCATTCCGGACTGTGGCGAATATATGAAGGTATATCAATTACAGTTATTATCCTATTAAACTTTGGCTAATTTAAATTAATATCAAAATAACAACTTTTCGATTTCTAAAGGACCCAAAAAGCCTTCGGTTGCATGATTTCTTAGCATAATATATTTACTAAACCTTTTATCCTGGTCATTTCGTTCAATCCGTAATTCAGATGTGACATTTAACACTTATCATTATCGATCATAATTCATTTTTGCATCTTAACCTATTATAAGCGTTTGTGTAGTCATTTACATTTTGTTCTTTGTACAGGTGGGAAGGTGTATTCTTTTACGGTGGGTTTTTCCAACTACTCTGAGCCTGAGCTAGAAATGCTGAGTGAGTCCTTTTTCACAAATTATTCAAAATATTAAATTCTGTCAGTGTCTGTCTCTAGGATATATATATATATATATATATATATATATATATATATATATATATATATATATATATATATATATAACATAACCTATGTGCAATGGTTTTGCACATAGCAGCTATTTATGGACCATTTGTGTCTGTGAAGCCACTTAAAACTTTATGACAATGCCTTTTGTATAACGTCTGTGGGATTGCTTGGTGTGTGTGTGTGTGTGTGTGTGTGTGTGTGTGTGTGTGTGTGTGTGTGTGTGTGTGCGCGTGCATGCGTGCGTGTGTGTGTGCGTGTGTGCGTTCCACAGACATGCACCGTGTCATTGTGATCCTGCTGCCGCTCAGCCTTGTCCTCTTGGTTTTTGGAGGGATCTGCGGATTGGTCAGTTCTCTGGCTCGGAGCCCCGCCCTGCTAATAGGCTCCTCCTCCTACCTATTTTTCTGCAGTAAGTCCAACGCTTCTATCAAAATTATATATAAATATATATAAATTAAAAACCAAAACATTCTCCTCTACTCTTATTGTGACTGTATGTGTGTATGAGAGAGAGAAAAAGTCATGTCATGAGGTTGCCTGAAGTTAAGCAGGGACATGGAAACTGGAAAACAGGACCGTCCATGGAGGCCATTGCCAGCATTAAATCGTAGTGTGTCAGTCCAGGGAGGATGAGATGGAGCACAGGAGATTAGCCATGTGGTTAATGGTAGCCGAGGAAGGGCCCTCACCACCATGGGGCCGAGTTCAGTTCGGGACCACAGACCACTGATTGGTTCGGATGTAACGCGCATGCTCGCACGCAGCTTACACACTCTCTCACACACAGAGAGAGGGAGACAGAGTGAGAGTAGACAGGGAGTAGGTGGGTGAATAAAGACAGTGAGTGACCAATATACTGTATCTGTGATATGACGATAAATTGCTTGGTCTCTAGTTTTAATAATTGAGAGTGAGTGAGTGAGTGAAAGAGTGAATAAGTGACTGAGTGAGTGAGTGAGTGAATGAAGAACACACACATTTTACTGTACACACAAACATAAAGGCACACACACAGACAACTGTAATATGTCTGATTTTGTGATGTATGTTGAAGTTCTAATTATAACTATAGTAAACAAAACAGACACACACACCTACACACACACACACACACACACTCACACACACACACACACAAACAGACACAGTGACAAAACAATACATGGCTTCCCAAACCTTTCTTCTCGTGGAAAGGGCCTTAGGAAATAGACTTCATCCCAGACTCCACTAACGGTTCATTTGATATTGACGGGCAAAAACAAAAAAGGATGGATAAAAGGAGTTGGAGGAGATTGAAAAAGAAAGAAAGGACAGGGGTCAAAAAAGGAAATGATGAAAAAAAGATATAGAATAAGATCTGCTCTGTTTACTACGCTTTTACATGACATGGGCATTGGGTTTATAAACCTGTCCCTAATTGTGAACGCGTCTTAATTTGACAGGCTCCATTTCCGTTTGCCCTGAGAGGTAGTTAGCAAGACCTTAAGAGGTAGTGGAACAGAAGTGGGGATAACCAAATACCAGGAAGAAGAAAATTAACAACTGTGTGTGTGTGAGTGTTAGTGTCTGTGAGTGTTTTTTAGTGTATCTGTGTTTGTGAGTAATTTAGTCATTCAGAGTGCACACCTACAAAACCAGTGTTCTATTTGCAAACCAAGGCCCCTGATGGTGTATTACTTCCAACACCCAGGTAGCCAAGATAATTATTACAATTCTCAATTTAATGTTCCTAGTAGTGCTTTCTCAGTAAAAATAATAAAAAAAATGCTTTCACCACCAATCATCATCTTGCCTGAACCTCTTCTTCTTTAGAAGTAAACGCTTGAATATGTTAGCTTTTCAGAATACATGAATAGAACAGATTAAATGCAGTTGTTTGGTTGTTAGATTAATTGAGTAATTGATTTAGAAAGTGTTTTGGGAAAGTGGCTGTCTGGTTTAGCACCGACAACAGTTTTTTATTTTTTACAGAGTACTAAAGAAAAAAGCCACATTTTTCATTTGTCCTCTTTCTCAGGTTTCTTAGTGCTGGCGGTCCTATTTTAACTCTTTGTCTGCTACATCCTTGTATCAGTGCCAGGCCAAACTGGACTGAACTGGGCTTTTCTGTCTTGCTTGATCCGTTCATCCATCATAGGGAGACCTTGGAGCTCTGCTTTAAATGACATTCGACCCAAACAGGGGCCGTCCTGTTTCGGTCCAGACTGACTGGTTTTGTTCTGTGGTGTCAAAGATGTCCAAATGTCATCACAGGCGTGGAACCAGTTTATTTTGAAGGGCTTTCAAGGCACCACCGACACCCTTGGTTTAAAATCTCCAGACAGGGTGCGTGTGTCCCTGTCTCTGGCCATGCAGCCAGGACTTAAGACCTTTATAAGAAAGGCTTTGTGTGAGAGGAGGAAGAGCTGGTTAAGCTGGCTCTCCACAGCCTATAGCTTTAATCAGTAGCACATGGCGACGTTTGAAATGCAATCCAGTTTGGAAATTAGATTGGAGTTGTCTCGCTTTCTTTCTCTGCGTGTGAATGATTCCCGTTTCTGGCAGGATGTGCTATCCTCATGCACCCTCAAATGGCCTTACAGAGAAACTGTAAGATCACCTAGATGAGAGTTCTGTCTCTCTTGCTGTCTCCAGCTCTCTGCCTCTGAGAGAGAGAGAGAGAGAGAGAGAGAGAGAAAAATACTACAAATTGTATAATAATGAAGACTGTAAATTCCCCCAATGGGATACAATAACCCCTAAATGAAAAATTTTTGGAAAGTGAGCCTTTCTTTCTTCCGCCTTCTCACTTGTGGAACTACCGTTTGTCGGAAAGCCGGAAGCCTCCTGATCAGCCAACAAACTTATCATGTCTGTTCATTTGAAATTCCCTGTTAATTGCTGTTAACGATCGTATCGCTTTTCTCCGTCTCATTTTCTGCGCTAATTAGTCAACGATTCTGATTGGCGGTTGATTATCTCCCCTGCTGGGCTATCTGTTGAGACCTCTAGCTTTCTCGCAGCCCTGAACATTCTATCAGCATGTAATTGATATTGCCTTAGTAATGTTCCTTTCTTTATTACCTAGCAACGCCGCTGTGGTTCGTGAGATTGTCATACTGAAGTCTCTTTATGTTCTTCTCTGACAGGAGTTTAAGGTACTCTCGGGGATTTAACTGTAAAATCTGGATATCTCATTTCTATTTGTACAGCTATTATCGAATGTAATCTATTATTTGATTAGTAGTACTTCGTGGAAGGGCATTCCCCTGTTTGTTGAGAGATGAACAATTAAAATACATAGTCTTAACTTGCTCTCTCTGGTGTCATCAACCTGCTGCTCGCGTGGGATACTCCACTGTAGTCCCTCCTTGGAGTGCGCTCTGTTGAGTATGTAAGTGCTGAACTGCGTCGTTGTAGCGTTAAATGGAGATTGGGTTATCTGAGTACAGTGTGTTGTGTGAGGCACTTTGAGAATCGACTCCAGCTGCTTCTCCTCCGAGTCACGTGTCTGTGCGACAGCGGGGGAGGAGGAGTCTCCTAGCTGGTCTCCTAGCTGGTATCCTAGCTGGTCTCCTAGATGGCATCTTAGCTGGTCTCCTAGCTGGTCTCCTAGCTGGTCTCCTAGCTGGTCTCTTAGCTGGTCTCCTAGCTGGTCTCCTAGCTGGTCTCCTAGCTGGTATCCTAGATGGCATCTTAGCTGGTCTCCTAGCTGGTCTCCTAGCTGGTATCCTAGATGGCATCTTAGCTGGTCTCCTAGCTGGTCTCTTAGCTTCTCCTAGCTGGTATCCTAGATGGCATCTTAGCTGGTCTCCTAGCTGGTCTCCTAGCTGGTATCCTAGATGGCATCTTAGCTGGTCTCCTAGCTGGTCTCCTAGCTGGTATCCTAGATGGCATCTTAGCTGGTCTCCTAGCTGGTCTCTTAGCTTCTCCTAGCTGGTCTCCTAGCTGGTCTCCTAGCTGGTCTCTTAACTGATCTCCAAGCTGGTCTCTAAGCCCACCGGCTCAATAACTGACAGATGCCACCTACTACCAAAACACCTGCTACAGCTTAGACTAGACACCTTGGTCACTGTGTGTGTGCGTGTGTGGTTGTCTTTCTGTTTGTTAAGGGTGTGTGATGCCGTTCTTCTTTCGGTTGGTTGTATGTGTGTGTGGGCTTGTGGCTGTATTGCTGGTTGACTGTATGTGGTTGTCTTTATCTCTCTCTGTGTGTGTGTGTGTGTGTGTGTGTGTGTGTGTGTCAAGTTCTTGAAGGATCGTGGGTAATGCGGCACTGTTCTCTGCTGAGACTCATATTTACTCCACTCTACTCGTGGCCTTCTCTTGACGAGTATTAAAGCAATGCTATTGTTTATGTTCTTTCAGAACTCGTCTAGAATCTCGTAATGAAATTGGGCTGAATATGAGTGTGCCAATGTAAAAAGTACTTAATGGCAGAGTAACTGCCCACAGCTTCCTGTTTGAGATTGCTAAAGTAATCTCAGAACACTGATTACGTCTATTTGTTTTTCCTGTGCGTGTGGGTCTTTACGTGTCCTTGTGTGTGTGTGTGTCTGTGTGTGTTTCACCGTACATGTGTTTCTACGTATGTGTGTTCCTCTCTGTGTGTGTATTTGTGTGTGCGTGTGTTCGTCTGTGTCTGTGTGTGTGCGCGTGTGTATGTCTGTGCGTGAGTGCGTGTATGTTCCTGTGTGTGTCAATGGGTGTGTGTGTGTGTGTGTGTGTGTGTGTCTTTTCCCAGGCCTCCTGACTCTCTCCGGCGTCAGCCTGTACATCAGCTACTCCTACCGGGCACTGGAGGAAACGGAGAGGCTGGTGGGGGCCGAGATGCTGGCCCAGGTCCACACCTCCTTCGGCTGGTCTCTGGGCCTGGCCTGGCTCTCCTACGGCCTGGAGGTCCTCACAAGCCTGATGCTCCTCTTAGCGGCGCACACGGCCAGGCAGGAAGAAAAACATCAGGGGCTGCCCATCTTAGCCTGACTGACCCACTGGATGGAGGAGGGCTGTTTTTTTGGTGGTGTTGTTTTGTCAGGACAGGTTTATATTTAGCCTGATGCATGGATAGGAGCACTCAGATTCTTTGGAGCTCGTCTGGGAATGTAGAAGTAAGGGGGAGAATAATAGAATTTCCTAAAGGGTGTATTTTAGTCACTGGCGGACAACAGCTAATGGTGTGACCTTTGATTGTGCAATTCAGAACTAGATTCCGACCTCTACTGGATCAATTCTAAATTTGACTCACATGTCAGCTCCGTTGTGAGAATAGTCTGGCTCTATTTGCCGTTTAATTTTATGCTGGGGAATAATGCAACAAACTGAGGCAATTGCAATTTTGGAAGCAGAATGGGAGGGGGTTAATCGATTTTCTTGCTTCTAAAGAAAACCCGTGTGTAGTTCTGAATCATAGATAATCTCTTGAGGTGAGAACAAAAAAATACATTTGATCGATCGATATATGATCAAACTGTTGATTATGCCCCCTTCATTTTAATTTTGATAAACCTATCTTTGTTTTTAATGATGGTTAGAATGTTTTCTGAAATCTTAATTTGACCATTCTGAACTGAACTGATAGCTCTCTTGAGGTTGAGGTTGTCTCCTGGAGCTTAGTATAATAAGGTCTCCAATTTTTTTTTACAAAATTGAGTTATTTGCACAGTTTCAATATTTGGGCGTTTATTAATGCCTGTGTGCTGTTATTTTTTATTTAACATTTTGGGGGATTAATGATTCATGAAATAAATAGGTTCCATCTCCAAAAATACAAACCGAGTTGTAGTTATATGGTTCTATCTTCGCGTAATAGTAGTAAAAGCCTAAACGGAGATGGAACCTTATGACACTAAGCTCACGAAACAGCATTGTCACTGTTTCCACCAAGATTTGAATCTCTGAAAAGATTAATGTAATGCTTGGCTACTTAGCATTGACAGATGATTTGTATTTCATGTCAGTCCGAGAGGGACATCTAGTGGTCTTGCCTTTGTGTTACAAAATCTTCAAAACGTATTCCACACAAACTACACTTCGACGTCACGCTGTATCGCATTCGTTAAAGCAACGTCAGATGGTAGTAATCATGTTTTTTTTACTTGGTTCATTTAAATCTAGGAAATGCATAGTAAATAACTTTGAACTGCCAAGACACGTCACGTGACTTTTGGGTGACATTTTTCCTATCAAAGACGCACAGCCCAACAATCTAAAAATTAAGGTTAAAAGTAATAGAGATGCGAGAGAGAGAGAGAGCGAGAGAGCTAGGATCATATCAAATGGCTCGCCCCCTTGTGGGTAAAAGAAACTAACCTTCCCATTGATTTCAATGAAATCTTGGCAAAGTTTGTTGAAGAATAATATTTAAGAAATTACCAGCACAATGCCAAAAGGTTACTGTTCCACATATTGCCAGTTCATTTGTTACATACTCAAGTAATAGTGGCCTACATAAAGGCAGTATTAAAAAGTGGAGAAAAGAACCGCACAAATCTACATGCAATATTGGCAAAATAGTCCTTAATTGGATTAATTTTATGATAAGATAAGTTAAGATAACCTCATGTTTCATATGAAAAAAAACAAAGATGTTTTCCAACCTTCATCTGACAAGTGCACTGTTAAGCAGCTACCTTGGATGTGAACTTCAGATATTTGGAATGGGTATATGACCTGCTTCTATCCCCTTTTAGACATTTTTTCACTGAATAATTCAATACCCCTTAATCATTTCCGGATCTTGTTTTTCGCGGACACATTATTCCAGACACGCTTGTAAGCTTACATGCCACACTTGGGTAACCCAAGATAGAGCTTCCAGCTTGAACAGGAGTGCACCTACATGTGAACAGCGTTTACCTAGTATGAGGAGTACATTAATGCTTATAGTAATGGGTAACGACTCCATTTCATCCCCAATAGCAAGGATTATCATCATATAAACATAAACATTGTACAAAAGCTTCTGTGTGAACATACCCCCTATAGCTGTGAATATGGACTATTAGTTGACTAATGTATCTTTTTCCACACAAACGTTCGAGGAAAGGCAGCGTTAAAAAGTAATAGTTAAACATGTGTTTTTATGTTTTATTATTGACAATCGTTAAGTATTGTATGTTTAAGCATCGAGAATGCAGTGACAGCAATCGTATTGCGAGTTTGTTTCCCCCCTAAAGAGGCTGAGACTTGAAATGCATTGGAGTACCCGTATGTTTGTATTGTCCGGCATTTACAGTAGTAGCCATGGGAACGACATACAGTGTAAAAAAAACAGTAAGGACACATACACGCGCACAATCACACAGTATGGACCGAACTAACTATAAACTGCGTCAGAGTCCGTTTGAGGGCCCGAAGAACACAGCACTCCAGGCTAGAGCAGCTTGCCTTTGACTCACTTGACCTTTCCGCCACAATGGATCCGAGCGGGAAGTGACCTTCGCTGACAATCAACGCCTGGGCGCCAGACAAAGATAAGGCTCTTTGAATTTCAAGCCACACAGTGTGTGTTAGACTACTCCTGCAGTTGACAGGAAATGTACACACAAGGAGGTTATAAAATAAGATTATAAAACACAAACATCGATTTCTGACCCCAGGAACAGGAGATTCATTTGTCTTTCGAGCGCGCGCACTCAAGCACACACACACACACACACACACACACACACACACACACACGATACTTTTATATCTCAATAGGTAACTATGACAACCTAAGCAGCATAATTGTGTCTATACGCACGACTCCCAGCTAAGGGGATTGTCATATTCGATTCATAAGGATTGTGGTAAAAAAAAAAAATTGTTCCAGCATAGCACTGCTAACATCTGACAGATTAAAAAAAACACAACCATCAAAAATAACTTAACTTAGGCTAATCAATAAATCCAAAATATTAATATTTTCAACAA
>CM030187.1:14316842-14344342 GCA_017639675.1 Aplochiton taeniatus
TGTGTGCCTGCCTGTAGGGTACTAGCATGTACACCTGTCTACCTGTACACCTGTCTGTCTGCACACCTACCTAGTGTCTACACCTGTCTGCCTATGCACCTGTCTGTCTGCCTGAAAACATACGTCTCTGCCTGGGAGTCCCTAGCTTGCCTGTGTCTGTCTGAACATCACTCTGCCTGTCAGTGTGTGCCTGTCTGTCACTTATTTATCTGCACACCTCTTTGTCTGTCTGTGTGTCTTGGTCTGCACCCCTGTCTGTCTGCCTAGATACTAATACTCCTCTGCCTGTCTGTCGGAGTCGGTCTGTGAGCTATTCCTTTCTGTCTCTCATTGTGTCTGCCTATATGTTTTTTGTATTGTCTGTCTGTCTGTTTGCCTATCTATCTGTAGTCCTATCTTGTACCGCCTGGCTGTCTGTCTAAAGTGTGGAGTGGGCTTAGGGCCAACGTTGCTCCACGGGCACGACTGGATGGGTCGCCCTCACACACACACTCTTGCACGCACACAAACATACACTAACACACAGTTCACAAAACTGACACACCATTTGTCAACAGTGAGTACATAGCTGTTAAGATGAGGGGGACTGCCTTGATTGACAGTGGTTATGGAGTTTTGAAAAAGCAGAAATCCTTGCCAGTAAACCATTAAAGAGTTTTTTAAAGGGCCTTGAAGCCTAAAGCCATCGATAGTCAACGGATAAAATACATTTTTGAGACAACAAGCAAACTATCCATATCAATTAAAAGGTCATAGAAGTTGACTACAAAAGTGTTCATGGGAAGTTCAAACATTGTGTGGGCGTACTGATGATACAATATACACATAACTCAAAATGCCCCTCTCACCTAACTTACCCGCAGACTCTCCGGTGTTGATCCAGTCCGGATTGGCAATGCTAGCGATGGCAAAGATATCCGCAGCTAGAAAGAGACATCCGGATATGACGGTCAGTTTATCCATAACGTCCAGACGTCGATGAAGATATTTGTCTCTTTAGAATATAGAGATATGTGTGTTTTTATCTCGTGCCAGTGTAAGAGATGCTAAAAACACAACCTTCCATTTCAAAGACCTTTAAGAATGTTGTTCTGCGCTATGTGCTCTTTCATCGTCGTCCTCTTAATAGAAATGAAGGGAACTGTTTTAGAGTCTTGATTAGCAGGCCTATTTAAAGCATTGTCAGGGTGTGCCAAATGTTCGATCAAGTTAGTCGTGTCCTCGTGTCCTAAAAACAGAAAACGCTTAGCCACTACTTGTCTTTAGTTTTGGCAAATCACTTCCAAGCCAAAGGTGATGCGTACTGCAAGACGAGCAAAACACACTGGCATTTAACAGGGAGCTCCCGCTGTTTCTCAATTTTCCACTGCCGATTACAGCATCCTGGTGAATAGTTAATGTCCCATAAGAATGTTTGCATGATGACTGTTGATGAAATTAAAAACTTACTGGTGTGTTTTACCATCGCTCAATATAGCCATGGAAATTGAAATAAGAATAGGAACGTCTTTCCCGAGTAATGTTAGCCTATCTTGACTGTTTTCCCATTTCTCCATATGAAGCGACTAATTTATTCAGAGAAAAAAATACACTTTAATACCACGGCCTACATATAGATAAAACAGGAATCTGGTCGAATCTTTTGTTATCCCCACCGATGCCCAGATTCCGTTATTTTTCGTGTCGAGATGCCCGTCGGTGTTTCCTACCTAGCCAACGTTAACGTTGTATGAGTTGAAGAGCCAGCGGTAAGGACATTGGACATTGGCTCTCGCGAGAGGATCAAATCTCATTGACTTGAATGTTGTTTCATTACCATAAATTATTCTTGGTGTATTATATTATGTTGTTATTTCAGGAACTTTCATTTAAATGAATGACATTACTAATTGTTTTTGAGTATTTTGATGAATGAACAAGAAACAGACAAGTGGAGCAAACAGACAAGAGATCGATTATTGTTGATAGATTTTTATTCATTAATTTACATCAGCTATACATTTTAAATGGACATATGAGTGGATCCTATTCATTTTCAAATGCACCAGGAAGGACCCACAAACACCAACTGGCGATGACAAAACACGGTGTTTTTTGTTTATTCAGGTTACAATGAAAACATGGATCTGTATTGTTAAGTTGTTCTCAGTGGACAGTATTAAGTACAGTGGCGAAGGTAGGTTTCAGATCTCATCCACAAACGGGGTTTTAACAAGGTTGCCGCTGGACGCCATCGATTTCTTACCAGACATGAAATTCTTTGCAGCCTGAAAATATAAACACGAAAAAAATAAACAATTCTGAAAAACAAGTTAAGTATGAAATGGTGTAAAATAAAAATAAAATAATGAAAGTCAATGCAGTTTTATTTACAATTGTTTTAACGTGAGGTTTAAGTCACACATGGTTTCCCATATCTTCAAGATGGATTGGCAAATGAAACATTCACAGACATACACCCTAAGGAACCTAAAACTAGTCAGACTACAGTTTGGAACCCAGAAAACGTACGTTGACAACGTGGGTGGCAGAGACGGAGTTGATCAATTGGCCGACAGCCTCGGGAGCGTGGTACGTTCCTCCGGACAGCGCCTGATTCCCCATCGCCTCCAGCAGCCCCTCGGAACCCTCCAGAGACATCAGGTACTGGGCTGTCAGCTGGTTCCTACACACACACACACACACACACACACACACACAATATTGTAATCCGTGAAGTTAAAATGTGTTAAAATGTAAAATAAAAGATAGTCTTTTTCCATGTGTGCGTGACTGTGTGTGTGTGTGTGTTCACAGCTTACTTGGCTCGTGTAAGGTCTTCGTCTGAGAGTCCTCCATCAGCGACAGCCGCCACCTGGCCCATAGCTGCCTTGATCACCTGGACAGAGACAAAGAGATTAACAAGGGAATAGGTCCAATTCATGTTTGTACGCTACAATAAGACATTGTGACACTACGGGAAGATATGGAAATTCAGAATTTCTGTTTCAATGCTCAACACACATTTACACAAGTAGATACCGTGCCAATTCCTTATTATATTTATTTTGGAACGTATATTCCTTTGTTATGCACTGAACAAGGAGTGTTATTGTATTTTGATCCCAACAGTAATCTACTGTTATATGTGTATAGGAGCAGGCCTGTAAAACTCATATTATTGTATTTTGATCCCAAAAGTAATCTACAGCTATATGTGTGTAGGAGCAGGCCTGTAAAACTCACATTATTGTATTTTGATCCCAACAGTAATCTACAGATATATGTGTGTAGGAGCAGGCCTGTAAAACTCACATCCTCAGCAGCAGCGGTCTGGCTGATGGTGTAGAATCCAAACAGACCAGAGTCGGAGTAGTTGACATTGAAAGCAGAGACCTGAGTACAGGAAAATACAGACACAACCCCTTTCAATTACAATCAGAGGGGTCTTGGTGAGGAATTCTAAAACACATGCATGCACTAAGATATTACATAAAGAAACACAGACGGACACTTTTATCCTTCTAAAGTGTCACAAGCAGATCCTCTCATCCTAAAAATAAACATCTTAGAAGAAGAAAAAAAATACCCAGAAGAAAGTAAAACAATTCCGCAGGTCTCCGTGACAATGGCCACTTACGTCGAAGGGGTCGCTGGTTGCCTGGGCGACTCCCTGGATGAGTTTGCTGGTGGTGTTGGAGCCCCTCTTGATGTGGGGCCCGGCTCCCAGGACGTGTTGCAGCACGCTGAAGGCCATGGCGTCCGAGCTGCCAGTGGCCCCGCCCTCGCTCACCACCACCGAGTGGACCAGGCTGTTGGTGTTCTGCACACGTATCTCTCCTGGGGGGGGGGGGGGGGGGCATTGTCATCGTGTATTCAAAGTATTTTAGTTTAAGTCTGGATAGAGTCACAGAGATGCAACAGTGGTGAATAGAACAAAGAATGATACGATATTGTTTTCAACTCTTGGGCACAGAGTGGTGGTGTGTGTGTGTGTGTGTGTGTGTGTCCGTGCTGACCTCCGCGGTACTGGGCCTTGGACCCCATGGTGCCCGTGCCACTGCGGATGTTGAGGAACTGCTCCCCCACCTGGGCCAGCACAGTGTGGTCCACACCTGGAGAACAAAACAGGGGAAACATCTGAGCACCAGAACTCTCTGGGGAGCAAGAACTAAGATTTGTGCGTATACTGAAGGTATTGTCCCTCCCTAAGATGTAGTCCCAATAACACAAGCCTTTGTGTTATTGGGACTACATCTTAGTGAGGGACAATACCTTCAGTATACGCACACACTGCTATATACATCATATACAGTAGTATTTTCACCCAGTATGAATTATATAATTTCCACAGATAAGATTAGTGAAACAAAATGTAAGATTGGAATGTTTACTTTAGTTTTAAAATGTCATTGTTAGGGCTGTGTGTTGTACCAAGTTGCTGCACACTCCACTTACCAAGTCCAACCAGAGCCATTCGTGAACTTGTGAAGTTGTTCTGAATAAAGTGATGCATCTGCCGAAGAAAATCACACCAAATATGTGAACACAGCATTTGTGCCATTATTCAAGGGTGACCTTAAGAAAACATAACCTTATAACTGCACAGAACGGTTCGCCAGTGGGGAAGAGTTGGTTGGATGGTCTATCAACTTACCTGGTCAGAGTCGACATTGCCCACCATGTAGTCGGGACAGTAGAGAGAGTTGGACAGAGCGTTCTTGTAGGCGGTGGCATGTAGACTCTCTATCAAACCTAGAGCGGCAGAGAAGCAGGACGTACATGAGACCTTCAGTCAAGAGTTTGCAATGCATTATCTATATTCAATGAAGATAGGAAGGTAGTGATTTTAAAGGCAATTTGTAGTTATTTTAGTTTTAAAGGCAGTTTGTAGTTCCTTTTGTTTTTAAATGCATACATGTGGACACAAACGATTAGTTACAGTGTAAGAAACAAAATATTATATATACTGTATGTGTGTGTGTGTGTGTATATATATATACACACACTATATATATAATTATAATATATATATATATATATATAATATATATATATATATATATATATATATATATATATATATATATATATGTATGTATGTATGTATGTATGTATGTAGTATGTATGTATGTATGTATGTATGTATGTATGTAATATACACATATATAAACACACACACTATATATATAGTGTGTTTATATATATATATATATATATATATATATATATATATATATATACACACACACACATACACACACACACACACACCACACACATATATATATATATATATTATAATATATTATATATTATATATAATTAAACAAACAAACAGATAAAGACAAAGAGGAAGCTATTTAGTGAGAGAGGCAGGTTGAGATGAATGTGAGTGGGCAGGGGGGGCTAACCGATCTGGGGTCTCTGTGCAGCCATAGCTTTGTCCATCTTGACCCTCGGGGTCAGGTCAGACACCTCCCAGGGCCGAAACTCTGGGGCTGTGGTCACGTTTATCAGGTACTCCATCACTGTGTCACTTCAGGGAGGAGGGAGGAAATAAAATACACAGGTAACGGGGTGGGGTGGGGTGGGGGGGGGGGGGTCAAGAGAAGAGGGAGAGAGAGAGGGTATTTCGGGCGTCAGAACATTAAAATGATGCATTTATGTTTTCAATAAAAATTCACGCAGCTGATAGAAAGCAAGGCCAAGTGTTGTTAGAGAAACGCATCAGAAAGCACTTTCTCTTTTTGGATTCTTTACATATGGTGACGGTCCTCTGGATCGTGGTTGTCTTTTCGTTGAATACTCACATGTGGTCTCTCAAGCAGTCTACGGAATAGACCATGTTCTCTCTTGACGACGTCACGCTGTAGAGAAAGACACAAACGCATGCACTTATGATAGGCTGGAGTATATACTCAACGTTCACATAAAGACACCTGCTTGGTCATCGGTTCCCTCAGCCATAGCAATGCCAAAACAAGGCATCCGTGTCACAATAAGGAATGAACACATTGGTATGAAGGGAAACCATGGGTACCTCATGCTGCCTCCGACAGCCTCGATACCCCGGCAGATCTTGAAGGCCGACGCCCCTTTGGTTGTCTGCAGGAGAGGCAAAGAACAGTGGAGTCAAGAAAGAACATAACCGCCAGAAAAGACTTAGTGTTGAATAAATAATGACATCCGCTCCACATCCACTGGCAATGACGTTTTTTTACATTTTTTAAAGTACAATACAGCTCATTTAAAGGATAACTTCTTTTGGGGAATGACTGGTTTTCTGTGAGTGTGAGTGTGAGTGGGAGTGTGTGTGTGTGTGTGTCCTACCAAGCTTCCTGCCAGACGAAGGAGGTGGGTGACGCCATGGTTGTCGGGGGTCTCAAAGCGACAGCCGGCCTTCACAAACACTCCGATCCGGGACGCCGGGGAATAGTTCTCCAGCGATGCAATCACCAGCCCGCTGGGCAGTTTGGTCACCTGAGGAACACAGGTGAGATGTTAAAGTGCTGGACAATCCGAACAATAAAAAAACGAAAAATGTTGCGGTGTGATTAGTTTCACTTTCCATGCATGAAAACAGAATCCAAGTTATGACGCGTCACTTTCATCGACAGGGAAATCCAGAATTATATACCAAACATTCAAATAGTCTGTTTGTCTGACAAGGACATGCCTTAGTGCCAAGGTCAAGCTACACTATTAATACAATGCGTCTATGATGGCTAAGTAAACAAAACTTAAAGGGGATTGGGTTACAGACATTGTAATATTACCATTGACACGCCTTTTTTAGATTAACGCATTCCAGTTTGAGAAAAGGAGATCACGCACCAAAAGGAATCATACAACATCTAGAAAAATCTTTGTTTAACTGATTATACACAGTGAGGCACTTCAAAGGGTCATCTTTCAGCAACGCATATTCCATAACGTACTATTAAAACAAAACAGCTGACACATCAAGCAACCAGGTAAGCAAAGTAGTGGTATTGAAAAAAAATTACGATTTCTACCAAACAAACAACAGGACATTTCAGGACCCTGTGTGGTGACTGAGCACAGGTCATCCTTGCCCTTAAGGCCCCCCACCCAAACCCCTCCCCTGCCCCCTGGTCCGCCTGTCCTTTCACATACATGGACGTCCTGGTAAGAATGGGCAGCCCCTGCGGAGAGCTTGAGACCGGCCACAGGCTCACTGAGGGGCTGGTCTGCTCGGGGGGCCGCATAGAACCGTCTCTGTGGAAAGGAGGGGTGAGAGAGGAAACAGGGTCAAACTCATCCACTGACCTGCACATCCTGCGGCTGAAATTTAACGTGCTCCGCCGCAGACACATCCAACTTACGGGCAGCCTGCGCTGCGTATAGCCTCGTCTGTAGGAATAAGAGGTACAGAAGAAAGTGGCATCATATTACGCATTAAAGAGGGGGGGGGGGGGCCTACATGGTGCCATCGTTCGAAGTCGGCTGGAATGTATTCGGGAGGGCAGGTCGTAGCCAATCATTAAGGAACGTATAATTTCCTAATCAAATATCGCTCAGTGCCTGAGTCTGGCCAGGTAGCTTAGGAACAAGCGTATTGACTAGCTGACTGTTTAAGGGTTTTGGGATGGAGAGAGGAAAATGACAAAGCAATGAATAGCGAAATGACTGGGATGAAGCTATCTGAGATTGAAGTTTTATATTTCAGTGACCTTTTCAAATCCACTTTTATTTAGTCACCTAATGTTTTAGCTACGTATGCTACGGGTTTATCCATGTCCGAACACACATTTTTTACAAGATGTTTTTTTTTTTTTTTTTATGTTTTCAGTCACAGCAAAGAGGTAGTGGAGCCACGGTGACATTGCAGCCATGTCAAGGTACATTTTTGACGTTCAAGTCTCTACATCTAGACTTAAGGCAATGGTGATTGTTACTTGTATTCAAATTCAATAACTTAAGCATTTTCAAAGATTATTTGTTTACTCCATAAATCCATACGGCTGTTTGGTTCAGGATAGGAGTGAATTGGGTACTAGTTCTCAGAGGGAAGGTGTTGATCTTATGAGAAAGTCTACTTAATTTCTGTCAAAGCTATGAGGTGGCTGATATGGGTTGCATAACACTGGTTATGGGAAAATCTGCAGTACGGCTATAATTTTGTGTTATTTAGACGAATTGATAACACCTGATAGCTCGAGACAGCATTACTCATGTGTTAACAAGGAAGTATTGCACACGCGTAAACAGGCAACATCAATCAGACTCAAGAGAACGTTACTCTGGAGTCTGGGAAGGGTGACCTGAATTGAACCGCTGGTGGAGGCATTCAATTTCCATCTTACTCCGCGATGCATAAACACACCCGAGTGAAATGCGATGTGCTCGGCCAACAACCACATGGGAAACGTTACCTTGGAGTTTATGATGTGAATAGATTACACTGGTATCACAAGGAAAGTTAACATTAAAAAGAGATGATTTCAACAGGGGTAGGTGCCAATCGAAATCACACGAGTGACATCACACAGGTTCGGGAAATGGTCGAGAAATGGTTGCCATAACCCCGAACAAAAAAACAAATAGCGAGCTGTTGAATTAAGAGATATTGAAATATACACGCTCAAACGTGATTGATGAGTTCTTACCGATAGATGACTTATTCCCCGTATCCCCTTCATATCCCCTCTATCCGTCAGCCAGAAGGATAAAAATTAATATGGCGGACCCGAGAGTGTCATACCCACAGTTCCTAGCGCGTAAAACTACTTATCGGGGAAGATATACTCATAGAATACTGCCCCTTGGTGGTTTGGATGATTTTGTGAAAATATATTCATAAAGTCTTGAATCGAATTATTTTCCAAAGTTATTTTTTAACAGTGGGGAAACATGTCACTTATCTCAAACGAAGAGAGATTGACAGAGAATTATTGGCTGGAATTTTTTTTTTTTTTACCAGACCGCTTCCTGTCTGTAGTGCGCATGTGTGCAGCTCGGAAATCAGAAACACGTGTTGTAAGGCGGACAGGCAGGCAGCACAACACACGCAGGAAAAACTTAAGAAGTAGTGACTTAGCCAATTGAATATATCTGACAGACCTATTTAGACCGTTCCAAAGTTCTTACTTTTGATTCTCATCCAGACTTAAGCGCTAGCAAAAGTCCTCCGTGAAGCATTTCGCCGAGAGGAGAAGAAAAGCAACGAGTTAAAGCGACAATGGTGGGTTTATGAATCAAACGGTAGCATGAGCTAACTATGCTAACACTACCAGCTCGTGCAAACATACTTGTAAATCATACAAATATGGCAAAGGAGAATCGTTAGTAGACCAAATTGTATCTCTCTCTGTGATTATACGTTGACATGTTTGCTAGTTTAATCTTATGGCAATTGTTTCTATTTCACAGACCGAGGCTGAAGTGAATCCCAAGGCCTATCCACTTGCCGACGCAACGCTGTCGAAGACCATCCTGGACCTCGTGCAGCAAGCGTCCAACTACAAACAGTTGAGGAAAGGTGCCAATGAAGGTAAATTAGTAGCATATTTGACTACTGAATGTAACATCACTCAAGCATTCGAATGATTTGTTGGCTAGCAAACGCATCCGCTATAAAGAATTAAGATGGTATCACTACTATTAAACTATTGGTTAATTGTATAGCTGTCTGCAAACCCATGAAGACTGTTGTATATTTCCCCAAGAAGTTTAACCTTATTCCAACACATGTGAACTACAGATGCACTACTCATTATTGAAACAACGTTTGCTCGTGCTCACAATTCTTAAAATATCTCACATATTGGTCCACCCACCCTAACCCCTCTTTCCTTGCAGCCACTAAAACTTTGAACAGAGGAATATCTGAGTTCATTGTTATGGCTGCTGACGCCGAGCCGCTGGAGATCATCCTCCACCTCCCGCTGCTCTGCGAGGACAAGAACGTTCCCTACGTGTTTGTGCGTTCCAAGCAGGCGTTGGGCCGCGCATGTGGCGTTTCTCGGCCGGTGATCGCTACCTCTGTGACCATCAAAGAGGGTTCCCAGCTAAAGCCTCAGATTCAGTCCTTGCAGACTTCTATTGAGAGACTGCTGGTCTGAGTTTACCATATTGTAATTGTTGATGCTACATAGTAGTCTATTTGAGATCGGCCTAAACCGGAGTGGAAATTCTTCATTTGTTTTGTTTTTTTATAAGAACAGAAGTTTTTGTTTTGGCTTATGTAATATACTTTTGACAAAATCATGACATGTTTTTGTTACAATTAAAACATGATTTAATGTCTTTTAAATGGTGTCATGTTATTCTGAAAGGTTGGACGTCTACAGTAATGTAGACCTAGGTATAATATTAGATAGGATACTGTATCTCCAACGTGTTACTTGAAAGGGTGGGGATTGTGCTAGTCCTTTGTTTAGAATGTAGGCATGTATGCTGGATACACATCACATTGGTTGAAGACCAGCAACTATTCCAGCATGACATTTATGACTTATTTTTATATTCAGCACGCTTTCCCTATAGGGCACATGGTCATAAACCTCAGGTAGTGGACGTCACATAGGCCTCTATGGATGTCCTTGCACCGTGACAGGCTGGTATGTCATTTTTATACAATTTCCAATAATATTAAAAGCACCAGGAGAGATTTCAGGCTGCACGTGCGTAGACTTGATCATATCTTTTTTAACATGCATATATGAATGCATGCAGTGTGACCGTTAGTTTTACCAGAGAAATCATCTTTCCACAAAACAACCTTTAAACTAGAAAAAAATTGATTATTAACTGGACTATTTAATGTATAACTTCCTGTTAGCGGTTTGGTACACGGAAGTAATGGTTAAATATATTTTTTCGACTAGTAGCGATTACATTTGAGTTAAACTGTCTGTTCACTGGTAATTTTTATAATTTATTTTTTCGGTTGCTAAATCAGAGTAAACAACTTGACTACTACACTGTTTGGTTATGTCTGAACTGCCAGCTCTCATACGGCAAGATGAGGTGCAAGGACTGTTGCACTATAAAGATTTGATTCCACGTCTGCAAGTAGCCCTGGGAAATTTCTCCAAACGGGACGGTACAGATGTTATACAGCCCGTCCGCAGTGTGATCCCTTTGCAGAAATATCATGGGTACGGTTTGCGCGTGTCATGCCCCTTTACCTTATTATACATTTCCTCAATTCGTTGCTAGAGGTGCTGTATACCTTATCAAGTTTACTTTTATTTTAGGTTCCTCGGGGTAATGCCCGCATACATTGCACACGAAGACATTTTGTGCACAAAGATGGTGTGTTTCTACCAAAGGGAAAGTGGTTCGTCTTTACCATCAACCCAGGCAACTGTTTTATTGTTTGATCCTAAAGTTGGGAATGTCAAAGCTGTGAGTATATCAGATGTAGCGAACTTGCTGGGGTGAACTACGCTATTCTGTTCAAGAGAATAAACGAATTATCATGATGTGTGCAGCCTTACAATACTCATCACTTGGAGTGTGTGTGTGTGTGTGTGTGTGTGTGTGTGTGTGTGTTCTCGTTTCTTCGGGGAATACAATTATGCAGTTTGTATGTTTTTAATCTGCAGGTGATGGATGGCGAAGTCATTACTGCCAGGAGAACAGCAGCAGTTTCTGCTATTTCAGCTCAGGCAAAACATTTTTTACTCTTTTAACAATTTTTTATTTCAACATATGAACCTACACCGATATTTCCTTTTTGACTCTGGATCTTACAATGCGATAACTAGCAATTTGTTAAAACGACTCAAGAAAAAAAAGTTTTCTATACATAAGCCCAAAAAACGATCTAATTCTAATTTGGTTACCTTTGTTGCACCTGTGAAACTGAAAGCATATCTTGGCATTGTAGCTGTTAATGCCATTCGGGTCGGAAGTGCTAGCCATTCTAGGAGCTGGACACCAGGCTGTCAGCCACTACAACGTTTTCAAAGAGACATGCACATTCAAAGAGGTAACTGATAGTCCATATAATAAACCACGATCTCTAAATAAATTCAAGACACGCTACTCTTTCTGCCTGTCCAATTCCAAACATTGAGTTCCCTTTCCATAGAAGTACTCAAAGTAGTCATCAATAAATACATATGGTTTGTTATCGTATTGTTTTCAGTGTCTCTGTGCATTATTTCCGTAGGTGCGTGTGTGGAGCAGGAGGAGAGAAGCGGCAGAGAGGTTTGCCAGCTCTGTCGTTGGCCCTGTGACTGTGTGCGACTCAGCAGAAGGCGCTGTGAAAGGGGCGGACGTCATAGTTACCGTAACCGGCGCCAGCGAGCCTGTGCTGTTTGGGCAGTGGGTCAAACCAGGGGCTCATGTAGCAGGTAAGAAACATGATTGGGTTTCCAGTTAGTTGTCTGTGTGCGAACACGCTCATGAAGACATGTTATGCCCATCGTCACAGTACTCACCCACCCAGCCACTAATTCACTCACTCACCCACCCACTAACTCAGTCACTCATTTATTCACCCACCCACTAACTCAGTCAGTCACTCACTCACCCACTGACCTCACTCGCTTACTGAATCACCCATTCACTCGCTCACTCACTCACTTACTCACACACTCACCCTCTAACTAACTCACTCACTTACTCACACACTCACCCTCTAACTAACTCACTCACTTACTCACACACTCACCCTCTAACTAACTCACTCACTCACTGAATCACTCACTCACTCACTATCCTATCACAGATACAGTGTATCGGTATCTTTTTTTCCTTTTTGTTTCACACAGTTCCTGGTTTAGCCATCTTAAACAACAAGCTCAAATATTGATCGCAGTTACCTTGTGTGTGTAGTGATTTATGTTTCGGTTTCACAAGCCTGTGCGTCTTTTCCTGTGTATTTATTTTATGTGTGCCACACCCTAGTTAACCAACTTACTCATGCACTCATGCAGTGATGGATCCTATGTTTTTATGTCATGCTGGAGTGAAGTGATTCATATCTATGTGTGTGTGTGTATGTGTGTGTGTGTGTGTGTGTGTGTGTGTGTGTGTGTGTGTGTGTGTTACGGAGCCAGCGGTGGGGGCGTGCCGGCCAGACTGGCGGGAGATGGACGATGTGTTGATGAGGGAGGCGGTGGTGTACGTTGACAGCAGGGAGGGAGCCGTGGCTGAATCTGGGGACGTCATCCTCTCTGGGGTCAGTCCCACTGGGTCAAATAACGAGTCTAAGATGGTGGACTATCTTTACGTTCACCCTGCCATCAAACTACACTCACCTTGTCACCAAGATACATTCACCCTATCACTAAGCTACATTCACCCTGTCACCAAGCTACACTCACCCTGTCACCAAGTTGCGTTCACCCTATCACTAAGCTACGTTCACCCTGTCACCAAGCTACACTCATCCTCTCACCAAGCTACTTTCACCTTCTCACTAAGCCCCATTCCATTTCCTTATAGACATAATGAACCTATCACCATGTCACGTTTTTTTCATCAATGAACAACAGTCCTTTCACTGTAATAGATTAACCTTTTTTTTTTTACCAACTAACATTTTACTAATCAAGTGTAAAAAAAAAAGTGTCTTTCTCTATTATAATGTCGCACTTTTCAGACAAGCTTTTAACAAGTGTCTCTGTCTAAAGGCAGAGGTCTTTGCAGAGCTCGGTGAAGTTCTAAATGGAACCAGGCCTGCTCACCGGGAGAAGACCACTGTATTTAAATCCCTTGGTAAGTGATGTTCCTTACTGTACATCAAGTACTGGCCTACAATATTATTAACCAAAAGTTACAGTTCAAACAATATCCGTAATGACTACAGTTTTCTCCCTCTTCCTACAACCAGGCATGGGGATTCAGGATGCTGTGTCAGCCAAACTGGTCTACGACCAGTGGAAAAACAAGCAGGAAGAAGAGGATCAGAGACCCTAAGACAAAACAGCTCCCTGACCGACGGGATTCAGTGTTAAATGCCTTCACAATTAACAACCTGTCCACATTGACAGTATACAGTCAATGCCTGTCCATGACTGCAACTCAAGTTGAAGATACCAAGAAAGTTTCAATCGCTGTGGCTGTCTTAGTCAGGCTACACAAGGACGAAACAACCTTGCATCAAATAAATCAATCATGTCATGTTGCTGGTCTTGTTTGTTTTGCCCCTATTTGGACAGTCAGGCTGCTTGTTGTCTAGAATCTAGTTTTAAACCCGTCAGTTATGAGCCAACAGTTGCTGCTGACTAACAATTTAAAAAACAAAGTGAATCATGTAAATCAAACAAAGTGTTAGTAGTGGCATTAGTCATTCTCTTTCACAACAAAATGGACGAGACATTTGTTTTCCTCCAACCATGACTTATCAACTCTGTGGTTTATGACTCATGTTATGGTACATGACTCAAGTATGTTATCGATGTAATGTTGTCCCTGGCTAGCCACGTAGTGGTAGGTGAGTTCTTGAAAACCTATTTGTTTTGGGTGTAGGAAAATGCTGCTGTCATGTTGTCTGAACCAAGTCTTACCAATAACAGCAACACACTTGCCGGATATTGGCCCCTGCCGTTATAACACTACACTATCCTGCATTCCACACGTTCATATATTGAAGCTCCATGGTTAGTGCCAGTCCACCAATCAACAAGTGGGATGAAAAAATAAACAACAAAAATACGATTTTAAAAGAATTTATTTACTTTAAAAAAATTAGATTACTACTATATTATGTCAAAATAAAACCACAGTTTAGCAAGAGGATCAATCGAGTGTTTTCTTTCATTGCACTATTGGCTAAAGAGGAAATATAATGGATTCAGTCCACAAATTGATCATTGCTCATTAAAAAAAAAAAGTTGATCTTTGAACTACTGTATAGTTGTATATACAGCTGTATTAGAACCTACAAAGACAATGGGATTTATGGTCAGTTACAACTCAGAATGGTCATTTGATAACAGATTTAGCGTAATACAGTGATAAAGCTATAGTGGAAAAAGAAAATAAAACATTTGCACATCATGATATTCCATGAGACACCACGAACCAAGGTGCCACATACAGCCTGCACATCTAACTAGACCTTTGTTTGGGAACTGAAGGGAAAAAATGGCCACTGCTATCTCATTTATTCCATCTTACAGTGACTAAATGTTGACTACAGACTTGATTACAGAAAGCCAGAATCCTATATAACATGGCAATGTTAACCATCAGGAGTGTTTTAAAAAGAAAACGAGTGTTATGGTCCAAACTAGTCAGAACTGATTTACTGAACAGCCGTCGTGAACAAGAAGACTCTCTAGATAGACTTCTCATCATCAGCCTACAGTAGTGAAGATGCACCCAGTGGCCTTGTTAAAGAGAACGTATTCAGGGGCTGCATGGGGCAAAGGAAGAACCAACTGTTATCAGTGGAACAGATACACAGGGCTGTTTAATCCATGGTTCTCTTCAGGGCATACGTTTTCATTGGGCAAATCATTTTTTGGCCATCCCCATTGGTTCCCCTCTAGTACATGCTAATAATCACTGTCAACACTGGAGGCTTCCTTCCATAATTGAAAAGCTGACTTGGAGCATCAACAAGTAGATTGGGTATTTTTGACTTGTAAAGCTTAAAAAAAAAAAAAAAAAAAGATCGCCTACAGAAATGACGCATAACAATGCCCAAATTACTTCAACCATTTTGATTTTGTACTGTATTGAAAGATAATAAAATATACTTTGACAAGCAAAGATAGTGATCTAATTAACTTCAGCTATGGGCAAAGTATTCTTACAGGACATAGTCGCTAATACTACAGTATTTGCTATGGATCAGTTTCTTTCTTTTTAAAACAAGTTTAGTAAAATTTTTTAAAGCTGTTAAAACCGTTCTTTAAAAAAAAATGCTAATGATGGTCCTTCTTTTACACAAGGAAGAAAGAAAGAAAGAAAGAAAAAGAACAAAAACAACATTTCTTACTTTTAGTTCAAACAGCGAGAATAATCCTTTAACTGAAATTTGGCAACACCTCAACTCTACATAATTGATGAATGTAAACAATTGTTATGAAAGCTTGGAGAGAAAACTGAAATTGAACAGGGAGTTACGACGTTATATCTTTCAAAAAATAAATGTTGTTTAACAAAATGTTGTAAATTTAAGAAGGCAGCAGGAATTTCTTAGTGTAGGGGGAAACCAGTGGGATGCAGAAACCCCATTCTCAAGACTTCTGGATCATACCATAAAAAAATCAATCATACATAAGTAGTACTTATTACAACACCAGAGAAAAAAAAACTGACGTTTCGGGATACATATGCTTTTGTAGAATCCTCCCTCTTCCTCCTAAGACACTAGCCCCTTGATCCTCAACCAATCCCATTGGCTCTACCTACCTCACACTCACATGCATCTCATAAACATGGGGATAGGAAAAAGCTAAACGGTGTACACCCCCTGCTCACACCAAAACAACGCGTTGAGATCTACATGAATGCATAGATAGTAAGGCCCAAGGGATTGATGAAAAGATCCAAGGTTTCCCACCCTCTTCCTCTCTCCCTCCAAAAAGGTGAGCTCCCACTGCAGTGATGTACTTCCTACTTCCTGGTGGGGCGGGGTTTAGAGTAGCGAGCACTTCCTCTTCCTCTTCTTGACGGGCGGGGGGCACAGGACCGCCCTGATGGCCTCGTCGAACACTGTCTTAAGGCCACGCTGTGTCAGGGCTGAGCACTCCAGGTACTTCACCGCTCCTGAAGGGGCAAAGGTAGCACGCGGTCAGTGTCCGATCAAAAGCAAACGGCCTAGGGCAGGGGACAACAGTCTACCTGCTCGTTATCATCAGAGGGTGAATGAAAATACTTTTAGTAGCATCAATACAGTACTATGATGGCATGGTAACGCATTAAACCCCCCCCCCCCCCCACACACACACACACACAAACACACACCCACACCCACAAAATAGCTGATCTGTCCAGCGTCTCCTGGAAGGAGTCATGGTTACTGGGAAACGGCCTGGATTACATAAAAAAAACAACAACGAACTGTCCACTCCACAGGAGGGGTGGACTACTGACCGATCTCTTTGGCCATGGCCAGGCCCTGGGGATAGGTGATGGGGGTGAGCTTCTTCTCCTTCAGCTTCTCGATGGTGTCCTTGTCGTCCCTCAGATCCAGCTTGGTGCCCACCAGGATAATGGGGGTGTTGGGACAGTGGTGTCTGACCTCGGGGTACCACTAGGGGGGGGGGGGGGGCAGACACGAGGTATGAGCACAGCTAGGAAGATGTGTGAACAACTGTGTTATCTTTGCACTACACGAACAGCCAACTTGCAATACACTTGGGTGACAGTCAGAATATTTACAAATAAAATGTCCTTTTTTGTTTTTCAAATGATTCTTTGCAGTTTGAGGAGAAAAGGGCTAATATTTAAGCAAAAGGGAGCAGGTCTTTCTTACCTTGGCACGGACGTTTTCAAAGGAGGCTGGACTCACTAGAGAAAAGCAGATAAGGAAAACATCCTGCAAAGAAAAGCGCCATTGTTAATGAAGTTGGCCATAACTATTCATCCACTGCCTTTGTTTTAGGAACAGAGCTACAAAGCTGTACTACATTGATTATTGGACATAAAACCACAAGATTGATATCGATCTTCACATCTGACTAGAGGTAAGTAGGAACATATCTTATTTCCCGAAAAGTTGAACTATCCCTTTAAAGACAAACACTAAACCTCAGTTAATGTTGAGGACTAAAACAGATGTTGTCTATAATGTGTTGCAGAATATCTCTCCCTGTATTTACAATATTAGATCCAGCACAGTACATCAGCATGTCAGGGAGTTCAGCATGAACGATTAGTTCTGTAACATTAGCCTACATCTCTACCTAATTCACATGTAAGAAACCATCTACAAATGAGTGAACCCTTTTCGACGCAGTAACTGCAAACTACCCATGATAGCGGGTCTATTACTTTCACTTCCCATGCCACTGGCTTCTCTGTCCCTGACTAGACAGAACAGCAGTGTGTGACGAGGACAAAAGGTCACACAGAGGTTCCTTTCACTTCCTCAAGTCACCTCCTCCAGACTTTGTCTAGGTACTGTGGACACAGGGGAGTACTCTCCCCATAGTACACACACACACACACACACACACACACACACACACACACACACACACACACACACACACACACACACACACACACACACACACACACACACACACACACACACAGGACCCGGACCCATTATATACGTAGGACAAGCCAATGAATAACTTTAGCACAATGTTGCTAAGTAAAGTAAATAGGGCGTTTACAGAGCAAATGGAGACGGGGCAGAATGGTGTTGGGTCTTAATTGTTGGGTAAATGATATGTATAGACAATGGATCCAAGTGTGAAAATCTGTGTGTGTGTGTGTGTGTGTGTGTAGATACCGTCTGCGGGTAAGACAGTGGTCTGAGCCTGTCATAGTCCTCCTGTCCTGCTGTATCCCAGAGGCCCAGATTCACTGGTTTGCCATCTACCATCACATTGGCAGAGTAGTTGTCAAAGCTGGAGAGAGAGAGAGAGAGAGAGAGAGAGAGAGAGAGAGAGAGAGAAAGAGAGAGAGAGAGAGAGACAGAAAGAGAGAGAGACAGAAAGAGAGAGAGAGAGAGAGAGAGACAGAAAGAGAGAGACACACAGAGGACAGAGAGAAAGAGGGGCATTAGACAGGAATCCGTTTTTGAGATGGGGGTAAATAATGTGGGCAACCCTAAAAAAAGATATATATATTAATAAATTAGGAGAGTGAGACAACAACATTCAAGGGCATTTGGGTCAGCACGGTCAGCTACTCTATCGCATCTTTCCATTTGCTGACAAACTCCTTACATTTGTCAGCCAAGCAAGACAGCTGTGGACCAGGGCTCTGTCAGGCTGTGTGTGTGTGTGTGTGTGTGTGTGTGTACTTACACTGTGGGAATGTACTCCCCAGGGAAGGCATTGGTGGTGTAACTGATGAGCAGGCATGTTTTACCCACAGCACTGAAAGATAAACAAATAACAGAGGGACAGGCAACAAAATGTGTAAGGATAGAGACGGGAAGAAACGGGTGATTTGAAATATAACTATTTAAGTTTCATTTTGAAACATTATAAATGGAAATGTATGCACTATATATTTGATATTCACAAACACTTGACAAAACTGTTCGCCATACAATTATAAGACGCTTATCAACAGGTGGCGTGTCAAAACTTAGTAACTTGCAATTAAACGACTTTAAGGGCACTCCTAAAAGAAAAGGGCTGTGCCTTTGAGTGTTGTGACTGGTTGCGATCGTCTTAATGTAAGGAATTCATAATGTTAAAATACAACTTTGGTTCACTCTCGCGTAGAAGACCGCTTTAAGCAAGTAAGCCAGCGAACATTTGAGTTCAGTTTTATGAATGTACATCTCATTATACTAATCAAATTATACACCATCACATGACTCTTTAGAACACAGAAAATAGTTATAGGCAAGCTAACCTCTACGCTCAGACCAGCTGATACAGACTGCTAGCATCATTAGCTACCTAGTATCGTAGATTCGTAGCTAGCCTGCAAGGAGCCGACCACAGTTACAGTTCTCGATAGGCTAGCAATGAATAGCTAGCTTGCTAATAAAATGTGATCCGCACTGCTGACATTGCGCTTATTAAAGCTGATTAAAATCAAAGCATTTCATAGAACTCCTGTAGCAATTTAGTCACTATAGTGAAGAACAATAAAACTTAATCTTACCCGTCCCCGACAACCACACACTTGATGGCCTGCATCGGACGCTTCTCTGAAGCTAGTTAGCAAGCCAACTAAAACAGACTTACTAGACTAGCTAGCCTTAGCTAAGTGGTAAAGCCCTCTTTTGTTGCGTGAACTTATTTTCCCAATGGGGAAAGCAAAGTGCTGAAGCCTCGATTTCTGGGGAAAAGTAAAAAACAATATTATTGTTACAAGAGACTTCTGAACTCAGTTTCCTCAACCAACGTTACACACCTCAGTGAAATTCCAAAGTTGTAAAACTAGAAGCCACCACCCCGAAAAAAAGCTTTCGTTCTAAAAAAAAACGCCCTCGGAGAACGGAAGCTGGTAGTCCCGGTCCCAAGTCCATGCAAGGATTTTCCATCATTAGATTGCCATCTAGCGGTGATGTGGATTTGGAAATATCTTCAAAAGACTTTTAAACATAAACAATGAATGTAATGTTCTCCTTTAATTGGAAATGGGGTACGTAGGCATAATCACTACTAATAGAGTTGATTATTGGCATGAATAACATTACAATTCATCCACTCAAACATTTAAAACACAGTTTGAGTTGTTAGTTCACTTTTGTGACCACCAGGGGGAATTAACACACAAATTATGATCCCAGAATTTATATATTTTTTTCCTGATCCACTGGAATGCGATGCCATCAATAAATATTTTTTGTTGCCGCAGAATTTCCAACTGCATATAAGCAAGAAGGAATGTGAATACAACTACTAAAACAAATAGTGATAATTATTTGTTTACGGGGAACACACATTGGCCTAAACACCCTTACCCCCCCATCTCTCTCTCTCTCTCTCTCTTTCTCTCTCTCTCTCTCTCTCTCTCTCTCTCTCTCTCTCTCTCTCACACACACACACACACACACACACACACACACACACACACATTTGATACACACACTGACATATTTGTGTGGAACCTTAGTCCCAGAATGTGAGGATTAGATCATGGGGGATGAAACGTTAATAGCATGAAGAACAACATTAAGTGAGGAAGTATAAGCAGAACAAGCGGTTAATGCAGGCTAAACATGTCTGTCACATGTCACATCAGAAAAGCACACTATAAACCTTAGTGGATTCTGTTCAGGGCCTTCTGGAGCTTTTAAATGCAGAGGAAGCTTAAACAAAGTATGTTATACTACAAATACATTGAGTAGAATGGAGGAAAATGAATGACGTTTAGATGTGTGAGAGGATAAAGTTACATCAGTCAGTGTCTTAGTTTCCGCTGTAGGAATTGGCATCAGTTGAGAAATGACTTACTGGATACTTAAGTATACACCCTCTCTCTCTCTCTCTCTCTCTCTCTCTCTCTCTCTCTCTCTCTCTCTCTCTCTCTCTCTCTCTCTCTCTCTCTCTCTCTCTCGCTCACCCTCTCTCTCTCTTAGCTGATATAAGTGTTTTTTTTGTTAACCGGATCATTACGTTTCCCATTAACCGTTCTGAATCATAGCCACTGCTTGACGACCCCAATTACAGCGCCCAGGGCATTTGCATAACGGTCGGATCCGTGTCTGAGGGAGCCACCTCATGTTCAGTGGCGGCGGATGGATGGGTGGATATCAATGAACATTCCCTAATGGAAGGAGAACCATCCGATGTCACATGGAACCATGAGGCCTTAGACATTCCGATTAAAGAACATTATATATATTTTTTCAGTCCCGGGGGGGGGGGGGGGGTCACTGTATATTTAATATCCTATCTCGCCTTTCCACTCCCCACTAAGTGATTAGACTGAGCCAGCAGCTGAGGCCAGAGTTAGCCCCTTTAAAAAGAGCTCGCTTCAGATCAATACCTCAGCCCACAGTGTAATATGATACACTATAACAATCCTCACTGCAGGGTTCTGCAGGTACATGCTTCTCTGTGTGTGTGTGTGTGTGTGTGTGTGTGTGTGTGTGTGTGTGTGTGTGTGTGTGTGTGTGTGTGTGTGTGTGCAAACGTTATTGCAAGCAAGTGTGTGAAATGTTTTAAATCCAGTGCATGCTGTTATAAGTATCTCAGATATAAGTATGTTTTTGTTATGCTGCTGCCCATACGCACAATATTTGTCTTCCCACTAGAGACTTTCAAATCCACCCACCCGCAAAGTAAATCACATGCCCAAACACACACACACAGACAGACACACACACATACACACACACACAGATGAATGCACACTCGATATCAGCCGTAAAGCTGTAGTTACAGCTGAATCAACAGTATGAAACTCTACAGTATAAATCCTTCCTGGAAATGTTGTCTTTGCATTAATAAAAATGAACCCACACACACACAGTCTGTCCCTGAATTAAGATGTGCCCTGTTCTGTTCTGTTTGGTTGGGAGAGTCATGTTAACTAATGTCCCTGGCTTCAAACACACCATCATCAAACAGACGTCCTTTGATTTAAACAGCTCAAAGGACGTAGAGTGCATACAGTCAGAGTTAATATTATAATCATCAAGGGACGGGAGAGGAAACGTTTCTCCGTCATGTGATTGAAGCGTCCAATCGCCTCTCTTCCCTGGGGGGGGGGGGGTCTTAGTTAGTTACCCTAACTGGGCTACGCTGCTACTATGAGAGAATCCTTCTAACCCTAACCCTAACCCTAACCCCTAAACCTAACCCTAACCCTAGAACCCTTGACCGACTAGCTACCTTACTGAACACTAATCACGTTACCATTCAGGATGGAACGGTTGCGTGAGAGCGGAGTGGAAGTGGATAGGGTGGTGTCTATTCTACACAAGGTCAAAGGTCAGCATCCACCCCAGACTGACTCGAGTCGGAAGGATGCATGTCCCCCTGCGTTTCCTTTCTTCGTTACTGGCTCTCCCTCTCCCTCTCTCTCCCTCTCTCTTTCTGTCTGTTCTCTCTCTCTCCCTCTCTCTCTCTCCTGTCTGTTCTCTCTCTCTGTCTTTCTCTCTCTCCACCCCTCTCTCTCTCTCTCTCTCTCTCTCTCTCTCTCTCTCTCTCTCTCTCTCTCTCTCTCTCTCTCTCTCTGTTCTCTCTCTCTTTCTCTCTCTCTCTTTCTCTCTCTCTCTCTCTCTCTCTCTCTCTCTCTCTCTCTCTCTCTCTCTCTCTCTCTCTCTCTTTGCCTCCCTCTCTCTCTCTCTCTCTCTCTCTCTCTCTCTCGTCTTTGCCTCCCTCTCTCTCCTGTCTGTTCTCTCTCTCTCTCTCCTGTCTGTTCTCTCTCTCTCTCTCTCTCTCTCTCTCTCTCTCTCTCTCTCTCTCTCTCTCTCTCTCTCTCTCTCCTGTCTGTTCTCTCTCTCTCTCTCTCTCTCTCTCTCTCTCTCTCTCTCTCTCTCTCCGGTCTGTTCTCTCTCTCTTTTCTCTCTCCCTCTCTCTCTCTCTCTGTCTCTCTCTCTCTCTCTCTCTCTCTCTCTCTCTCTCTCTCTCTCTCTCTCTCTCTCTCTCTCTCCCCCTCTCTCTCTCTCCTGTCTGTTCTCTCTCTCTCTCTCTTTCCCAGCAGTGACCGTTTCCCCCTCTCCCTCCCTGCGTGAGAAAGGAAGCGTTTTGTTTTCACTTGTGGGTCTGTGTGTCTATGAGAGAGTGAGTAAGCAAGAGGATCCTTGGCTTCTTCGTCTTTTTTTTACTTCTGTCTTTCTTTCTTTCTTTTTTTCTTTCTTTCTGTCTTTCTTACTCTGTCTCTCTCCATAATATTTATTTTGTATGTAGTATGCAATTGTTGTAGACCAGGTCAACCAGCTTAATTTTATAGTGTGAGCCTGCCTATGCGTGTGTGAATGTGTGAGTGTGTGTAAGAGTGTGTGTGCGTGCCTGCGCAGACAAATATGTGAAAGTGGCTCATCCTGACAGTCAGTCCTTCCGGTCAGTCTGCTTCAAGCTATTTTCATTCACAGAGATTTTAATAAACGTACAGATTCCTCACGGGGAAAATACTCTGGGATTGACTCTAATTGAATCATGATGGATGAGTTGATCAGTTCATGCGTTTTTCCTGACCTGCGTGACTCAAACAGGCCAGTAAAGCTGGAATCTTCTTCAGCAATTTATTGTGACATTCCACTCAGAGCAAACATGCTAGCTTGCTCTGCCTGTGGTCCACAGAACTAGTGGATGTGAGGCACTTTAAACATCACAGATATTAAATCAGAGATACAACCTGCGATGCAGCTAACTCTTTTGGTATATGTGTCTGTTGTTTTTTACCAAATTGTGCTTAAAATGGTCTGTGACAGACAATGCCTTTTTTCAATGTGTTATGTTTCACTGTTACATATTTAAACACAATGGGAAGTAATTGTTCTGAGCCCGGCAGCTTTGATGATGGATGCCAATTGAACGTTGAGCGAACCAGCTGCTTAACACGCCCACAAGTCAGACTTCACTGTGAAGGGGCTGGGAAGGTCCAAAAGCTACCTCATAGTAACTGTCAGATGGGTTTCTCTGTGTGTTTGTGTGTGTGTGTGTGTGTGTGTGTGTGTGTGTGTGTGTGTGTGTGTGTGTGTGTGTGTGTGTGTGTGTGTGTGTGTGTTACGTGTGTCTCATCCCAGTTGGCTCTTGTCTAAAAGGACCTCATTATAACCTCATGGCTCAACTAAAATGGGTTGCCATCTCCTCTCACTGGTTTGCACTGTAAGTTCCTCTAACAAGATGTTTTGTTAACATCAGATAGATCCACTTTTCTGTGCACACGCTACGTTATAAGAAATTCAGAGAAAGACAGCACACCATGGCTCTACATTTGAAAAAAAGATGCAAGTCACAACATCATCTCTGCATACATTTTTTTGTTGTTGATGATTACATCTTATTTTAGTTTAACACAGATAGAAAACTATCCAGCAGCCATATTGATCAATGAGCGTTTGTGTTAGTGTGTGTTAGTGTGTGTTAGTGTGTGCTAGTGTGTGTTAGTATGTGCTAGTGTGTGTTAGTGTGTGCTAGTGTGTGTTAGTGTGTGTTAGTGTGTGCTAGTGTGTGTTAGTGTGTGCTAGTGTGTGTTAGTGTGTGTTAGTGTGTGCTAGTGTGTGTTAGTATGTGCTAGTGTGTGTTAGTATGTGCTAGTGTGTGTTAGTGTGTGTTAGTGTGTGTTAGTGTGTGCTAGTGTGTGTTAGTATGTGCTAGTGTGTGTTAGTATGTGCTAGAGTGTGTTAGTGTGTGCTAGTGTGTGTTAGTGTGTGTTGGTTTGCTTGCGTGTGTGCGTGTTTAACACTCAGCAGAACATGATTTTACAGGATTCCTCAGGGAAGCCACTAATTAACTCGGTCCACTCCCTGACATCCTCATCATCATCACCACCACCATCATCATCTTCATCACCGATACCCCAGCTAGCTAGCGTTGATGATGCTTTAATACGTTAGCCACAGGGGAACCAGGAGCCTCAGGCAGAACATAGAGATTCTCTTTTCTCAATGCATGCCTTGGTGAACAGGAGGGAATAGATGTTCTAAGCCTTCATATCAATATCTGTATATTTTAATAGCTTCATATAGACCCTTATAATATTATATATAAACGATGTGTTTATCTGTTTACATGCCTACATCTCACCATGTTCTTCCCAAAAGAAGCTAATGTGAATATAACACTTCTCTGCACAAAATGTCAAGTTGCTCCAAACAATATTATCTCTTTATGAATGTTCAATGACACAGAAGAAACCCCTTGGTAGCATTCTTACTGTTTACAATAGTTTAGAATGATAATTTAATCTAAGCTGATTTTGATTAATCTTAATATATTCCAAGTGCTTTGGAGTCCCGAAAAATTGTGAATTGTACATTTGCTGATTCTCATTCAGGAAACACATTTGGTCTTTTTCCCTGTGTGACTGTGTGACTGTGTGTGTGTGTGTGTGTGTGTGTGTGTGTGTGTGTGTGTGTGTGCGTGCGTGCGTGCGTGCGTGCGTGCGTGCGTGCGTGCGTGCGTGCGTGCGTGCGTGCGTGTGTGCGTGTGTGTGTGCGTGAGTGAGAGTGCTTCTCCACCGTGTTGGTATTTGAGAGGAGGGGTGAACCCAGGGAAAAGGGAAGCTCCTTCCTGTTCTGGACCAAACATCTGCTCTCAAAGCAGGAAATCATTTTCCAAACCGAGGCCCCCACTTCCCTCACTAACGCCTCACACATTCGGTGTATAGGGTGTATCTAAGTGTTTGTGTTTTTTTTTTTCTTTATTGAATGTATGAGAAAACGGACCCCTTGCCTCAGTTGGAGCTGATGTCATTTCCTGTCCCATCCAGTAAGACTGTCTTTCTGTGTCTGTATGAAAAGAATAAGGCTTTAGTATTTACACACTCCCGCAGAACCAGTCAGGAGTAACAGAGGTATTTCTGCTGGATCTATTGTTGGCCCCGAAGGCCGATCAGGTCCAGTCACTTCCTCTGGCCTCCCCTGTTTGTGAGTGGTCTCCAGAGGATGGGGAAACCAGGAGCCATGTTTTACTCTCCCCCTCAGGGTTCGGACCAGACCTGTTGTTTGGTGAGATACACCAGATGTATCAGAGAGAGAGAGAGAGAGAGAGAGAGAGAGAGAGAGAGAGAGGGGGAGAGAACACAAAGAGAGACAGGGATGGCCATCAAGGGAGTAATCCTTTCTGTTTTTTTACACTATAGCATTCAAATAAATGCTGGACTTTATAACCAAAATGATAATAATAATGATTACAGTTCCATGCTGTAAGGCCAGTGGGTAACCCACCCACCACCACCACTACCTCAACTAGTGAAAAATACACAAAATCCATTCCGCTCCAGCTCCAAGCCAGTAGTGCTCCCCAGGGACCTATCACAAGAACTTTCTGGGAACTTGCTCCAAATTAAGCGTAACTATCAACGCTACAACAACCTTACTGCTCGCAGCCTGTTTACCCCTTTAGGCTTTTGAAGGGGAAAAACAAAATGGCAACCATGTATTTCTATTTTAGGAAGGAGTGCGATGTGTGTAAATGAAACATAATCGTGTCTTCATGGTGGATTACATGCATCCTCCTTCAGCTGACAATGTGATTTTGTGGTGAGATGGATTGTGACTTTGTGCAGTTTGCGTGTGTGTGTGTGTGTGTGTGTGTGTGTGTGTGTGTGTGTGTGTGTGTATGTGTGTGTGCATGTGCGCGTGTGCACGTATGTGTGTGTGTGTGTTTGACTAATTCTTGACAGCATATCTTGCTAATCAGGTCAAGCTGTGCATATGAAAAACATTCAGTACATCTTTATTTGTATTTTAAAAAGACAATTATGTTTGTCAAATATTCTCTGCCACAGTAAAGTGTGTTGTGCTTTAAGGCAAATAAACTGAGGTCCCTCTCAAATAAAACAAACAATGAATGGTGTTTTGTGAAAAGTTATACTATTTATGACCCATTGTAATGGACTTTACCTTAGTTCATCTTGTTTTTGATGTTAGATTGAGCTGATGCTTGCATAGCATAATTTGAATCAGTTTAAAAGATCACAGATGTTTGAAAGAAGTTAGGACTTGATGTAATAAGACCTCGATCACAGACTTCCATAACCTTCTGTGCTGACCCGATGTGCTCTGGTCAGTATGTGTGTGTGTGTGTGACGTACAGCCAAGGATGTAAGTATAACGTCAAATGGAGGGCTGGCTGGAAACACGCTGGAAGCTGTCACTTCCTTTGCCTTATGTTTCGCCCTTCCCGACCCGTGGCGAGGCACAATGCTGTTGTCCTCGATATCTTTAACCCCTGGCGTCGACCACTGGCTGAGTCTGTAACTACCTGTAACCCCGTGTGACTCAGCAGCGTCAGATCGTGTGGTGTCATCGCTGCTCTGTTCAGTCAGCA
>CM030187.1:14349342-14361842 GCA_017639675.1 Aplochiton taeniatus
GGAGGGGATTAGATGTCAAAGTCACCAAGACGGATTTCGTTCTTTTTGTGTAAAGCTTGAAGATGCTAACACACACACACACACACACACACACACACACACGAACACACACACGATCACAGATAAAAAAAAAGCTCAGACACACAGTTTCTCACGCCATCTGCTGCATTTGCACATCTGTACTCAAACACACACACACACACACACACACACACAGAGAGAGAGAGAGAGAGAGAGAGAGCATTACTCAAGGTCCAAGTGTTGTGGACAGTCTAGGTCTTGGCGTCAGGGGTGGGTTTAGGGGGACCATAAACAACAACAACAACAATAACAGTGTCTCCGCCGTGAGAGCAGGAGAGGGCGAGCTGACACGTGAAACCGGTTACGTGGCACACACTCCTGCAGTCTTCTCTAAGTGCTCGCATCGCTATGGTAACTGCCGTGACACACCGTTGTTGCCTGGTAATGCAGCGCTCCGAGTGTCTCGGTTGTCCGGGGAACGCAGTTAGGGCTGCTTAGTGACGAGGTCTCCAAAGGATTTTACTAGGGAAAACTAGGGAGGGACGGATAGAAAGAGAGCAACTTAAAAGAAAAGAGTTTACACAAGTGCCTCTCGTCTAATTCCACCAGAGAGAGAGCTGAGGGGTACCTGAGGCCGGGGCTGGAGGGGAGAGAGAGGGTTAGGGGGGGATGGAGGGGAGAGAGAGGGTTAGGGGGGGATGGAGGGGAGAGAGAGGGTTAGGGGGGGATGGAGGGGAGAGAGAGGGTTAGGGGGGGATGGAGGGGAGAGAGAGAGTTAGGGGGGGATGGAGGGGAGAGAGAGAGTTAGGGGGGGATGGAGGGGAGGAGAGAGGGTTAGGGGGGGATGGAGGGGAGAGAGAGGGTTAGGGGGGGGATGGAGGGGAGAGTGAAAGTTGAGGGGTGGGTGGGCTGGAGGGGAGAGAGAGAGAGAGAGAGTTGGGGGGGGGGGGGGGGCTGGATTAGTTGACTAAACAAGGTAAATAGATAATTTTATGATATTATGAATGTGTTATTATAAACAGAGGTTAGCCTTTAGTCAGATCTTTTTAGGGATGGGTAGAGTCAGCCAAAGACAATGTTGCAGGAAGTCAGACATGCTAAACGGACCACCCGTCAAGCATAATCAATCAATGAATCATCAAGGAGGAGAGTAAACAAGGATACATGAAAGGGTACAACTTTTCAATTCTTTTGGAATGAAACACGTCCCACTAAATTACCTCCTGTCTGTGCTTGGGCCCTGAGCCAATAGCAGCCATCTTGTTAGACTACAAGCCTATCAGCACAGTGCGTTATGGTTGCTATGGCCCGGGCACACGGCAACGCGGGAACACCCGGCTCCGAGGAAGTGCTCAAATCTATGTTGTCATAGCGATGATTCTGAGCAGACATTTCAGATGTTCAAGCCCCCCCCTCCCCCCACCCCCCCACCCTCAACATCCCGCCCCCCTCAATCCTGGCGGGGGGTCTATCCCCTAAAACCGCAGATTAAAAGCCAGCACAATGGGACTATGGGACATTGAGTATTTTAGACCCCCTAGGGAAGTCCTGGATTTCCTTCTGACCCTCAGGGTTAGTTAAAGATCAAGATATTAACCCCCACCCCCACCCCAACGTTAACCCCCATCCCAAAATCTCCGGCCCTCACATGAGCGGACAGATTTGAGTAGTGAGAGACGGGGCTGCTGGCACGTGGTGGGCACACACTCCGTGGTGGGCACACACTCCGTGGTGGGCACACACTCCGTGGTGGGCACACACTCCGTGTCAAACAATGCCATGCGGTTGACTGTGGCCCTGAGTAAAGATTAGGATGTTGTCCTAAATACAAAACATGGACTTGTTGTTTACTCACACGTGCACGTTCATCTGTGCACGTTTGTGTAGGGATTCGCATTCTCTAACTCCTCACAGACGCACATTAAACACACACACACACACACACACACACACACACACACACACACACACACACACTCCACACTTGTCACAATGCTAGTTCCTCCACATTCTGGCATTTTGCCGACATACCGGGAATGTTCCTCCTGATCGCAAGGCCATGATAGTCTTCATCTGGTGCTGCTATCACTGCCCCCCCCCCCCCCCCCCCCCCCCCTGCAGCCGACTCTCATTGTGTTGTGAGCCAGGTAGGCTAAAGCCACACAGCCGACTCTCAGTGTGTTGTGAGCCAGGTAGGCTAAAGCCACACAGCCGACTCTCATTGTGTTGTGAGCCAGGTAGGCTAAAGCCACACAGCCGACTCTCAGTGTGTTGTGAGCCAGGTAGGCTAAAGCCACACAGCCGACTCTCAGTGTGTTGTGAGCCAGGTAGGCTAAAGCCACACAGGCGGACCGGCGGGCAGCAACATCTGTGTGTGCGCTGACTGTGGACAGTGCCCTTCCGCCTCAACAGGCAGGTCTGTGGTGAGATTGGGTGTAGCACTGGTGGGGGGTGGTGTTAGTGGGAGTGGAGCCAGCTGGCCTGGTAGGATGTGTGCGTGGGGGGGTGGGGGGGGGGGGGGGGGTTGGCTGGCTGGCTGGCTGGAGAGAGAGAGAGAGAGAGAGAGGTGCGTTGTGTACGATTCTCTAACTCCACAGCAGTGCTAGGAATCCTGTCTCTGGTCCAGGCTTGTTTTTTGTATTGTCCCTGTTTGTATAAAGAGAGAGAGGAGGGCTTGATACATGGCTCTATACGGGACTGCATTAGAAACAGAGGGAAAGGTGGTTACTATACTATACTGTACTCTACATGTGGCTGTGTGTGTTAGAGAGAGATTGAAGGGTGGTTACTATACTGTACTGTATGTGGGGCTGTGTGTGTGTTAGAGAGAGATTGAAGGGAAGCTACTATACTGTGCTGTGCTGTGCTGTGCTGTGCTGTACTGTGCTGTATGTGGGGCTGTGTGTGTTAGAGAGAGATTGAAGGGAAGCTACTATACTGTGCTGTGCTGTGCTGTACTGTGCTGTATGTGGGGCTGTGTGTGTTAGAGAGAGATTGAAGGGAAGCTACTATACTGTGCTGTGCTGTGCTGTGCTGTACTGTGCTGTATGTGGGGCTGTGTGTGTTAGAGAGAGATTGAAGGGAAACTACTATGCTGTGCTGTGCTGTGCTGTGCTGTGCTGTGCTGTATGTGGGGCTGTGTGTGTTAGAGAGAGATTGAAGGGAAACTACTATGCTGTGCTGTGCTGTGCTGTGCTGTGCTGTGCTGTGCTGTGCTGTACTGTGCTGTATGTGGGGCCGTGTGCATGGTTGTCTTTCCCACAGTCAGTAAAGGATAGACCGTGTGATGGGGCCAGAGTGAGGAGGATTGGGGGCAGCAGGATTCAGATTAGGGGCTGGATCCAATGCTCTCTCTCTCTCTCTCTCTCTCTCTCTCTCTCTCTCTCTCTGTGTTCTGGACTGTTAAACCCATAGTCTCTCTCTCTCTCTCCTATATCCAGTCCACACAGTGTGTCCTGGTCAAGCCGTCTCTATCCACATGCTGAAGCGACAGTTATCCCCGCTCAACACTTCATGATCCCGCACTTAAAAAAAGATATTAACAAGAGTCACCAGATTTACACGAAGAGAATCCTGTCCAAATCCCCCACTTAGTGACCCCAGTCCCCCCCCCGCCCTCTCCAAGTGGACACCACGGCAACGCGGCCCTGTCCTGTATGGAGGGGTCTTTACTTTGTGTGTGTGTGCCTGCATAGCCGGGTTAGTCTCACCAAGGCTCGTCTAATCGGAGTGTGTGTGTGTGTGTGTGTGTGTGTGTGTGTGTGTGTGTGTGTGTGTGTGTGTGTGTGTGTGTGTGTGTGTGTGTGTGTGTGTGTGCGTGCGCGTGTTCATGCCTCCTGCTGTGCGTGCACGTGTGTGTGTGTGTGTGCAGCGGCCGGCCTGCTGGATAGTTTGTCAGCGTGCCAGAAGACACCCCCACCAGGGATTCGCCCTAAAAAGAGATGGGGGGGGGGGGGTTGTTTCGGAGGGAAATGACTGCAGCGTCTGGGTCTTTGGTGCACGTGTCGGATTGGAAACTCGCTGGCGGGGCGCTTGTACCCTCTCACCCCGCTAATTCAGTCAGAGCCTAGTCAATGCTGAGCCTGGCATGAGCTCAAATGGATTTCTAATCTAATTCTGTGTGTCCCAGCCACTCAATGTGGAGAGAGATGTTTTTTTATGGTTTTTTTCTAAGATAAAAATCTATTTGATACCAGCTTTGTGTGTCAGCATAGCTAATATGGGCACCTGCTCTCAGACATGGTCGTGACATTCACGGTATTGTGACTGAAATCTCTGTGTGGAACCTGTGGCCAATTGCTCCGACCAGCATTGGACCCCCCCCCCCACCCCCCTGCCTTTGTGACGCACAAACAAAGATTATCCGCCTATATAGAAATAATCACCTGACCATCGGTATCTGTTTGGCTTTCAGCCAACATGATGGCCACTGATGATAGCTCCAGCCATGACTCCCTCCTCTGTTGTCTGAGTGGACACACTGGACTCATTTCCTGGAATAGTCACAGAGAGCTGGGGGGGGGGGGGGGGGCGGTGGCGGTGGCGGCGGTGGAGCAATCTAATTTCACTGGAGCCCCTAACATCCTTTTCACTGTTGAATAGCTACGTTACCAAATTACCAGTGGGCTAAATATATTACTATATAGATTATATATATACACTTTACTACCTTCTATATAGGATGCCCTAGGCCAGGTCTGGCATCTGGCTCCCAGAGGGCCTGTTCTGCTTTGATGTATGTTACTTAATGGGGACTGGTAGGGACAATGCAACCAGTCTTTAAAGGGAGAGTCCACCATTTTTAATAAGCTCGCTGCTGAAGCTGATTTTAGTGACCCACTTGATTCTGTCCTAAGGAGACACACCTATAAAGATATGGCAACAAGCAAAACAAAAAAAGAAGCAAATAGCATTTTAACTTTTGCTATACAAAAATAAATAAAAAAAAACCTTTAGATCAACCTTGGATCTGGTAAATGACCAACTTTAAATATTGCTCCACAGGAAAGATGACTGAGAGAAATGTTCCTAAACGTGACCCGATTGAGATAGATAACCTCGCTGAGGTCAAAGACAAACCTTTTTCTCGTGTAATAATCGGCTTTTCAGCCAACAGCGCTCACAATTAGCTTACATAAGCAGAGCAAGGGACCCTTAGGTTAGCCGGGCTAATTAACGGCTTTTTGTTCAAGTTGGCTCTCGTTCAGTTTTATTGTGCTTTCCACTTCCCATTCGCTGTCGTGATAGCGAGAACATTGTGGTCAGGGAGGAAATCCCTTCAACAGAGCAGCTCCAGTCTACATGACCTGGGTCAAGGCACTAGCGTGCCTGTATCCTATCAAAAGGATTGCGTATTGAGTGGGCTGAGAAATGTGCTATTGTTCTGACAGTAATATGACCACAATCAATATTTGCCCCCCCCCCCCCTCTTAATCCCCTCACACGGTGTCAAAAGACGATTGCTACCCCTTTCCAAATTAAAGCCCCTGTTCTGAAGCGCCTTGAGACCTTGCTGTTTTAATTGGCTTGCCGTTACGTTCACAGTGGAAGGGAAAAGGAAACTCCAGATTGCTCAGAGGCTAGGAGGCAGTGGAGCAGTGACTTTGGTGGTGTTGTCCAGTTTTTCTTGTTCAGAGATTTGTTGTGTGTTAAATTCTGTCTCTTGTAATGAGTACACAGCTTAGAATGCAGTAGAGTACAGTGCAGTGCAGTAGAGTACAGTATAGTAGACTACAGTAGAGTACAGTGCAGTACAGTACAGCGCAGTAAAGTGCAGTGCAATTGAGTACAGTGCAGCAGAATGCAGTGTAGTAGTAGAGTGCAGTTGTGTGCAGTAGAGTAGAGTAGAGTAGAGTGCAGTGTAGTAGAGTACAGTGTAGTAGAATAGAGTACAGCGCAGTGCAGTAGAGTACAGTGCGCAGTAAAGTAGAGTAGAGTGCAGAACAGTACAGTAGAGTAGAGTGCAGTACAGTACAGTGCAGTAGAGTAGAGTAGAGTATAGTGCAGAACAGTACAGTGCAGTAGAGTAGAGTGCAGAACAGCAGAGCAGAGTAGAGCAGAGTAGAGCAGAGTAGAGAAGAGCAGAGTGCAGTGTAATCCATACCTTTTGTGCTGGTGAAATAAGGATTGGAACAGAGAAAGAAAGAATACAGAGGCATTCTAGAAATAGAATGGAGAAAAGAAAGAGGCCTGGAGTGTAAGGAGAGCCCGGAACGGAGGATGTGATTGAAAGAAAAGAAACAAAGATGGTGATGAGTGAATAAAGGAAGAGAAGGAGAGCGAGGGAAGTCAAATACAGCGTTCCCGTCTTCATTTCACCCCACGGTCTTAACCCCCGACCCCCCCCCCCCCCCCCCCCCCCCAGGGCCGTTATTTGAGGTTGAAGGTTTCGCTAATTCACCGAATTCACTTTTAATGAAAGGAAACTTAATCAGGATTGGTTTTATTAATAGAGTATTCCCCGGAGCTAAGTGTGTGGGAAAGGAGCGCAGAGAGGGGGAACGCTTCAAGTGGAATGATTAAGACCCCTCAGACTCGCCCCCCCCCCCCCCCCCCCCCCCCCCCGCCCCCCTCCTCTCTCTGGTTAATTAAGGAGAATGTGTTGGGCTTTGATGTCTGTTTCAGCGGCCAAACTAGAAGAGACAGGCGTTGGAGCAGGCGCCCACAGCGTCCGTATGTGTGTCACACAGCGGGAAATCCTTCTTGGAGCTGATTCCCATTTCATCTTTCCTTTGCGGCCATCTCTTTCTTCGTTTCCTTTGCGGCCATCTCTTTCTTCGTTTCCTTTGCGGCCTTCTCTTTCTTCGTTTCCTTTGCGGCCTTCTCTTTCTTCGTTTCCTTTGCGGCCTTCTCTTTCTTCGTTTCCTTTGCGTCTAAACGCGTGGAACAGCGTGCGTTTTTACCTAACAGCTGTAGTTTTGACAAAGAAAGAAAAAATACACGCTTTAGGTTTGGTTGGAAATTCCATTTTTACTGTGTGACTCATGGAGGAAGCGATCTTCTTTTTTTTTGTCGTTTGTGGATGGCGTGAGAGAAGCTAAATGTGATGATGTCTCTGTGATCTCCTCCAGTGCCTGACGATCTGTCGTTGGAGGAGAGGGATGAGCTGTCTAACATCCGACGTAGGAAGAGGGAGCTGCTGGATGACATCGAGGTGTGTATTTGATCTTCCTCAACTACCTCATGACGCTGTACTGCATAGAGGAGGTCCCTCTGAGGAAAACGTGTTTTCTATAACGTGCTGGTTTTAGCCTTTGCTTTGTTGAATGCAATGAGATTGTAGAACTTTTTTTTCTTTTTTGGACGTGGAATATTGAACTTCCAGTATGTTACAATATAATATATGAAAATATCCTGTGGGAAACTTTTTTTGTTTTTTTGGTTTGCCTTAAAAGGGATGTTTTCTAAAACACTTCCTCCCTGTTACATTTGATGTGAAAGTCTCCTCCTTTCATTCCCAGGGTGGGTTGTACCTGTCTTTGTATTTCAATGAATCTCTCTCTATCACTGTTTCGCCCACCCTAGCCCAGAATTTCATCTTTTGTCAAAACTCCAGGGCATTCCGGAGCTTCCCCTTCAATCTTCTGTCCATCAATAAGAGGAATCCAATTCCAGGATACCAATTCTGATCAATTTATCTTTCTATTTCTCTCTCTCCCCTAGCGATTGAAGTTTGAAATAGCGGAAGTTATGACTGAGATTGAGCAGCTAACATGTGTCGGAGAGAGGTAAGTCAAGGGAAATTCATTTATAACCTTACTGTCCTTTCAGCGTCTGTGTTATATTAATCAGTGAGGCGTCTGTGTTTCATATCACATCAATCATAGGCTTCATATTATTTGGCAAAATTAGATCGACCGAGTTACTCGATTGGATGAAATCCATACAAAAAGAGAGAGCATCTGAATCAATCCATCCCTTGTGTCAGGTAGCATCACATCAGAACTCCAACATGACAAATACAAAAGAAGAACTGTCTAGCTCAGACGCCCTATAGCGGCTGAACCATGGAATATACTGTGTATAATAATAATACATTTCGCCTTTCTAGACACCCAAGGTCAACGTACATGGCTTAGATTAGAATATACATATAAAAAAGTACATATAGAATTGGAAATGCAATAAACAGACAGACACAAGGGTATTGAGACAGGGAACATCAAAAACATGAATAAATTAAAAGTGTGAGAGAGATTTTTGAAAGCATTCTTACTTTACACATCTGCCTAAAACTTTTGCACAGTACTGTACATATATATATATATAAATAAATACCATGCTGCTTTTTTATCTGTGACTTTGTTTTTGGAGAGCGGGGGGGGGGGGGGAGAGGGAGAGGGAGAGGGAGAGGGAGAGGGTGGGTGGGAGGGAGGGAGAGAGAGAGAGAGAGAGAGAGAGAGAGAGAGAGAGAGAGAGAGAGAGAGAGAGAGAGAGAGAGAGAGGGAGAGGGAGAGGGAGAGGGAGAGGGAGAGGGGGAGGGGGAGAGGGAGAGGGAGGGAGAGAGAGAGAGAGAGAGAGAGAGAGAGAGAGAGAGAGAGTCTATGGGGAAAAGTTTAACATGTGCACACTGTTGCTATCTTGTGTTGTCCTGCTCTGTGGTAGATTGACACAGGGGACATGATAGAGGTTCGAGTGTAAACGAGGCTCTCGTGTTCAACTGGCGTCTCAGAAAAAGGACTTTGTGGTGTGACCAAGCTAACCTAGTAACCTCGTTCGCTATATGGGGAAAAAACTGTTTCACTCTAGTCACAGCAAGGTCTTTTAGACTTAGGAAAGAGGCATCATTAATTATTTAAAGAGCGTTTTAATTAGCTTATGTTGTAAGAAGAAGGCTTAAGACTTTGGATGACGTTTTAACTGTATGGCAACTGAAGTCATACACAAATAAACCTGATTCGAATTATTTGAAAAGATGACCAACTGTAGATTTTGTCCCTATCCAGTCGTACCCGGTGAGGCTTCTTAAATCCAGGCTCCTTAGTGGCCATAGCCTCTGGTGGAGTGGTGCTCCAGAGTGGTGCTGGTGTCCATAGATACAGTAATGACCCTGGCTGCTTTTAGACTCCCTCCATCCCTCTTCAGCCAGCGCTCTTAAACATCCTCATTAGGTTTTTTTGTGGGGGCCGGGGACTCTCGGCATCCATCTTTGGATCAGATCCTGCGGCGGTACGGGGGTACGTAAAGACCTAGGCAGTTGGTTTGGGGAGGGACAAAACAGGGTTGTGTGAAACGTGTCTCTGTGAATGTACGTTGATATACGCCCGTTAACGAGCTGGAGGAATGTGACTTCATGGTGGGGGGGGGGGTTTGCCCTTACAGCAAATCGTCGCAGAGAAACAAACAGATCGCCATGGGCAGGAAGAAGTTCAACATGGATCCCAAAAAGGTACCTATGCTTGGTTATGCGTTGTCACATATCCATAAGTGTGTGTATATATATATATATATAACACAACTACAACAAACGTTCAAACAACACACCTCACTTAAGGAATAAAGGCAACCTCATCCGTAAATCCTCCCCATACTCTCTGAAATGTAAGATTAGAAGCGGCCTTGGTGTATCCTTCCCTCTGAACCACTAACGAATGTGACGCCGCAGCCTGAATCCATCCTCTGTCCTTCGGCGGAGAGACCCAGCCAGGACCTGCCTTCACGTGTAGTTCCCCTTTCCGTCCTCTAGGGGATCCAGTTTCTGCTGGAGAACGACCTCCTGCAGCACACGCCGGAGGACATCTCCCAGTTCTTGTACAAAGGCGAGGGGCTCAACAAGACGGCCATAGGAGACTACTTAGGGGAGAGGTAAGCCTGGCTGTCCGTCAACCCAGAGAGGGAAACCTGTTTCCCTCCGCGGCGTCGCTCCCCCCCCCCCCCCCTCCTCGCCGCCGCCCTCGGCCCGCGCGGACGACAGATTTATGCCCCCTCTCCGTGATTAGAAACATCCCCTGAATCCGTGACCGTCTCAGGAAACCATGGCCTGGATTTATGGAGGAAAGTGTGTGTGTGTGTGTGTGTGTGTGTGTGTGTGTGCGTGCGTGCGTGCGTGCGTGTGTGTGTGTGTGTGCGTGCGTGCGTGCGTGTGTGTGTGGGAGCGGACACGGGAATACAAATCACACTGGCAACGTGGGTGTCTTCTGTTTCATTGTCCTTATCGACTATCTTTCTCCCTGCCTTCTTTCTCTCTCTCTTTTCTCTACTCCTCTCTCGCCCCCCCCCCCCCCCCCCCCCCCCCCCCCTTTGGTCTGTCTTTCTATTGTAATGCCCCTAATGTGGCCGTCTGACCTGTGACTTAACGGCACCCCCGTGCCTCACCACTCAGCACAGACCTGTCAGAGATAAGGGAGACAAAAGGAAGGAAGCCTGTCGGCCGTTGTGCCAGCAGCTCTGAGGGACAGACACGTTTTGGCTGGAGATACATCTGCTTCGCGTACAGGCAGGAAACCCAAGATAACCAGAAAGAATAAGCCAGCGATATTTTTTTCAAAGATACAATTAATCTGACTGTTTCATGTTGCGCGCCATGTTACCCTAAGCTAAACATCGCTGAATAGTATTCAAATGATCGTCAAAATAGTCGATCTTGGGTAAATCTCAATAACGGAATTCTTTTCGTTTCTCATCATTATTTCATGTTGCGCATTTTTAGAGCAAGTCATGTCAAGTCTTGTTTTTGTTTTTGTTTTGACATAAACAGCAGTTAAAGATGAAGCTTCGGCCTCTCTGTGTGGCCTCCATTAATCATCCCGAGGTCCTAATCCTCCGTGAGTAGGTGGGTGGCTGAATACTCAGGGGAACACCTCCACCAAGGAAGCCCCCTTTGGCCTTGTCCCTTCCCTGACTCCCCACCCCCCCCCCCCACACACACACTTTACAGCCCCTGGTGCCCGGGGGAGCTGTGAAAGGCTCCAGCCCACTCACTGGTAACAACAGTAAACAACTGTGGGAAGGGCTGTACTTAGCAATTAGCTCTAATTGAGTTGACGCTCTGAGCTGAAAACCTGTGATTATTTCCCACGGTGTGAAGGAGTTGTTTTAATAGAGAGAGAGGAAATGGGAGGATGTAGAACGAGACAGAGACAGAGACAGAGACAGAGACAGAGACAGAGACAGAGACAGAGACAGAGACAGAGACAGAGACAGAGACAGAGACAGAGACAGAGACAGAGACAGAGACAGAGACAGAGACAGAGACAGAGACAGAGACAGAGACAGAGACAGAGACAGAGACAGAGACAGAGACAGAGACAGAGACAGAGACAGAGACAGAGACAGAGACAGAGACAGAGACAGAGACAGAGACAGAGACAGAGACAGAGACAGAGACAGAGACAGAGACAGAGACAGTTTCGTACGATTCTCTAACCCCACAGCCGTGCTAGGAATCCTGTCTCTGGTCCAGGCTTGTTTTTTTATTGTCCCTGTATGTACAATAAAGCTTTGTTTCACAACGAGCCATAACAATGTTGTTAACTTGACCCAGCGAACTTGCTAAGACGTGTTTTTGCTATTCCCCTCACCACTAACGGCAAGCCCACATCTGTGTACATCTGCAATACATTTCCATAAAGACTGTACGCCTTCCAACCCTTAACCCTCCTTGGGCCACAATGTATAAAAACGGCAAAAACATCAAATAAAGTATGTCCTCTATATTACAGTTTTTTTCTCTTTATGCTACGCCTTTAATAAAATCAACAGTGAACTCTTAAAGGGAGTTAAATCACCAATGGCATGAAAAACTTCTTTTTTTTTTCAGTGGTCGAGATTTTTTTCTTTTTGTCTTGTAGGTAACCTCGTGAAACTATGTCTGCTTTCATAGACAGCAACATAGGAAAACCATTAGGGACTGCGGAAAATCCCATCAACGATTAATTCCTTAATATGTTCACAGCGAGCGCTTTATGAACGATGGATCACTCGCTTAGGGTTTGGGATGAGGAGCGTGGAATTGAGTGTCAAACCAACTCTGGAGTCATGGGGGGATGTGGAGAGTCTTAAAGGAGAGGACTTTTTTTCCCCCTCACCCTTCGCTGGTCAAACCAAGCCCCCCGCCCCCCCCCCCTCCCCCCAAACCGCAGCCTACACAAAAGAGCCCCTGGGTGTGGAGTTGTCGTTATTCATCCATACCATATTCCATACTCATATTCATCCATCAAACTCCCGTGATAATTCAGTGCGAGCGTGGCGGTCTGAGCGCCCCGAGGTGTGTGTCAGGGTACCGACCAGATGTGGGAATGGCTTCCAGACTTCATAGACTCCACCTCATGAGCGAGCGGGGAAAAATCACAGGAATTCCAAATGGAAGAAATTCAACCTCAGGAAAATCGATTCACAGAAGAAAAATAACCCCTCACCCTCCTTGACCCAGCAAGGTTTAAACTGTGCTTCCAGCGAGCTCTCCATCTTCCAAAGAACATCTTCCTGTTCCCTGGATAATAATACAATTCCTTTTGGGGGGGGGGGGGCAGGGCTCACGT
>CM030187.1:14366842-14371842 GCA_017639675.1 Aplochiton taeniatus
AGTCCCCCCCCCCCCTTCATACCTCCTTCTCCTCTCCTCCTCTGCTCCCCCTGTTCCTGTCCAAAAGGCATGAGTCCCTCCTTCTGCCTCTTCCCGCATGTGGGATAGCTTGAATTCGATTTTTTTTTTTATTTTTTTTATCTCTCTTATTTGAAATTTCTTCTCTCTTTTCTTTGCAACTCTCTCTCTTGTGCCACATCACACCGGCTGTGCCACATCATGGCGGTGCCAAATTTAAACCTCGGGTGAATTGGATGCTATGTTTAGCCTTGGTCGAGGTCCAAGCTGCCTGATGGCTTTTTGTTACAGATTTAAGTGAGTCATTACTTAGCTCTGTCAGGTAATTGGAATATTTTTCGAGTCTGCAGGCGAGGGGATGTCCGTCTCGCGCTTTCTCTTTCTCGCTCTCTCTCTTTCTCGTTCTCTCCAGTCTGACCGTCCCGTCTCCTCTCCCCCCCAGTCTTTCAATCTTCATCATTCCATCCCTTTCTCTCTTTATCTCTCTTCTGTCTGTCTATCTGTGTCTTGGTTTTCCATCTTTCACTCTTCATTTATCCGTACCTTTCTCTCTCTCTCTCTCTCTCTCTCTCTCTCTCTCTCTCTCTTTTTTTTTTTCTCTCTCTCTCTCTCTCTCTCTCTCTCTCTCTCATTCTTCATCTCTTTCTATCTGCTTCTCTGTCTTCATCACCCTCTCTGTGTGTACTATGGAACAATCTGTGCTAATTTCCAGTAGAGGGACAGGACAGCATATCCAACACATTACAATTCTATTGAATAATGCTTGAACTGAAGCTGGCATAACTCTTTATGGAACGTCCTGTATAATTATAACATTTGTACAATATTTGCATGCTTCACACATCAAGGCTTACAAATGCATGCATGTGATGTATGTTTACACGTAAACACACTTTGAAACACTTTCATTTAACATTGTAGTCTGATAGCGGTCCTCCTTTTGGTACACAAAGACAGACAGGGTGTGTGCTGCAGGAACTCTCACACACATGAACGGCTGTCAGTAAAATGAAACCCATGAACACGTAGACAGTGAGTGGCGTCTGGGTGGTATGTTAAACTGGTTGTCAGAGAGAAGCAGCAGCAGCAGGAGGAGGAGGAGGAGGAGGAGGAGGAGGAGGGGGAGGGGGATTGCTGACGGGTGCAGGAAAAGCAGTCATCCCCACACGTTTTTGAATGATTGGTTTGCCTCCATGCTGCAGAGACAGTGCAGAATGGATGTGAATAGTGCGGATACACTCAGAATAAAAACTACAATACCCATAATGCATGCAGAATGGGTACCAAAAGCAGCCTCTCCTCCATATGGCTGCCATATAGAGGAACAATACCTAGCACTTATATCCCAGCATTTTAAAACACACACCCATTTGCCTAGCAGGACTGAAACAGCAGAAGACTGTAAAACAACCTAGTATTTAAAGCAGTTTGTTTGTTAGTAGTCAATGCTGAATGATAAAGAAACATGTCTTGGCGTATGCAGACATCCACACATAGGGCACCTTAGCTCAGTGTAAGGTGACAAAGAACAGTGTGCTGTGTTCCAGAAGGGTTCACTTTACTGGACAACATGTGGTGTTAGACAACGAGGTCCACTGTCCACCAACGATACTGTAGCTGTTTATTAGCTGCCCTGTTCACTGGAAAAACACTGGGGGGTGGTTGGCTGGTTGGACTGAGTCTGCAGCGCCGAACAGAGTGAATCTTATTGCCTGTTGATTACATCAGTCACTGGGAGGCACTGGGAGGCAACGGGAGGCAACGGCCACCACCAGATCCTGTGTAATCCACAAACGGATCGCTGCAACATGGTGACGAACAACACATTGCATTTTCTAGCGGTCTGGAGAAAAAAAAACGGTCGACATTTCTAGTTGTCTGGCTAATCACTAGGATTATAATATGTTGGCGTCGTTTGAGGTTTAACTACCAGGCTCTGATAATCCTGGTAATCCAGAGAGCTGTCAGTGAGCAATCTACATGAATCCGCGGACGATAGATACAAAAAAAGACAACAAAGCAGGACCCAACTGAACTGCATGCTCAGATCAGACTTTCTGCTGCTGCAAAAACAAACCAAAAAATGCAATTCTCCTAATTGCATCTTGCTGCACGCATTCACCCCCCGATGGGTTTCCTCGCTGTGGGGCGAGGGATGTTTTATTGAACACGAGGCAGAAGACTCAAATTCGATAAAAAAAAATTAAAAAAAACGGTTTGCGCACTAGTAGACGTCGATAGAAGCTGACGTGGGAAGACCCTGATTTGGTTATGCGCTGATTTCTTCTGAAAACGAACTTAGAACACCACACTGTACGGAAAAGACACTCGCTGCAGCAAAACTACAGGCTCCAGTCAAACTCACGGTGGAATCCCAAGCCATCTCAGCCATGTGCTCTTTTCTCTGGCCTGGTGTTCATTTCTCTGGCCTGCTGTTCATTTCTCTGGCCTGGTGTTCATTTGCCGGGGCAAACGCTTAGAGCCTGAAGGGCTCCTCGTTGTGCTTTTCCTCTGCTTCTCGGTGAACGCACGGTTAAACATTTCATGGTCAACGGACCAATTCCGGGCGTGGTGGCGAAAGAATCGGTGAAATGTCACCGATAACAGTCTTGACCTAGAATGAGTTTCAGCCTTAGAGATCGTAAGCGAACGAGATGCTACAGGAGCGTAGGAGCCAGTGAACCGGTACTGATCCGCTCGACTCTTTCAGATGACTCTTTCAGATGAAGCTGCCTGGCTTGTCTTCACCAGCAGTTGAACCCACCCGGGTCTGTTTTTAACAAAGAGGATATAACCTTCCCTAACCTGTCCCCCTGGAGAGGAGGAGGAGGAGGAGGAGGAGGAGGAGAAGGCTGGAGGGAGGAGGAGGCTGGAGAGAGGAGGAAGGGGGAGAGGAGAAGGAGGCTGGAGAGGGGAGGAAGGGGGAGAGGAGAAGGAGGGAGGAGGAAGGGGAGAGGAGAAGGAGACTGGAGGGTAGAGGGTAGAGGAAGGGGGAGAGGAGAAGAAGGAGGCTGGAGGAGGAGGTTGGAGGGAGGAGGAAGGGCTAGAGGTGAGGAGGACATTGTTCATTTAATCCGGGCAGAGCTGATTATCAGTACAACGTGTGACATGTGGAGACCCCCCACCCCCCCCCCCCACACACACACACACACACACACACACACACACACAAACACACAAGGGGCCCCCCAAAAGAGGGCTAGTCCCTCCATCTGAAAAAGACCCCCCTATCACCTCACTGGCAGTGGATGATCTCCCTTCGGCCTGCATGGCTTGGTCACATTGTGCCTGCCCCCCAACCCCCCCACCCCACCCCCCTTATCTCTTTATTTATTGTGTGTGTGCTTTCCTCTTTCCTCAACGTCTATGCCGTTGCCGTGGTTACTCTGAAACGGTCTGCTATCTCTCTGTTGGCAGGTGGACGAGTGAAAACGTGGAAGAGACGATGGTTCATCCTGACAGACAACTGCCTCTACTACTTTGAATACACCACGGTGAGTTTGGGCATCCTGACAGTCAGTCAGTCAGTCAGTCAGTCAGTCAGTCAGTCAGTCAGTCAGTCAGTCAGTCAGTCAGCCAGCCAGCCAGCCAGCCAGCCAGCCCGCCTGCCCACCCGCCAGACGGACAGACATAGAGAGGAGTATTCCGTTTCAATCTCCAGCTCTTTAACAGATGAACAGCCCTTTGACCTACATGGACCCTAGCTCCAACCAGGCCGGCTCTGGGGAAACATCTGGCCTGGCTTAGCTAAACAACCCACTAACCCTCCCCCAACTGCACTCAGAACCACTCCGTACCCCCACCCCCCCCACCCCCCATCTCTGAGATCCCTGCTCGGGACAATGAGCCCCCATCCCCCAACACACACACACACACACACACACACACACACACACAAACACTCACCCCATCACAGTAATACATATATGCACATTTTATCCATAAATATCAAAGTATGTGCAAATGCCCAGATTACACATACATTGAGCCTAACACACACACACACACACACACACACACCCCTTCACAGTAATACAGATATATACATATTATCCATAAATACCAAAGCATGCACGTGTCCGGATTACATGCACGTTGAGCCTAACACACACACACACACACACACACAATCTGATCCAAGCCCCAGTTCCCAATGAATTCTGTACATGGTGAGCTCCCTCATTTGGAGAAAGAGAGACAGAAAAGTTAGGTTTTAGGTTTTTATGTAACCATGATCGTTCCACCTGTGTGTGTGTGTGTGTGTGTGTGTGTGATAGGACAAAGAGCCTCGTGGAATCATTCCTCTTGAGAACCTCAGCATCAGAGAAGTGGAGGAGCCCAGGAAACCTGTGAGAAAGATTCCCACATCTCTCTCTCTCTCCCTTTCTCTCCCTCTCCTTCACCCTATCTTTCTCCCTCTCCTTTTCTCTCTCTCTCTCTCTCTCTCTCTCTCTCTCTCTCTCTCTCTCTCTCTCTCTCTCTCTCTCTCTCTCTCTCTCTCTCTCTGTTGTCTTCTCTGTGTAGTTCTGACTCACCCAACACTTTCCTCCCTCTTTTACACAGACATAAAACATTACATAAAACATTACATACCCCCATGTTGACATTGCCTTTTTCTAGCACTCTCGGCACAAAAGAGAGTGAAAATACATCTCTACTTTTCTGCCTGCTATATCGATGGCCGTGCACAATCCTTTCTTTCAGAACTGTTTTGAGCTGTACAACCCCGGCCACAAGGGTCAGCTCATCAAAGCCTGCAAAACGGAAGCGGACGGACGCGTCGTCGAGGGCAACCACGTGGTCTACAGAATATCAGCTCCCACGCAGGAGGAAAAGGAGGAGTGGATCAAATCCATAAAGTAAGATACCTTGTTGCTATAGCAGGTTATCAGATTTTATGTTATTTACAAGGTATTGCAATGTCTGCACTCACTCATAGCCCAAAGTAGTTTTGGTTTCTTATCTTAACATTGTGATACAAT
>CM030187.1:14374342-14436842 GCA_017639675.1 Aplochiton taeniatus
CACACTCTCACTGTGGAACGGCCATCTCAGCACGTACGGTTGTTCCTACTGCCAGGAAAGCAATGGATTACTCAGCCTCATTAGCGGTCCCATCGGACTGTGTGTGTGTGTGTGTGTGTGTGTGTGTGTGTGTGTGTGTGTGTGTGTGTGTGTGTGTGTGTGTGTGTGAGAGAGAGAGAGAGAGAAAAAACAACCTAACACACAACAATCCCCAGTTTCTCACAATAAAAAACCTGCTCCCCTACAACATAACCCTACAGGAACATGAAGGAGGTAGAGTTAGAGCATTCCTCTGTACCAGAACAGGCTCTATTGGTAAGCGCCCCACACACACACACACACACACACACACACACACACGCACACACACAGAACAGGCTCTAGTGGTAAGCGCCACACACACACACACACACACACACACACACACAGAACAGGCTCTAGTGGTCAGTAAAAACAAGCCTTGCCGTCAGCACAATACTTTTATTGTCATAGTTTGTTTTATGAAAACATGTTTATTTGACTACATCTTCTGGGTATGGGTATTATAACACCATATCCTGTGTATTATGAGATGCTCAATGATGTATGGTTACATGCTGGTGTACAAGGCCAATGTAAATGTTGAACAGATTATGATTGGAAATGACTAGTTAAGGCCACTGCCAAATTAATTCATAAAAGCCAAACATGTTTAACATGTTTATTAAAGCACAATGTCCTTACAATGATGGAATCAGTAACTTGTGTATAGAACCCTAGGAATGAATTCCTTACGGTGCACAAAGTGTGAAGCTACACTGTGTGTGTAAATGACTGTGGATGCCACTGAGTGATAATTGGTCTCTGACCCAAGATGCTCTTGCTCTTAAAAGCCAAACCATACTCAGGAAAAGCATTTAGAAGAGGGCGCTAACATGCGCCGGTCACGCGGTTTGGCGTATCCGACGTGAGATAAAAAAAAAACACAGCGTACACTTTCTTTCTTTCTTTCTGCGGCCTGGCCAAGACGCTGTTTACGCTGTGTGCTCTCTTAACGAACGTGCGTCTGCCTCTGTGTTAATGATCGTAGATGGCACGGATAGTTGGTTGTCTCTTAACCGAATCCAAACTCAAGGGAGTATTTATAACAATGGGAAATAGTGAATGGTGAATGTAAAACCACAGGAATGCAAACTTTGCCGTGCATACTTCATTCGTTCAATGTTGTGTGTGTGTGAAACTATGCGTTGATGAATTTAAAACATACGCTGGTATTTTGTTGTCCCATAACCAAATCTCTTTTGTCTTATCTTTACTTTAAGAGCCCGCATAAGATGTTTTAATGCTGTGCACACACACACACACACACACAGTGTAATGGTCATGCTTAGTTGTCTCATAACCAAATCTATCTTCTCTGTCTCATAACCAAATCTCCTTTGTATTATCTTTTTTCAGAGCCAGTATAAGTGGTTATAATGCTGTTCTCTCTCTGTCTCTGTCTCTGTCTCTCTCTCACACACACACACACACACACACACACACACACACAGTGGAACGACCATATTTGGGTGTCTCGTAACCAAATCTATTTTCTCCTTTGATCTTATCTCTTGCAGAGCCAGCATCAGCAGGGATCCATTCTACGACATGCTAGCAACCAGGAAGCGAAGGATAGCCAATAAGAAGTGACGACCGACCCTTACGGACCAACCACATTGTCGCCCCCACCCCCCCACCACCACCCCACCCCTTCGCTGTCACTGTTGTCACCAGCCAAAAAAAAAAAAAAAGCCTCCAGTCTTAAGCAGGAGCCTGTCTCCACTGCCTGTTCTACCTGTTATAGGCTGGGGTGGGTGGGTGTGTAAAACAAAGATAGCGGCCGACGACCTCGAGGCAAGAGGGGTGCAACATCTGGACCGGAGCTGTGTTTACTAAAAGACTCCCAGAGTTCTAACGAGCGGATTCCTTATGCAACCTTTTTTACAAGACGTGTCTTGTCTGCTTTGTGAATATTAATGTGAATGCATTTCTGAATGTTACTTTCGATAGTAAATCTGGGAGGAGGTGGAAAGTCTTGACCAACTACACCTTTTAACACAGCAGCGTCCAGTCACAGACTGTATCAATATTGGAATAAAACGGGAGGAATATGAAGATATTGTAGCCACGACAATATTGCCCTCTAGTGGCAAAATGAAGAATGACATTTTATAATCTACGTATGCTAGTTCATACACCACTTTACTAAATGTACACATATATTTGCTTGATTCCTCTGCTTGGTTTTCATTGTCATATGTATTGGATTTTGTAAAGTCCTTTTTATCCTAAGCTACCTCTGGAAAGATTTAAAGTCTATATAGGATTCTCTAACCATTTCAACAACCTTGGTCCCAAGCTTTTCCACAAAGCCAAGTAAGATAATGGCTGGCAATGGGTATTAAAAGACTACAAGTCCCATAGTACTTGTTGAACCCCTGTTGACACTTGGTAAAGAAATGCAAGTATTAGCTTCAAACGAACAGAAAAGAGTTCCTTCTATAAATGGAGATGACCAGTCGTTTTTGTGAACAAGACATTGAAAGCTATTATTGAAGATCCACCTCTCTAATCATAGTGGTTTCCTTTTCATATTTATTTGCTCTAATTACAAAAAAAGAAGTTCTCATTCCTCTTTACATTATGCGTGTATATAATGTACAGATATTGTTTTTTTTTTCTAAATGTTTTTTTCTTTGTGTTTTCTTTTATGTAGCATGGTAAAACATTATGGCTATAGCCTACACCCGTCAACATTGCCTCATTGAAAAGTCAGAATCACAGTTTACAACAGTGGACGTAACCCTGAACTTGGTTCAGAGCCCTGAGGTGGAAAAATAAAATTAAAACCCAGCTCCTGTTCATTCTGTATTTCTATTCAAGCAACTCCCCATTCACTGTGTTTTACACGGAACTATGAAACAAATATTCTCGAATAAAACGAAACAATGTTCTGTGGTGAACCCTACAAAATACTGGAAGTTTCTAGAAAACAGAAGCCTAATTTGCGATTGGTAATTCCAATGTTTTACAGATTCTTGAAACGTTATAAATGAATAACAATACTTTGTACAGAATGATTCATTGATTTAAAAAAAAAAAAAATCTCTTCTGTGGTACCTAAGAAAAAGTCTGTCCCAACACCAAAAACTAGGCAAATCTTTGGTAGATTTAATAAGTTCAACACTGTCCTGTATTGGATTAAAAATGAGTGATGCAAATCTTTTCTTCCATACTGTTAATTGAATAGCTTTAAATCTGGTCAAAATATTTTTGAAACAGCCATTCATCGAACAAAACGCTTCAACAAAAGCAAAACTTACACCAAGAAGGGGAGGCTTCAATACAATCACCATATCCAATACAAAACCAGACCGTGTTTTTAAACCCTAAGGCCACCCCTCCACGACATCAAGAGCTTCCCATCACACAAACAATGTTTGTAGAGAAAGAGAGTGAGAGAAAGAGAAGGTTACAATTTCTGACATTTACAAATGCATTTTTTAAGGCGTTTTCTTCTTTACATACATACCTTTGTATAATGTTTAAATTAGACATGCTATTATTGTTGAACGGAAAACATACATAACACGGCCATTGCATTTTTTGTTTTGTTTTGTAGCAAACAATTCAACCCCCCCACCCCCGTGTCTCAGGTCTAAAGAAAACTGTCTAATTGCGTTGCTGGAAATGCGCTAAAAACAAACCAAGAAAAAACTAAAACAATTATCTAAAGATGTTCCTGATACAGGACTGCTTCTTAAGTATAAAAAAATAACTGATAGTACAGTTTAAAAATGAAATTCACAGTATCCTCACTTCTTACAGACACTAGAAGAAACAAACTGAATTATTCTTTAAAAAGCGATAACACAACAAAAGGTCAACAGCCGTTATGAATGATACAACATCATGATTATTATTTTTTTTGTTATTTTTTTGTCTTGAGTGAAGTTTCCAAAAAAAAAAAAAAAAAAAGAGACATAGTGAGTTAAAGATCCAGAAATTAAGAACGAAAGCAGAGAGAGAATGAAAAATACTTTTATCACATGAAAGTTTCCAAGATGGAGGCAGAGAGGGGTAGACTCTTCAGCTTCATAGACTACAGCGATGAAACGTAAAGAGTCTGGGTTACTGTCCTCAAGTCTGTCCAGGGCTTAGTAGATAGAGGTGTCAGTCCATGCAGCTGCTTCTGTGGACTGGGGCTAAGCCAGACCATCCCAAACCAGGCCAGGCCAGACATCTCGACAAGGGCATTCCTCCTTTAGGAGTCTCCATCCATCGGTTTTCAAGGATACATCCATTCCGTGTTTAGAGAGAGAAAAAAAAGAAAACAAAATAGAAAACAAAGCTAAGCCACGTCACCGTGCTAAGGAGTCTGTTACAGATGGGTGGATATGGTGACATCATGAACTCCCAGCCAACTTCTAACGTCATACTGTTCATCTCCTAGGCAACAACAACAAAAAGTTTTGTTCCTACCCCCCCCCCCCCCCAAACCCCAACCCCCGCATCTTTAATAAGCTTATTTTCCTTCCGTTCTCCTATTAACAGGTGGACATCCACCCGGATGTTGGTTGACAACGTTTTTTAAGTCCTGAGTCTTCAACTGAGCAGCAGTGGCGATGTTTTTAGCTCCAGGCTTTCCATTTTTGAACCTTTGTGTGTTTATACAACTATATATTAATTATTTTATCATACACGTCCATTGGGCAACAATGTTGAACTGCCGTCGATTGAAATATATATATAAAAAAAAAAAGAAATCTGATTTGTTAAAAAAAAAAAGAGAATCTTAAGAATGTTTAAAAGGTTTTCTGTTGTAAAAAATACAGTATTCCCCGATGATTCAGCACCACATAAAGGACGTCATTCCTTCACTGTTGAAATGTCACTTTTTTTCTTCTTTTTATTGATTTGTACAAGTCTGCAAGGACAGAACAGCGAGTGTGATTTAGGCGTAAAGTCAACTAAATAAGTGAACTAGATACAGTTTATACATAAACGACATGTGACATGATAGATAGATAGGTAGGTAGATATTCAGAGAGAGAGAGAGAGAGAGAGAGAGAGAGAGAGAGAGAGAGAGAGAGAGAGAGAGAGAGAGAGAGAGAGAGAGAGAGAGAGAGAGAGAGAGAGAGAGAGAGAGAGAGAGAGAGAGAGAGAGAGAGAGAGAGAGAGAGAGAGAGAGAGAGAGAGAGAGAGAGAGAGAGAGAGAGAGAGAGAGAGAGAGAGAGAGAGAGAGAGAGAGAGATAGAGATAGAGAGAGAGATAGAGATAGATAGATATATATATATATATATATGCCGGAAACAATATTCCTCCAATAGCTGAGCGCCCCCCTGACCTGTTGGGGATGGGGTGTTTCACTCAGTGTCTGGTTTCAATGGGAGGAGGATCCACCAGAGTCTCCATTGGTCCCACTGTAACCTTAACGTGGAGGGGGAGGGAGGGGTGACAAACGTTAACTTGAATGTAACTCAAACAGCACTTATACATCCTATACATTTTTTTATACAAATAAAAATGTTATTATAAGCATATAAGCAAGGGCATACAGCTCGGATCAGAAAGAGACTTACAACTGTATCGTTCTGTATATGGAACAGAGCGAGGTAAAAAGTTGTAATTGTTTTAAACATGACATTATTACCCAACTCTAAGGATTTCCACCAGAAATGGTACAGAACTCTAAAAGTTAACCCTTCGTTGCCAGGTCTTGCCAGACCCAACAAGAAAAGAAATATAAGTGCAGGAAAACGCATGAGGCAAGTAGGAGTTCTTATCGCACTGAAATGAGAAATGTATTTCATGTTTTTTTTGTTTTTTTTGATCGTGATTTATTTTGAGAACAGATCTGAAAATCTAAAGTGATGAATTATGTTGGAGTTTATACATGAGAAACTAGTTTTGTTTAAATCGGTCTGTCTGTCCTAGCATCAGTCTTACACGTGTGTCCGTTGAGATGGCGGTGAGCCAGGCCGTTCTGCGTTGCCACGGGTGACGGCGCCGCGTCCTGAGAGGAGAGGCGCCGCTCTCTGACCTCCTCGTCAAAGTCGGTGCGGCGGCGCTTCTCCGGGGAGCCGCGGCTGTCGCCGTGGTAGCGCCGCTTGCGGCCGTCCCTCTCCTCGCTGCCGCCCGCCCGGGGGTGGGGGGCGTTGGGTTCGCGCTCCGGGGAGCCGCGGGGGCTCCGGGGCGAACGGTGGGTGGCGGCCTCGCTGCCCGTGCTGTGCAGTCTCTTCTTCTTCTTCTTCTTCTTCTTCTTGTGTTTGGACAAGCTGTCGTCAGCCAGGCGGTTGGAGGACGCCATGTTGGAGCTGCTCGGAAGAGAGAGAGGTGAGAAGGCAGGGAAACATATTAAAAGCTACAGCATTGCTTAAGCAAACAGCTAAACATCGAAATAACAGTGTGTGTGTGTGTGTGTGTGTGTGTGTGTGGGGGAGGGGACCTTTTTAGGCTGGAAAGGAAACACACATTGATCTGAACTCACCCGTTCTCACACGGCCTCTCTTTGTCCCTGGACTTCTTCTTCTTCTTGCTCTTTTTGTGTTTCTTCCTGTGTTCCTCCGAGCTGCGCTGCCCTTCCTCCCGCTCCCCGCCAGACCCGGCTGGAGACCGGGGCCGCCGTGTAGGAGAGTCCCTGGCTTTGGCCGAGGCCTCCGGGCCCGGGGCCGGCAGGGAGACCCCCTCCCTGGAGGAACACCAGTCGTTTCCCCTTCCCTTCCCTTCCGGTTTGTCTCTGGCCGAGTCCCGGGGCTCGCGGCTCTCCTCCCTGTGGGGGGGGCCGTGCTCCGGCCTCTCCCTGTCCTCCCGCGGACGCTGGAGGTGGTAGTGGTGCGAGCAGCGGTCTCTGTCCCGGTCCCTGGGGTGGTGCGCGGTGCTGGTGCTGGTCCGTGCCCAGCGCCGCTCCGTCTCCCAGTCCCGGTGGTGGCGGGCGGGGGAGCGGTCCCGGTACGACCCGTGGTGGTGGCGGTGGCGGCGGTGGTCCTGGGGCTGGCGGTGACGGTAGCGGTGGCCGTCGGAGTCTCTGTCCCGGCTCTTGTCCCTGTAATGTCTGTCCCGCTCAGGCTGCCGGTCCCTCCCCACGTCTCTGGACGTTCTCCTCTCGCGGTCCCGCTCCGCTCCGGACGCCCGGCCCCCGTCCCCGGAGCTGGGCCTACCGGGGGGCCGCTCCTTGCTCCCTCCCCGACCCCCGGGCCCCGAAGCCGGGCCGTTGGCCTGGGACTGCCCCCGGGGGACCTCCTGGGTCTCGTCCGTACCTGCGGAGCTTCGGTGTGGGCACGGCTGGGTCTTAGGAGCCCCCTGGGTGGGAGCGGAGAGGCCCGGGGCTGGGGAGGAGGCAGCGGCTGGGGTGTTGCTGCCCAGGAAAGTAGCAGGGTTTCTGGGCTTTGGCGCTGAGGAGGAGGAGGAGGAGGAGGAGCTCAGAGGAATGTGGGTCTTGGTGACGGCCGAGGAGGAGGAGGAAGAAGAGGAGGAGAAGGAAGGAGAGGCAGCAGCAGCAGTGGACGTGGCGGGTGGCTCTGGGTGGCTCATAGCTCTGGGCTCAGAGAGAGGGGGGGGTCGGAGTTCACACTGCAGGCTCTGGGAGGGGCTGGCCTGGGGGGGGGTAGTGCTGTAACCCCAAACACATAGAGGCCAATGTCAGTCAACACACACACACACACACACACACACACACACAGTATCCAAACAGTGACTGAAGATGCCCATTACAGGAAGTCATCTGAGTATAATCAAGTCCAATTTGATTATGACTACAGCCAGCAGGTCTGTACACAGAGAAAGGACTACAGCCAGCAGGTCTGTACACAGAGAAAGGACTACAGCCAGCAGGTCTGTACACAGAGAAAGGACTACAGCCAGCAGGTCTGTACACAGAGAAAGGACTACAGTGAGTTCACTCTAACAACATAGTAAGTTCTGATTGGTTGACACGGTCTAAACTAAACAAATCATTCCATTGGTCAAAGGGGAGCACGTGTTACCTCCCAGTATTGTAAAGGACACGTATGCCAACTCATATTGTGATGGCTACGAACAGAGAACACTAGCCTTCAGTGTCTCAGAGAGGCACATGTTATGTCTTTGGTGCTCTGGCCTTCACTCTGACCCTTCCCTCCCATCTGAACAACAGACTGCACCCCCCATGAGGATGCCCATATATGGCCCTGACATCACTGAAGGTGTAGGACTGCTGCTCCTCTTACCTTGGCTTGGTGGGTTGGGAGTCCAGACCGTTCCCATTGGACGAAACACTGTGGCCGTTACCAGTCACCTGACACCACACACACACACACACACACACACACACACACACAGGTTACTCTTAGGAGGAAACAACTGTCTACTGAAGCTCCTAATTGATTGGACGAGGGCTAAATGACTACGCCATTCTTCCAGACTCCGTGGTGGGCGTTGGTCCGTTGAGTTACCTGGTCTGGGAGGCTGTGTCCGTTGACTTACCTGGTCTGGGAGGCTGTGTCCGTTGACTTTGTGGAGTCCGTTCGGGTGCCCGTTGCTCTGGGCGCCCTCGGCGACGCCGTTGACGTGTCCGTCCCGGTTACCGTGGTGACGGTGCGCACCCGTAGCTGCGTCCCCGTTGGCGGGCGGGGGCGCGGGGCCGTAAACCCCCGCCCCGTCTCCTCCTCCGTTCCGGCTGCCGTTAACGCGGCTCTTGGCTCGGCCGCCGTTCTCCGGCGCTCCGGGCTCCTGGTCCGACTCCTCCGACGACTCGTGGCCGTACGGGACCAGGAAGGACGGCGCCGCGGGGCCGCCGTTCCCGTCGCCGCGGTGACGGGAGTGGGCTCCTCCCCCGCCGCCGTTGACGTGGTGCAGCTGACGGGGGACGAAGGGGAGGTCGGAGGAGCGGCCGTCTGAGGTAGGCTGTGAGGAAGAGGACGGTGGACCGTAGGAGGAGGAAGAGGAGGAGGAGGAGGAGGAGGAGGAGGGTCGGATGGTTTTGCCCAGGCCGATGTGGAAGGAGAGCTTCTGCCGCTTGGCAGGGTCAGGGATCCCCGTGGGGCGACTCAGAGAATGGGAGGACACGGAAGAGGAAGAGGAGGAGGAGGAGGAGAGGCCGTGGCTTGATTTGCCCAGGCCACTGCTGCTGGTGCTGGGCTTGGAGCTGGAGGGGTAGTCCCGGAGGGTGCCGTTCCCATTCACGTGGAGGTGGGATTTCTGGAGGAACAGAGACGTAATATTGGTATCTGAAACTAAACCTCTGGCTGCCTGATCATTTAATGATGGCCTCATCATTTTAATGAGTGTTCACAATGTTGACTGTGACTTTGTAGCAAAAATGTTGATTTGAATTTTCTTGCCAACACTGGGTGGCAAATTTACACTCAATATCCTTTGTTTAAATGCACAACTGTTAGGGATCTGCTGTCACAACCCCCCCCCCCTCCGCCCCAAAAAAAAAACGTGGTAGTGTGGTAAGGGGCTACATTCAGAAGTGTGTTTGGGGAGTGAGTGAGTGAGTGAGTGAGTGAGTGAGTGTGTGTGTGTGTGTGAGTGAGTGAGTGAGTGAGTGAGTGAGTGAGTGAGTGAGTGAGTGAGTGAGTGAGTGAGTGAGTGAGTGAGTGTGTGTGTGAGTGAGTGAGTGAGTGAGTGAGTGAGTGTGTGAGTGTGTGTGTGTGTAACGGTACCTTGGCCATGTGAGGGGGCAGCTGGGGGCCGATGAAGCTGGTGGGGGCGTGTCGGGGGGCGGTGTTAAGACGGGGCGTGAGGATTGGCCGAGGAGACGACTGGCCAGGGTTGCCGGGGTTACGGTTCACGTGGCAGTAGTCCCCTCCCCCGTTTATTCCCTCACTAGACCTGGCGGTTCAGAGGCGCATCAGTTACCATCAATAAAGAAAAACCAAAAATATAAAAATTAAGAGTGGAGTAAAAAAAAAAAAGAAAAACGAGTTGGCCAACTCGAAGAAACATCACAAATAAATTGACCAAAATGTGTCAACTTCAAATAACTGATGCTGCTGATCACACAAGCGGTACTCTGTTGTAACTACCATTGTAAAGTGTGTACCATTGAGTTAACTAACTATCTGGTACTCTGGTAAGTAAGCGTGTACCATTGAGTTAACTAACTATCTGGTACTCTGGTAAGTAAGCGTGTACCATTGAGTTAACTAACTATCTGGTACTTTGGTAAGTAAGCGTGTACCATTGAGTTAACTAACTATCTGGTACTCTGGTAAGTAAGCGTGTACCATTGAGTTAACTAACTATCTGGTACTCTGGTAAGTAAGCGTGTACCATTGAGTTAACTAACTATCTGGTACTCTGGTAAGTAAGCGTGTACCATTGAGTTAACTAACTATCTGGTACTCTGGTAAGTAAGCGTGTACCATTGAGTTAACTAACTATCTGGTACTCTGGTAAGTAAGCGTGTACCATTGAGTTAACTAACTATCTGGTACTCTGGTAAGTAAGCGTGTACCATTGAGTTAACTAACTATCTGGTAAGTAAGCGTGTACCATTGAGTTAACTAACTATCTGGTACTCTGGTAAGTAAGCGTGTACCATTGAGTTAACTAACTATCTGGTACTCTGGTAAGTAAGCGTGTACCATTGAGTTAACTAACTATCTGGTACTCTGGTAAGTAAGCGTGTACCATTGAGTTAACTAACTATCTGGTACTCTGGTAAGTAAGCGTGTGCCATTGAGTTAACTAACTATCTGGTACTCTGGTAAGTAAGCGTGTACCATTGAGTTAACTAACTATCTGGTACTCTGGTAAGTAAGCGTGTACCATTGAGTTAACTAACTATCTGGTACTCTGGTAAGTAAGCGTGTACCATTGAGTTAACTAACTATCTGGTACTCTGGTAAGTAAGCGTGTACCATTGAGTTAACTAACTATCTGGTACTCTGGTAAGTAAGCGTGTGCCATTGAGTTAACTAACTATCTGGTACTCTGGTAAGTAAGCGTGTACCATTGAGTTAACTAACTATCTGGTACTCTGGTAAGTAAGCGTGTACCATTGAGTTAACTAACTATCTGGTACTCTGGTAAGTAAGCGTGTACCATTGAGTTAACTAACTATCTGGTACTCTGGTAAGTAAGCGTGTACCATTGAGTTAACTAACTATCTGGTACTCTGGTAAGTAAGCGTGTACCATTGAGTTAACTAACTATCTGGTACTCTGGTAAGTAAGCGTGTGCCATTGAGTTAACTAACTATCTGGTACTCTGGTAAGTAAGCGTGTACCATTGAGTTAACTAACTATCTGGTACTCTGGTAAGTAAGCGTGTACCATTGAGTTAACTAACTATCTGGTACTCTGGTAAGTAAGCGTGTGCCATTGAGTTAACTAACTATCTGGTACTCTGGTAAGTAAGCGTGTACCATTGAGTTAACTAACTATCTGGTACTCTGGTAAGTAAGCGTGTACCATTGAGTTAACTAACTATCTGGTACTCTGGTAAGTAAGCGTGTACCATTGAGTTAACTAACTATCTGGTACTCTGGTAAGTAAGCGTGTACCATTGCGTTGCCTCGGTAATAACTCACTAATATTGTAAAGCCTGTACCACTGTGTTGTTATGGTAATAACTCACTAATATTGTAAAGCCTGTACCACTGTGTTGTTATGGTAATAACTCACTAATATTGTAAAGCCTGTACCACTGTGTTGTTATGGTAATAACTCACTAATATTGTAAAGCCTGTACCACTGTGTTGTTATGGTAATAACTCACTAATATTGTAAAGCCTGTACCATTGCGTTGCCTCGGTAATAACCCACTAATATTGTAAAGCCTGTACCACTGTGTTGTTATGGTAATAACCCACTAATATTGTAAAGCCTGTACCACTGTGCTGTTATGGTAATAACCCACTAATATTGTAAAGCCTGTACCACTGTGTTGTTATGGTAATAACTCACTAATATTGTAAAGCCTGTACCACTGTGTTGTTATGGTAATAACTCACTAATATTGTAAAGCCTGTACCACTGTGTTGTTATGGTAATAACCCACTAATATTGTAAAGCCTGTACCACTGTGTTGTTATGGTAATAACTCACTAATATTGTAAAGCCTGTACCACTGTGTTGTTATGGTAATAACCCACTAATATTGTAAAGCCTGTACCACTGTGTTGTTATGGTAATAACTCACTAATATTGTAAAGCCTGTACCACTGTGTTGTTATGGTAATAACCCACTAATATTGTAAAGCCTGTACCACTGTGTTGTTATGGTAATAACTCACTTGATGTAGAAGAGGACGTAGGCCTGCTGGTTGAGGACAGACCTGATGTCACTGACACACACTGACGAGTCGTTCATCTGGTACCACTGGCCGTTGCTTGCCTGGAAACACACACACACACACACACACACACACACACACACACACACACACACACACTCAACGAATGCACCAGAGAAAGGTACATTACATCTGTTATTGACTGTGTGCGTGTGTGAGTACTCCTTTGTCTACCTACATGCAGCGGAATTATTGTTATTGTCTCAGTGTGTGTGCGTACCTTGACAGAGTAGAAGTAGCTTTGCTTTACATGAGTGTTACTGGCAGTGTGTGTGTGTGTGTGTGTGGGGGGGGAGACACGCACATACCTTGACATAGCAGAAGTAGCTTTGTTTACACAAGTGTTATTTGCTCAGTGTGAGTCTGTGTGTGTGTGTGTGTGTGTACCTTGACATAGCAGAATTAGCTTTGTTTACATGAGTGTTATCTGCTCTGTGTGAGTCTGTGTGTGTGTGTGCGTGTGTGTGTGTGTGTACCTTGACATAGCAGAATTAGCTTTGTTTACATGAGTGTTATCTGCTGTGTGTGTGTGTGTGCGTGTGTGTGTGTGTACCTTGACATAGCAGAATTAGCTTTGTTTACATGAGTGTTATCTGCTCTGTGTGTGTGTGTGTGTGTGTGTACCTTGACGTAGCAGAATTAGCTTTGTTTACATGAGTGTTATCTGCTCTGTGTGAGTCTGTGTGTGTGTGTGTGTGTGTGTGTGTACCTTGACGTAGCAGAATTAGCTTTGTTTACATGAGTGTTATCTGCTCTGTGTGTGTGTGTGCGTGTGTGTGTGTGTACCTTGACGTAGCAGAAGTAGCTTTGTTTACATGAGTGTTATCTGCTCTGTGTGAGTCTGTGTGTGTGTGCGTGTGTGTGTGTGTACCTTGACGTAGCAGAATTAGCTTTGTTTACATGAGTGTTATCTGCTCTGTGTGTGTGTGTGCGTGTGTGTGTGTGTACCTTGACATAGCAGAATTAGCTTTGTTTACATGAGTGTTATCTGCTCTGTGTGAGTCTGTGTGTGTGTGTGTGTGTGTGTGTGTGTGTGTGTGTGTGTGTGTGTGTGTGTGTGTGTGTGTGAGTCTGTGTGTGTGTGTGTGTGTGTGTGTGTGTACCTTGACGTAGCAGAAGTAGTGTCCAGCATGGCAGCTGAAGCCAGAGTGAACCAGAACAGCATACAGCGTGTAGAGCTGGGCCTCACCATGTGACTGAGACATGAAGGGACACAGGTCCAGGAACTCTGGATACCTCACATCCTAAAAGGAGAGGAGAGGAGAGACAAAGGCCAATAGAACAGTATGACTTTAGGCTGAAACACATGACCTCAATCTTAAAGAAGTTTTCTAATCTAATGGACAGTGCTGTAAGAAGGTAGCAGTTTGAAGACATGCAAAAGGTCGAGCCACCTTTCTTTTTTCACACTATTTCACTTTGGAGAGCCTACGAAGGTTACCTTTGCGATTTTGCCGCCGTTGAAGTTGGCAAAGCGTTTCAGTGAGATGGTGAGAACGTTTGAGCTGCGATGAATGGTGAATCTCTTTGAGGCCGGGACCATTTTCTTGCACCTGCACATGACAAATGAATATCTGTTAGCTACACATACGTTACACACATAAATAAACAAGTGCGCGTACGCACGCACGCACGCACGCTTTATCACAAACTGTATTTATAAATATATAACTTTTTGGTTTAATTTACGATAAACAAGTAAATGAAAAATGTATAATATTTACATCATATTAGCAGTTAGCTTCAACAGTGTTTCATTGAAATGATTACATGAGAGACCAGCAGCAACTTACTTGGTGCATTTGTATGCATTTTCTCCATCTAGCTGTTCGGCCTTGACAAACTGCTCCAACGCCTTATTGATACTTGGGGCAGTCTGCAAAAAAATGCCACAATAAAGTAAGATTTCATTTATTTTTATTTAAAGTTCTGCCCCTTATTTACAAATCAAAACTATTCCCCTTCGTATTCTATGTACATGTATCTGAGAATAAGACCATAACCATACAGGCTTTAACACAAAAAGAATGAAGCAATTAACACTTTGATAATCCAAGTTTACCTTGATTTCCAGTGTAACGTCCAGGAAGGGGTCAAATGTGTCAGAGACGGCTTTGCAGTTCAAACATTTTACTGCAACAGAATCAAAACACAATTAGTTGCTTATCAACAAAACAAATATGCTCACGTAATGTAAACCCTGGCCCACAAGAGCACGCGAGGTTAAACCAGTAAGTTGAGGATAATAAAGGCTAAATGTTTGGTGGAATACGTCAACACATAGTGAAGGTGGTGTAGAACAGAAACTTACCTCTGGACCTCAAATACCCTCCAAAGACCTGGTGGATGAAACTAGTTGCCTGTGTTTGCCTGTCCAACCTGTGACATAGGAAACACATTATTTTATTTGTTTACCGATACTAAGATTACTTTGGCTTGTTATACAGAGGTATGTTTTTCTTCTTCTTTAATTAGAACAATGACTCCTACACTCAAATAATCAAGTGTGTGTGTGTGTGTGAGAGAGTGAGAGTGAGAGTGAGTGAGAGAGTGAGTGAGAACTGGAAACAGAGTAATTAGCTGATCTGGAGCCATAGAGGGAATATGTTTTTCAGAGCTGACACTAGACGTTCCCCAAAGTCAGAATTACGAGTCCTCTTTGCAGCGGCATAGTCAGTCAAAAATACATCCATTATTAATGGTGCACTGTAAGAGCAGTTGAAAAAGGAAGCTGGTCAGCTGCAAGGATATTACTTCCTGTCTGTGGTTCTACACAATTTCCATAACGTCTTTAGTAAAATTAGAGGACCTGCAAATTGAGATTACGGATATATATTTATATATTTTTTATAATAAAAAAACAGATACAATCTATGAATGTTCGCATACAAAAAGAAACTACGAATCAAAAGGTACACATCGTAGTAATTAGATGTACCTGACACCCGCAAATAAATGACTTTGTATTTGAACCCCACTGTAACAGCTTGGGGGCTTAGCGCTGCTTAACGGTGTGTTCGCATAGCTTCAGTAGCATCACGTACTTTGTTCCAGGTAGGCAGCACTTTTGCATAGCATCCACTGTGTACCGCAAGAACTCATGGGCATCTTCCTGGCTCCCATAGCGGAAGTGCTTTGCAATCCCTATGCAGGAGAAACAAACCAGAACAGATGAGGAACAAACTTTGACAACAAGCCAAGGACGGCTGCTATAATAATCTCATACAGACATATACTGGCAATAATACTAAGTGCTCTTGTGCAATTCCAAGACAAGTGCTTTTGCATCTGTGAAGCAATTTCGGATCGTTTTTCCCTCCAAATAACATATTGGAAAAACAGCTGGACAGCGCCTCCTATGGTGTTTATTAGGAACGGCAACTGTTTTTAATGGGACGATCTCTTCGGTTTTGAGCCACTTACGTTTGAGTTCGTTGAGGACGCCGATGGGCTTGATGACGTTGCCAGAGTTGGCGAAAACCTGGGTGATGTGATTCTGCATAGTGCACATCATACAGAAACCGGGTTCGTGACCTGTAAACCAAGCAAAAAGACAGGAGGAGGTAAATATCCCAAGGGAAGGTCTTAACACTGAACCAAGATGATGAATCGTTCCACTACCCAAAATACAATTCCACTGTCGTTCTTACAACACAGTTCAAAAAATAATAATAATAAAATAATAATAATGTTTCCTATATTTCCCCCTTGCTCCCTGTGTTGCTTACATGTTTTGGAATGCTCCCGTGTAAGCATGTAGTTAGCCAGTGGGGGGGTGTAGGTGAGGCACTGCAGGGCAGAGTTGAGGAAGCAGGTGTTGCCCAGGTTCTGGAGGCCCGCTCCGATTCGCTGGGCCTGGTTCCATTTCAAGCTGAGCCGCTCCATAGGGAACAGAACCTTCTGGGGCAGGGCGATGCCGTCCCCACTTGTCATCACCACTGACACAAACGAAACAAAACAATGAATACGTGCATATATCGACACAAACGGACCAAAAAACTAAAATACGTGTATATAATACAGTACTGTGCAAACGTTTTAGGCAGGTGTGAAAGTATGCTTGCAAAAATTTGAAAGCAAAGAGTGGTCACAGCAAATATTGATTTGAATTAGATAGTTCATTTGTTCATTCACTTTGCATTTAGTTAATTGATAAAAAGAAACTATTAACACTTCGATTTTTAAAAACATTCTCACTTTACACGCCTGCCTAAAACTTTTGCGCATATATATATATATATATATATATATATATATATATATATATATATATATATATATATATATATATATATGACACACACACACACACACACACACACACACACACACACACACACACAAACTAAGTGAAGATTCAGAACCTAGCAGAAACATGCTTACAATTGCAACGCTAAATTTTAAATAGGGAATAGATTTACTCGGATCAAGCCATTATGCAAGGCGCCCATCCGAAAACACAGACAACATTTATTTCTTACACGACTGCTTGCGGTCCTAACATAGAAAACCGAGTTGGGTTTGTAGACATAGAGCTTCTAGATATGCAATAGCTTCTTTTGAGCTGATCACTTAGGGGCTGTATGGATACTGTACAGCCCATAGCTTAGTCTAAAGTCTATCTGGGTCACTTTTTTCTGGTTACATTAGGCGATTGATTACGCTCCTCTCTCAAAGAACAGCGCGATTACATAATCAAGAGTAGCTGTGAGAGGAGAGGCAGCAATACAATGCCTACATTAGAGAACCGGTTTGACAGACAGAATGATAGGGAAAGGCCTGACTGGAAACACCACAAAACGCCTTTCACTGGCCCACATAACTTCCACAAGGACGACACCTTATGAAATGTTATTTCTTCTAACCTTACTGTACGATACACCTGACATCTTCTACAATGGGCTGTTCCTTTCAGAGAAACCCATTAACTAACATTGAAAAAACAACCTTTTTTTTTTTTTTTGGTGTAATTGAAAATCCTACAAAGGGGAAACCTGTCAAACACATATCAAAGCACAAGCCCTCCATGTCAGCCATCTCTCTCTCACCTGGCTCCTTAGGCCGCTCCACTGAGTGGGCAGCACTGTTGTAGACAGTGGCTCCAGGCATGGGTCCGAGGCAGCCCGTGGAAGCCTTCCCCCGGGGGCTGTCGCTGGGCATAGTGGGACCCACCCCACCCCAGGTGCTGGAACAGCTGCCGTCCATGCCTGCGTCTCCGTTGGTGAAGGGGGAGCGCTTACACCCGACTGACTCGTGGTCAGATTTCTCCGAAGATCTGTCAACTATGGTCATTGTTCATCGCTTTTCAGGAAACGAAGACAAGAACAGAAGAGGAAACAGCAATAGTGGGGATGAATTTATGGAAAGGCTACAGCACTAGTAGTATGCTTGCAAACTTGAATCGTCCCTTTACGGGGCAGCTGCTAAGGCAGTCATGCCATACTTTAATATTAGACAAGTTAGATCAGATAACACAGACATTATTGAATAATCATGCACCCAACAACAATTATGATTCACATTGAATAATTACAACTATTGTTAACCATAGGTGCACACAGAGGAAAATGCAAGGAATACATTTTTAAATCTTGGAATGATTAATCTTGGTATTGTCAAAGAAATCCGCAATCTGGCAAATGATGATTTCAAACACACACACACATATATATATATATATATATATATATATATATATATATATATATATATATATATATATATATATATATATATATATATATATATATATATATATATATATATATATATATATATATATATATATATATATATATATATATATATATATATATATATATATATATATATAAATAAATTCAAAAACACCTTGACACAGGTAACAATCACGTCATCTATGCTAAAGATACCTGTTGAGGAAACTACACTACAAATGACAGCAGTTCAATGAATTACACTTAGATAAACGCGGCTGCCTTCATAGACTTTTATCGTTTGTCAGCCAATCTAGAAATAAAATGTTTCTTGTCGATATTGTGAAATGAAAAACATGTACTAGCTAAATAACGTTAGTGTTAGTCAATCGTCGACTTCACATGCCAGCGGAACATTTGTTAACGTGGAGCCAAACTTGTGGCGCAGAAATGCTGAATGACAAGTAGTTGTCAAATTATCTTTATCCCAAATTGAAGAAATGCATAATTTTGTTCCGTGTAAACAGCTTTGCTGCTTCTTCTGTTTACATTACTGTTCTGACTTCTGTCACTGTGTAAATGCAGGCAAAATCGTTGTTGAACGTCCTTTTTAATGTCAACACTTTTTTCTTCACATGTATAGTAATTATCTACTGACGTGCCTGTGGATGATTACGATATATGTTGTACTTTTAGTAGAATTTGTCCTTTTAAAGTAATGTCAAAACAAACCTGGAATCTAATTCCCTGGTTTAAGCGGTAATGTTAGTTGGTTAGCTAGCGCTAGGGATTTTTGCTAACCCACGTTTACGACAACTGTTCCTTCCCTCCCACCTGCTTTCTTCCCAGTACTAGCTGTGTCGTTCACTCGGCAGAGAGGCTTCAGCTAGCAAACGAAACAACTAGGCCTCTGGCAGGCAACTCTTTACAAGAATAATAAAATGTTATTTGAACAATTTCTTACCCTAAGATTGACAAAAGAGGTGCCCGTAAATACGGTTGTGTTTCTGGAGTACACAAATAAAATACTTGATTCTAAGAACTGCACGCGTGATAACCACAAACACCATGGTAACAGAAAGCGTAACAATGCTAGCATTAGGGTGCTGGATGGATATTGCGGCTAGATATATGCTATGATGGCGAAGATTGTACAACTAGCAGGCCACGATGCGAGGTTGCTAGCCTTTCTAGTTGCAGAACTACAACTACAATTTTTATGCTAAATTCTTAACTGAGACTATCAAATATTAACACCATATTATAAGTTATATTGTTATCTCACTAATTAGCAACCTAGCCAAAGGGGAAGTAGCCAACTAAAAGGAGGGGCTCGACACCGGTGGCTGTGTGCGCGCTTACTGCGCTGCCTGGTCTGCCGACATGACACTCAGTGACAACCGGTGTAAGACAACTACAACAAAACCTCAATGGCTAAATGAATAAGCACTTAAAAGTGACATAGTTAAACTGAACATTGATCAATTAAACATACATTCACTCACCTGTAATCTATTACAAATGTATTAATTGACGTTGTAAATCCATTCCTAATTTCGAGCGGGTGTACGGCGGTGAACAATGACGTAGCTAATTGCCCCACGGGTACATCCGGGGATCGCAACCGAAAGGCAACTCCTGATTCGCTGTGACTGTCTGGAATGCGTTCGGAGGAATCCGTTGCACGTACACATCTCTAACATTTGTCCCAGCGTAGCATTTCATGTCTGTTTATGTCCAGAGTACTATCCAGTTGTCCAGCTTTTTATACCCACACATTTTAAGTGTAACGTAGGGTATTCTGTTTCCGTAGGATGGTGTACTTCAGAGCACATGCACTTGAAAACTTCTTCAAATCTAGATGTTACCCGAACAACCTTTTTGCTGCCGTCAAAAAATACACTACTCACATAAATTTAAACACAACAATCACACTAATTAGCCAAACAAAATAAAATAAAATTTATTGTACAGTTGAATAAAGCTTAGGATGAGGCATGCCATCCACTTGAACACACACACACACACACACACACACGTCACATACACATTCATCCAACCAATTGCACCAAGTCATTTATGTGTTGTGAGGTACTGGCTTCGATGAAAACCCCAAAAGATTCGTAATCTTGGGTTGTTGTGGTCAAGTCTTGTCCGGAAGATTAGCAAAGTTGTGTGTACTCTGCAGCAGACTGATCTGCCTCCTCAGCTGTTCTATCTCCTCCTCTTGCTCCTCGACCCTCCTTTGCAAACCATCGATCACCTAGGAGAAGAAGAACATAACATATGTCACATGTTTAACATTATTTGAAGATGGCAGTTTAGTTGATATACAGGCAGCACAAAAGCAAACCTCACATCAACACAACTTCCTATCCAAAATTGTGAAAGGGAATTTTATTTTTGTATGGTGTTTTTATTTGGCTTGATGCCTTTCATACAACATCAGCGACTGATCCCCCCATGCACTAGATTATTTTCCCCCAAAGTCTTAAATTATAAAATATATATTGTTATTGATAAACCAATAATTTATTGGAGTTAGAATGCTAAAGTCTATACGTACCATATCTTTGCTGCTGAAGAGCTCACTCTGAAGGAGCTGGGTGGCACTGGGCCGTAGGGAGGGATCCATGCCTGTGAGCAGAGCTACGTGTTTGGCCAGGACGGGCCACCTTTGGCAGAAGTGCTCCGGGACTTTACCCTCCCGTAGTCCCGCCAGGGTCTGCACACGCTCCATCTCAGTCCCAAATGGCTGGAAAAGCTCCAAGACCAGCACTCCTACACTGTACATGTCCGACTGCGAAAGGAAAGATCAGGTTTGCTACTATGCAAATTGTTTTTGTTTTTTTGCTTTGACTTTTCAATGATTTCTTTTTGGAAAATCAAGTTGGTTTAATAGATAAATACAAAAGAAACGAACAATCGAAATATTACGAAATTATTCTATATCATAATATATAATCAACTGAAAAAAAAACGAAGACAACAACATTTACATTGAATACAAACAAATGGTGAGAAGGTAAAAAATTACAGGGTAGCAACAGACATTTTCAATGGTCCTTTCTCTCAAATTCACAAGTGCACATGAATCTTCAAGTTGATAAAGCTTACTATGTTACAATTATTATTGGTTTGTTGTGTTCTACCTTTGAATCATAATGGGAACCCTCCAGTTGTTCGGGTGCAGCATACACAAATGTCCCCACCCCTGTGGTGTGTGCAGAGCCTGTGAATCAAACGCAACAGGTGTCATTTCACTGTACACATAGCGCCATCCAATGGTGACCAAACACATTGGGAAATAATTCATGTCTCTGAATGCGAATATTAGCTTTCCATTTTATGGGCTGTTGAACTGAAAATCGTAGAGGTGATCACAAAAGTGGGAAAACTGTGGTTGCTTAATATCTATTAATTACCATTGTTTGGTGAATTTGAAGGTAGTTGTTTGCAGTCTTCAACAATTATATCCTGGCAAGCCAGTCCAAAATCGCCAATCCTGACATGACAGTCATGTCCATGAAGGAAAATATTTCTGGGCTGTAAAAAAATAAAATAAAAAAATACTTTATTAATAATCAGATATATCGTATGTACTTGACACACGTTATTTACGAAGCCAGTGTGTGTTTGTGCTTTATGCTCTGTATAGCCTGTCACCAAAATAATTATATTATTTATTTTTAAAGGGGTATCCAACTGAGACTCACTGAAAGGCAAACAGTAGGCTATTATAAATGACAATTTAGTTGCTATATTTAAGGGGCTCAGTGAGGTGTTTGAATAACTTAACTTTGTTTTATTTATGTAGCCTATAAAATGCAATCTCATGTAAATCTTTTCCCATACTTTACTGGGAAAACAGTAGTACTTGCACGTTCTTATTCTGTCGCCTAACTCATGACGCCATAATGAAAAAAACATAATCTAAACATTCTAAACTCAAGTGCAAACTTCTCCGAACACCCACAAAATCTTAAGCCTAGTCACATGTTGGTGAATAAAGTGTAGTGTTTTTCCCCCAGCGTTTAATTTGTTCACCAACAGTAGATGTTTCAAATGGGCAACGGCCACAACAAGCCATGCCTAAGTCCATACTGTATGCACTACAGGTTACAGGTGAATACAAAATTAAGATTCTGCGACGGAGTACCAGGAGAGTTCGATCATGTTCAATTTAAATTACACGAAGCTATAGTGCAAGAGGAGGAACCAAGCATCAAGAAGCTGTTACTGTCTCACCCTGTCAACGACCCAATTCAGATATGGAAATACTGCACCGTTTTTTCTGCACGTCAGAGACAGGTTGGAAATATTGAAACTATAGAATGAATTGTTCTGACAGGACTTTATGTTTCATAACTTCCCTTGTAAACAGGGCACTACTCCAATAGAAACAGCCTCAATCAGTTAACCCCGTATAAATAAATAAGAAATAAAAATGTAGGCCTGTATGCTTTTAAACGGGATCAGCTTGTTTAACCAGCTTGAATGAGACACCGACAACACAGCTCATAATTGTCCTTGCAACAGTTTAATGCTGCACCACCTCAAACCCATAACTGCGTTATCGATCCCCTCAACTACCGCCACCGCCCAAACTCAATGCTATTAGTTATCAGTCAAAACTAAAATATTCGGTGCCTCACGGCTTTGCGCGAGACAGCCCTGATCGTTGAAGTCGCACAGTCTTTAGAACTACGAGTGCCAGTTTACGCATTTCAAATTATGTAAATTGTCTATTCATTCCTGAACTTGTAAATGGGGTGGTAACATTCTTCGGGGCGTGATGAAGTAAAAACCAACTGTGAACTTATTATTTAGTTCACCACTAACGAAGGGTAACAAGAGTTCTTCATTGCCGGTTTACATGTTCAACTTATAAGGGGTGAACATGACCGATAACAATCCAACAAATAGGCATAGTGATGTTTTCAGCAATGCGATTGTGAACGAAGACTTAAGTCTTCTCGTTAGTTATTGCAAAAGACACGGATGTAACTCTGCCATCAATGCAAGACTAAATAACTCAAGACTACCCATTAAAGAGGTAATAACTACAACAGAGAATACGATTCCTACTGGAAATGTCCTTTTAAGTGGGGTTAAACAATTTTCTAGTTTCCATATTGCTTCAGATATAATTATATGAAATATATTTGTAAATCCCTAAAAAACGTAGATTATACAGAATATGCATGTATCTTACACAGAAATTCAGGGATATATATATATATATGTTCAACAGTAAAATAGATTTTGGTGAAATAGATTTTGGTGATTTACCTTAACATGTAATGTACAAACGGCACATTTCAAATGAACTTAAGAACGCTCAGAATGCAACCATGTCAAGTTTTGTCTTGTTTTGTTTGGCCCCCAGGGTCTGGCTATCCTCCCCCTGCATCTAGCTGCCTCCTACAGAAGAGTGAAGAGTCTGGAGAGCCTCCTTTCAGCTGGGGCAGACACAGAACTGAGGTAGCTTTTAGATTTGAACACACAGACAAACGCACGTACAAACAGACACACCTGTACACACACACACACACACACACACACACACACACACACACACACACACACACAACTTTCAAGAAGTCAAAGAGAAAAAAGACCATACACACACACACACACACACGATAACATCTTCTCAAATCTTATCCACATCCTCTAGCTAGCACACAACACTGTGTACATCCTTGTATAGCATGCAGAGGGCAGTTAGCAACACCCCATCACTACAATAAAACACACGACTCTTAGTTCTAATCAAATGATCACCTGCACGTGCAGACCCTACGAGGAACTCTTCAGCCTTAGGTTTGAAGAAGTCGGAGAAAAACGTCTGCCCTGTCATCACATGTCAATTGGTACGTTTACTTATTTACCGCATCTGATAACGGCCAAGGATTCCTCCGTACAGGGACCAACATGGCCGCACGGCACTGCACCTGGTGATCACCCACTGGCCCTACATCCTTAACAGCTGGCCCAAGCCCCGCACCAAGTTTGAGACGGCTGTGAGCGCCATGCAGCGGAGGGCCGAGGCCTGCCTGGAAACGCTCTGCCAACACGGAGTCAACATCCACGCCGAGGTGATTTAGTTAGATAGATAAAGATAAAACTGCATTAATCCCGCATCGGGGAAATTCACTTGTCACAGCAGCCATATGAAATAGAACACATAAACGACATAAATATACTATATACATAAAATACACTATACATCCTCCAAATATACCAAAACAAATATACCCATGGATTGTTATTGCACTAGAAAAATAAAATGCATTCGATATGAATAGATAGTAATAGATAGAGACACGCCACTCAATCAATATACTATCTACCACCTACTGGTGTTTTGGAATCAATTATCTTTTACCTGTTGCATCTAATTGATATCAACTTGTATAACACTTTAAGAGCTTATCACACAATCTTAGCAACGTATTATACTCTGCTTATTTATTCCATCTCAACATTCACTCCCCCCAAAAAAAACCACGAATATTACAATCTTACACAGAAAGGTTTGTTGTAGTTGTGCACGTCACCACTGGCCCTTCGTTGGACTAACGCAGCCGTGTGCCTGCGGTGGTCTCCGTCCTGCAGGTGGAGCGCGACAGCCGGCAGACCGCCGTCCACCTGGCCGTGCGTTACTCCGCCCTCCCCGCCCTCGACATCCTGGCCAGGCACGGGGCGCGGGTCGACGTCGCCGACCGTACCGGCATGACGCCACTGCACATGGCGTGCGGGACCCTCGGCCGGGACCTCGCCGTCCGTCTGATCAACCTCGGGGCGGACCTCAACCGGGTCGGTGGCCTTTGCTACGACCTTCGCCCTCGCCGCTCAAGGCTTATAGTTATATTCAAAAAAGGGGGAAATGGTGACTAGGGGAACGCCTTCCTGTTATCACTTTTTTATGTTGGACTTCTGCTTTTCATGCCTCTTTTGCTTTCCCCTTTCCATCGTATACTGGGACTACTTTTTCAACTATTACTCAGGCTTGTTATTAAAAAGCGCATAAACAATGCAATTAATAAGAAAGAATTCTTCGTCTCGACTCAAGGTGGTGACCAATTCGGGAAACACACCCCTGCACATGGCTGCCATGGCCGTGGCCACGCGAGGCCCCCGGACCCTGGAGGCCGACCTGGGCTGCGTGGCCGAGCTCCTGGCCCGGGGCGCCGACCCAGACGCCGTCAACAAGACGGGCCGGACGGCGCTGCACGAGGCCTGCGGGGCCGGGAGGGAGGCCCTGGTGGACCTGCTGCTGGCCCACGGCGCGCAGCTCCCCAAGCAGACCCCGCGCGGGGAGAACGGCCTCTTCCTGTTCCTGGACCGCAGGCACAACGCCGGGGAGACGTCCCTGCTGGGGAAGCTCCTGTGCCTGACGCAGCCGCTGAGCCTCCACAACGGGGACGGCCTCCTGCCCGGAATGCTGCTGCTGCCGCAGTTCTCGGAGCAGAGGGACACGCTGCTGGACATGTCCCAGCGGCCCCGCAGTCTCCAGGACATCTGCAAGGGCCACCTCTACCGGACGTACGGCAGGGACCGCCGGCAGGAGCTCAGGGACGTTCTGCCGGAGAGGATTTACCACTTTGTCTTCGACTACTGGGGCAACTCGTGCAACGTCTCGTTTGTGAAAGAGGGCACGGAGGAGCCCATTGTGATCGATTTGCCCACGGTTTTCCGACATTTTTCCCTGGAAAACTAACCCAGCGTGGGATCTGGTCTCAAACTGGAACTCTGCAGCTGCATTTTACTTGAATATGAAAAAAAGACTATATTTGCACACAATCTGGACAAAATCGCATATTATGCCGATTATTATAATAAACCTTGAGCTGCTTTTGATTAAACTTGCATGGCGTTTCAGCACACAACCTGAATTACCGAGCATTCCTTCCCATGTTCTTTTACAGTTGAAACATATTTAAAACTCAGATCCTTCTCTCGTCACCCACCTTGAACTACCTCACTTTAGACAGCCATGAGTTCCCTTTTTGAAAGCACTGCTTTTTCTATTGTTTTAGTGATGGATTGAGCCTTTCGAGCACAGAACACTGGTTACCTTTAGATCCCTATGCATGATCCCTCTGGAGTGAATGTATTCCACCCCGCCAAGTATCATGCGCAGTATACCCAGTGTTTTCTCATAGTCAACAGAAGCATAAGGGCCTGAAAAACAAAAGTGCAACAAGGTCGTTTTAAGTTCAACACACAGGCAGTATGAATACACATACTGTTAATGCAATGGGTTTTCAAACGTAAACAATGAAAACAGGATGTGTGTGTGTGTGTGTGTGTGAGAGTGTGTGTGTGTGAGTTGGTTAGGCTCGTTATTAAATACTAAATATTCGTGGGATAATTACATGTGGAGTCGAGTTCCTCTTTAGGAATGCCGTTCCTTTTGGAGATCCAGTCTTTTAGGGAGCGTTCACAAAGGTGCATTTGAATGTACAGCATGAGATGGAACTGGACCTGTGGAGAAAGAGGAAAAAACAAACTAAAATCACGTTTGTTGAGAGAAATCTCAACAAAATGTTCAAAGCACTTGGAAAAGTTAACTCAAAATAAAATACGATGGGCCACGGTTGGAATGAACCAAAAGTTGACCATCTTTGCTGGAAGAGGCCTTTCGCTTATTTTTACTGGGAATCGGCAGACTTAATAACGAAGGGTTAATACTACAGCAGGGACCAAGATTCAAACCTGCGCACCTACAGTGGAAACCCTTGACAAACACTTAGGATCACCACTCAGCCATTAGAACCTCTAGTCTATTACACCTAAAACTCATTGGTTATAACTGGCTTATTCACTTTAATGCTCCCTTGAATTATCTGTCATGTTCCTCTGGGGTTCCCTACCCTACGCACTTTTGTATTTTTTATTATTATGCCACTCATATTGTATTTATCTCTTTATTGTAAGGTGACCACGACCATGAATATCTTGAAAGGCGCCCTCGAATAAAATGTAAATTATAATTTCTATTTTTATTATTATTACCTCATTGGACGGCCGTTTGACAGCCCACTTCTCACTCCCCATACAGGCCATGTTGTTGGGGTTGTGGAGGTCCAGCTTGCTCCTCCTGGTCTCCTCCTCAGAGAGAGAGGAGGAGGTGCCCAGCTTCACGGCTGGGCAGACGGAACCATTCCCTGCCGGCCCTTTGCCGCCCAGGAAGACACAAGGGACGTAGTCCTCCGGGAGGCGGCGCATGGATTTGGGACACATCACCTGGAATAAATCAAGTCAATGTTCAGCCATACAATTTACCATAGATAGAATGTGCGTTGCGTTTATAGATTCTAATTGCAATGTGTATGTTAACTGAGGATCTAGGTGTGTATGGTGTACATTGTGTTGATGGCATTGAAATATTGGAGGGATGTTTTTTTGTTGTTGTTCAAGGCTATTTAGTGTTGTATGTGACGGTTGTTTGAGGGACGGAGACCGAATCCCACCTTGCCCATCCCCTCATTAAGGACCAAGGCCTTGGCAGAGAGGCTTTCACTGGTGAGGGCAGCTTCAGCTGCCGGTGCCACTGGGTCGGAGTTTGAGCGATCGGAGCTTTCAAAGACTATCGAGGAGCCAGGGCTGCTGTTGTCTGAGCTGTCCGTGCTGTGGGAACAGAGGGGAGAGCTGGTTTAGATTCCCGTGGGATGAATGCTGCATTGCGTGGCTTCATTATGTTGGCGCCATCTTCTTCTCACCCTTCTTGTAGTGGAAGGGACTCCAAAGCCGGCAGGGCTGATTTTGGTTCTGAATCTGATAGAGAAAGAATTGGGAGGTTGTCCACTTACTCTGGTAAAAGGATTCTTGAAAATAGAACGTATATCTTTTGGGAAAAACGTTCTCAAGGATTGGTTCCAAGGCACCTGCCCCCTTAACGACAACTGTCACTCATGTCAACACTTACTGAACAGAAAACGATCACTTCTGATATTAAAAGCGCACAGTTCATTTACATTTCTAGCGTCTAGCAGTGTGTCAAAGACTTTGATGCAGCTAGTGGGTGTGTAGGTAACCTCACCAGTAGCAGCAGGTTGGACGTGCTCCATCCAAGCTGTGTGATAGCCCACAATGTTTGGATGCTGGAGACTGGACAACACTTTAACTTCTCTAAGAACCTTAAGAAAGAAGTCAGGTATTAAAGCACATTCAAAATGTAAATTAAGTTATCCGTCTACTATATAACTCCTACTTTGATACTTCAAAATTATGTAATTTTTTTTTACTGCTAGATAATATACAGATATGTATTCATCCTTAAATATGGCCTGCAATGATTCTTGAACAGACACAGAAGGGATAAAACACTGTTACACAGCCCCATAGCCTGGCTTGGTTTACAACAATTAAATCACTGATGCGTTTCTGAGCATAGAGATAGAACCAATAGATGTTAATATCTCTTTGTTGAAGCTCCATGTTTCAAAACATAAAATAGATGTCTCACCTTCATGCAGTCATCCCTTGAGACATTCTTGATTAGAATTTTTTTCACAGCATAGTCCTGGCCATCAAGCTTATTTGTGACCTATAATATTCAAACACTCAATTTAAAATGATCAGAGGATACTAGTCAGTAAACCGTACCTTTTCTCTATTGATAACATGTCTTACAAGATAATAAACACTTATTAGAATCTAAAAGTTCATTATTTGCAATTATTTTGTCACTTTTTAATCATCTTTGTAAAACTTCGAACCAACCTTAAAAACTTTTCCGTATGATCCCTTTCCAAGTCTAGAGATCTCCTCGAACTCACTGAGATAGCGAGACGTCTGTGCCTGAAAAAGGCCCTCTTGAGGTCTGTAAGCAAATAGAAGGGAGTGGGACGAGTTACCACAGGAGTAATGCAAACATCCAAGATATTCATCACTGTTAGTCCTCGACGTAGGAAATCAGAGAATCGATTACCTGACTGCAAGGTTCTGGGTGTCTGCATTCAATAACCTCTGTCCCTGAAATAATAACAAGATTTAAAAAAAAAATCTGTTACACTTGAACAGAGGAATGAGTCACTGAAACAATGCGGGATGAATCTCAACTTCTAACCCATGTTTTTACTCAATGACAGAGCAGTACTGCTATGGGGTTGGATCTGCCCAATCGATTAGCCAGGATATGTTTTGAATGTTACCTGAGGGAACAGAGACGTGCTGGCAGCGTGAAGGAGCTCCGTAAAGGCCCGATTGTGTTGGAGTCTCACTGTGCTAAACTCATCGCTGATAGCCAATGGGGAGAGGAGGTTCATGGCTGCTAGGCGCTGGCCAATCACTGCGGTGGATGAGAGGAAACGTTAGGAAAACAGGAAATGTTTTTACTATTCAGCAAGTGTACTTAATCCAGAAAACAAAACTATTTAAATAATAATATATAATATTGATCAATGAGTTAAACATTGGAGAACGCACTCACTGTCACTGTCTCTCCCACAGACAGAACCCCCCACCTCCAATACACACACGCACACAGGACAACATTCTGAATAAAACTCTACTCGTGACATCAGCTGAGAAGAACTTTCAATTCCCTCCTTGCATTCTTTTTATTTTTTTTTTACCTTTAAAGAGTGAACGTGAGCGCGTGGGATCACTCTCGTACACAAAGCAGAGATGCTCCAGCAGAGAACCCAGGAGAAGGTGGTTTGGGATGGCCGAGGCAAATTCCTGGACGGAAGGATAGTGCTTCCCCGACATAACTCCACAGCTGTTGTTAGTGTCCGAAGCTGGAATCACAACAGAAAGAAAAAGTTCCCGAATCAGTAAAATATTTTCTTAACCAAGAAACATTACAGGTATTAGGAATTAGACTTTGGTGTGTATGCTTTTTAACTATACAAGCTTTACAGAGCCCACCCTGAAAAGCTGGGAGTCTTCAAATGCTTATTTCCACCCTCTGACACTGCAGTTTTGTGTCATCTTATTGTTAATACATTTTTTTTGGACTGTTTTGGGTGCTGTCAGAGTCATTCTCTGTCAGTCTCATCTTTGCGTGGTTTATAATAAGTTTAGTTAGGTTGTATAGTAATTAGAAAACCTAATAACATAATCTGGGAAAATGAGCATGTCTGGGGTCAAGACACAAAGACAGCATTCAAGGTTATTGATCTACAAAAATGCTTTAGGTGTACAAACACACTAAACTGTATTGCCAAATATTCCCTCTGTATAATAGACAACACTAAAACAATCACACATCGATTTCTTTTTGAACAAATAGAACACCAGAGGTATCTATTAACTATGCAACAAACATCTAACTAAGTACTTTTTTCTTACCTTCAGCAATAACCCTAGCTATTATCTCAACTATTTCTTTTTCCCTTAGGTCCATTGTAGTTTACGGTATTAGTTAAATAGGCTAGGACTCCAGGCACGACTAAAGATTAGGACCAAGCAAGGGAGCAAGCCCATCTTGTTTGTGCACATGGGGTGTGTGCAGTAATACTGCTTATCTGTCTACTACAGTACGGACACATAGCCCCCTTAAGGGAAATAGAGCAAATGGTGTAATGAGGTAAAAACACGTTTTCCATGTGTTTGGGGATACTGCTGTGTGTATTGCACAAAGTTGTATGTTGTATATGCGTGTAAATCCTTAAGTTTGTGTGACTCCTTTCCTCTACTCGTATACTGTAGTACCTGTGGAATACAGAGCAGTTTTTGAGTGAGCAAATGCTAGACTATATAATGAAATATGGCTAGCCAAACCTACAGAACGAAGAGTTATGAGTTGGTGACTTGGCAACATTGTATCTAAATTGAATAACCTAGACATTACAGTATCATCTCGCTGCAGAGGGCTTTTTATCAGTACCTTGACAGGTCAAATGATCAAGTTTCTGTCAGAGCCTGCCATTCCATAATGTGTCATAATTGCAAAGCCGCGACTCCGCCTACCACATCTACTAGCTAACCAAACTAAGATTATTGTCTTACTGTCAAATGAGACATCGTCATCGTCCTCTTCACTTGTCAAACTTAAGACGCTACTCTCAAGTCTGGTGGTGGTCAAATTGCGTCGAATCAATAAGTTACTCATCATTCGACTGTTACTGGAACTTTCCTCTTGTTTCAGCCCCTTCGATGTTGCACTAAACATACTAGTTTCGCTGTGTATGTCCGAAGTAACGTTAGCTAGCCAACAACGACGGAGGGACAGTTTAAATACGTATTAACGCTCCATATTTACTTTGACATAGAGGCAATCATTAGTAATAGTCAATAGGTAATGTGATACAAATGTACGTTAGTATTATTCTCCAGTAGTTTACTAATGTTGTGAGTTTGTTAACCTGTCAGCCATGTTTCTGGAGCGCGTGTGAAGGGATTGTCCAAAACGTCTAAACTGAGAGTAACGAAAAATGTTTCAGTATAATAGTTACTATATTTATATCCTTGAATAACAGTCTTGTGAATTAAATTGTTACATTTGAAAATTCTAATTATTAAACGAAAGCAATATTTATACGTGATTTAATGTAATACAATATTGTGTGCCGTCGTTTTAGTTTCTATCTAAAATGCACACAATCCCTGACTGAAGCGAAACTCAGCCCTCGGAAGCGCTTTCCTCGATATGATGAAATGTTGCATTTTTCCTTCATGTAATGAATTTTTTTGTTCTTTTTCTTTATCAAGGTCAATGATATTTCTTGGAACCCAAATTTTTTGGATGTTTTAATTCGTCATAGAAATATTAATTAAACAAGTACCATGCAACAAGTAAATTATGATATTTAAAAAATAAACAACATCGTTGTTGGCTAATATCTGCCTATATTTTTTTAAATACCAAAAAAGTATACTTAAAATTTAAAGTAGGCTATTTTTAATGAAATGGTCGGAACAAAATTACGGGGTAACTATGGTAACCTGTGCTGCGCAAATCTGTTCACATTTCACTCTCATGACCACGCAAAACAACCGAACAAGTAGCGCGCGGATATAGCCTTGTGGTGTTTACAATCATCTGGTAGTCCTCCTCGTTTTCAATGGAGCTCAACTGGGACTAATATAAATTGACTTTATGATTAAGAAGTTCATTTAACAAACAATAAGAAGTAGTGTTTTTTTCTCACCTGCACGAACTGGTTTGTATCTAAAGGAGTTTGCAGAGAAGTGCAATAGTATCCTATTGCACATTTATATACCAGCTAGCACAGAGGCGTTTCATCCCAGGTTCATTATGACCGATGCATGGTATGCTCCTTTTATTTGAACCTCAGTTTTCTTCTCGCATGTTTTTAACCTAGGAATAACAACAGTACGGTTCATACCGGAACTATCTGCGATTACCAGTGATCATTTTAAGTTATTCAACCAAAAGCACTTTACAACAGAGGGTAGTGGTTCCAAACGTTCTTGATTGACTTCAGTGTTATGACCCATTAGCTCACTAATTCTGCTGTTCCGTGCACCTCCTCTCTTCCTACAGCTCTGAACCAGCCCAGGCCATCAAGGCCATTGACAAACAATCGGTGCACCAGATCTGCTCAGGACAGGTGGTGTTGACTCTGGCCACAGCTGTTAAAGAGCTTGTAGAAAACAGCATTGATGCAGGGGCCACCAGCGTTGGTAAGAGTTTAACACAATTACATGGAATAACTAATGACTATTGATACCCAGTTACCAGCATGTGCAACAGAGATATTGCTAAAGTCATTGTTGTTGCTGTAACATGGATGGTTGGTATGCTGAAGGCTACATCTATTAAGTTAAAATGTCAAAGCACAGATTAATTTAAGTTTCAAATTTGAGTGTTTGCAGTTAGGGGGAAGTCTTCCTTGATTTGACTTTCACTTTGTTGCATGCAGATGTCAAACTGAAGGAACAGGGAGTAGAACTAATAGAGGTGTCTGACAATGGCAAAGGAGTGGAAGAGGCCAACTTTGAAGGACTAAGTGAGTGGGACCTTTGACCTTTATTGCTTTCTTAATCATTGCTTCACTTAATCAAGTTTTCCGTATTTGTAAGCATAACAAAAATACTTTAAACTTCTGAGCAGCTCTGTACAGCTCATCACTTTTTTAATTTTAATTTTTTTCTTGTCGATGGGTGTACTATACTGTAGTAGTACTGTAAACTGTATTTTAAAAAATATACTGTAGTACTGTAATGCATTCTGGTGTGTCCCCACAGCTTTGAAGCACCACACCTCAAAGCTGAGGGAATTCTCTGACCTCATCCGTGTGGACACATTTGGCTTCAGAGGGGAAGCACTCAGCTCCCTCTGTGCCCTGAGGTAAACATTGTGTCCCCTCTAAGGTGCACTAGCAATACAAGCTAGAGAAAGCAGACCTGCAAATCTTAAACCTAGAGAATCTTTCTTTTCTTCTTCTCCCCTCAATCCTCTTTCTCTGATGATCTCACCCCCATTTCTCTCTCTTCGATTATTCCCTACCCACCTCCACCCCACAAACCCCCCTATCAATATCCTTCCCCCTGCAGTGACTTGAGTGTGGTGACGTGCCACGAGTCTGCCCAAGTGGGCACCAAGCTGGTGTTTGACCACAACGGCACTCTGGTCCAGAGAACCCCCCAGCCCAGACAGCCAGGCACCACGGTCACCTTACAGCAGCTTTTTGCCACCCTGCCCGTCCGACACAAAGAGTTCCAGCGCAACATTAAGAAAGTGTGTCTTCCTGTTATATGAGCTGTTATTAGACTCAAACTACTAGGTTTCTACTAAAATATGTATTTACTTTTGATGTTATTTTTTGTGTGAGATTTGGACATTATTATTTGATTAAACCTTAGTAAGCTGGTATTATATTTGCCTTTATTAACATAACCTTTTTCCCCTCATTGTTTTTACTTAATGCCAAATTTTATACTTGTTTGTGCAACATGCTGGTAGAGCCTTTGTATACATTTAAAAAAAATGATTGTATTATTGAATAAGAAATTCACATTCGCTAAATGTGATATTTTCCCTGTTTTTTTTTTTTAGGAGTATGCCAAGATGATCCATATCCTCCAGTCGTATTGCATCATCTCGGCTGGGGTGCGTATCACTTGCTCCAACCAGACAGGACAAGGCAAACGCAGCCCCATCCTGAGCACTAGTGGCAGCCAGACCATGAGAGACAGCATAGGAGCCATCTTTGGACCTAAACAGGTACACGATCACAGTATCAACCAATGATGAGACCAAAGAGAAAGATAGGACCAAATATGACTGTTGTTTTAATGTAGAAAACTTTCAAATTGGGTTGCGCTCTTTATTTATGATGGGTTGCGTGTTGGACTGTAACATATTTTAATTATTACTTTATTTAAAGTGTTTTCTTTTCCTCACTTTGTTTTGATGTTTTAATGTATTTTATTTTGCATGACTTGCCTTGTAAACAGGGCACTGCTACAAAGTAGACATGCTCTCAGTCAGTCAACCTTGTATAAATAATATATACATGTCATGTGAAAATTTCTGCACGATCATGTAACAATCTTGTTGTTTTTGTTTTGTTTTCAGCTACCAAGTCTGCTGCCATTCAAACAGGTCTCTCCTACAGAGAACATTAAGGAGGATTATGGACTGAGTGGTGCGGAACTACCCCAAGATCTCTTTACGTAAGTGAAGCCATAGTGTACACCATTCAGCTCGTTTTAGAGCCTGTCTTACACATTCGAATCAATGACTACTTACTCTCAATGCTAGCACTGAGTTAGGCATACTTGTCATAGGTGTCCTAATTGAGTGTTATCACCGTTTCTAAGATGGCGTTATTCAAAGAAACAGTCTTGAATGTGTTGATTTTTCATGTAGCATCACTGGGTTTATATCGCGAGGAGATCATGGTGTTGGGAGAAGCGCCACAGACAGACAGTTCTTTTTCATTAACAAACGACCTTGTGATCCCACTAAGGTAAAGTGCTGACATCTTTGAATGAGGATTTTAGTTGTAAACGTTTAGATTTTGGTATTTGTGGCTGCTTTGAATCTCAAGTGTTTCTGCTTTGAACAGGTGATCAAAATTGTGAATGAAGTCTACCACATGTACAACAGACATCAGTATCCGTTTGTCGCATTAAACATAGCTGTGGCTTCTGGTAAAGACAACCACTGCATTTCAACATTTTAGATTTCCCCTTTCATTTAAATACAAGTCAAATTTGATCTTAAAAATGCAGATTTTGAGAGATAACAGCACCCAAGTACAGCTTTAATTCTGAAGAAGTTTTCTGTGCTCTTGACGTGTTGTTGTTCCAGAATGTGTGGATGTGAACGTCACTCCCGACAAACGTCAGATCTTCCTCCACGAGGAGAAGTTGATGCTAGCCACCGTGAAGAGCTCTCTCATTGCTATGTACGAGACTGGGGTCAATAGAATCACCTTCAACAACATGACCTTTCCCGGCACCAGTAAGTAGCCAGTAATAAACAATCGATATTCCTGTTTTTTTCTACATACAACATAAATAAAAGACATATTTTAAATAAAAGTATTTGAATTTAAATATAATATTTTTTTGTTATTACATTGTTTGTTGTGTATTTTTGTATTTGCTAAATATGAAACATGCTTTAAACACGACTCTTCTTTTTTAATTCTGCTGTCCGTGTAGATTCCCTCAAACCTGTACAGTCGCAGTCGGAAAGATCTCAGGTGGTTCTGTGTTCCGGGGACGACCTGGAAGCGGCAGACATTTCCGACCGTGTTCTCCAGAGTCCCAAGTCATCTCCTAACCTGGGTTGCCTGAAAGCGGCTTTCTCATCAAACCAGAGCAACGACACGATGGCTAATAATGCCGCATCTCCAAGCATGGGCCCTAAACAAAAGACACTTCAGTCTTTCTTCAAGGGTTCAGAGAGCAACAACACTCGCAGCTCCTTTTCCCAGTCCCCTTTCAAATCCACAGGAATGCTTCCGGAGTGTTTCCGTGTAAGGAACTCCGTGCTGGACGGATTCCGGTACGGCAAGACAGCGGACAACGATGTCGACTCCGGATTCTCCACCACAGCGACCCCTGACAGCCTATGCGGGACCGGGTCAGAGGTGAATTCTCCAGACCTCGACGACCCCAGTGTTATAAACCAGACATTTGGGAAACCTTTAAATGAGGGGCCGCAAACCTCCACTGCAGACTTTACTAAAAGCCCAGAGGCTAAGAAAGTCAAAATGGAGGATTATCCATTTACCTCGGAGAAGAAAGCCTCCACCGCCCCAAACGCTCGTCCTAAAAAAACGCTTGGCTCCAAAGTAGACGCTCCCGTCTGCGTCCCGAAGAAAGCCGTTCACGTGCGGTTCTCCGTGCGGGAGCTGGCCGAGAGAGTGAGGAGGCTGGAGGAGCAGCGACAGAGGGAGAAGGCCAACGACAGCCTCCTCTACAGGCGCTTCAGAGCCAGGATCAGCCCCGGGGAGAACCAGAGCGCGGAGGATGAGCTGAAGAAAGAGATATGGTATGGGTTTGAAGACGCTGCATAGAGATGTATGTACTGCACAGTGCGTCCTTGTGAATAATGTTAGTGGAATACATGGCATTGGACTGATGCATTTATGGTACAGTTTTGGGAGTACGCGTTGATAGAGACAGATACCATCCTTGTATTCCTATAATTGATCATTTATATTATAAAGTGATTTTTAAGACATTGGTTGGAAATTCCAGATTTCAATTTCTGACGTGTAGTTGTAAGTATGAACGCCCATATTAGTAATTCATATTTTTAGTGTTCTAGTGTACTATTTGTTTGATGTGATCCCTCTCTTTCTCTTCTTCTTAACAGTAAGGAGACATTTAAAGACATGGAGATTATTGGGCAGTTTAACTTGGGCTTTATCATCACCAAGCTCAACTCGGACCTCTTTATGATCGACCAACATGCCACAGACGAGAAGTACAACTTTGAGATGCTTCAACAGCACACCGCGCTGCAAGGGCAGAAACTCATAGTGTAGGAAACCTCAACTATTCGCAATGAGATCATATCCTTGGATTTTTTTTAACTTATTTAGCTAAGTAAATATATTTACCTTTAGGAGTATTTCAACATATTATTGAGCATTTTAAACTACTGTCTTCATACATGTTTAGCTAGCACCGATTGTAATGGATTTATTTACGCTGTTTTCAGGCCGCAGAATCTTCACCTGACAGCAGTTAGTGAGAATGTACTGATGGAAAATCTAGAGATTTTTCAAAAGAACGGCTTTGATTTTCTTATTGATGAAGATGGTAAGAAGACCAAACCATAATTTCATTGTCTGTTTTAGAATGGCCTTTGTTTGTGCAGACTATAGTACAAAGTTTAAATAGTAATCCAGATAAAAAAAATAGCAGATGCTATGTTCTTTTTCTCCTAACTTTAAATGTAATTCAATAAAACAGTTGAAAGCTCATGACTCAGAGGTTAAAAATGAAACTGCTTAAAAAAAGATCAAAGGGACAGAATCAGCACATTCTCGGTATCTGTTTTTAATGTGTTTTCTTCCTCCACTGTTGTGTGCGTGCGTGCGTGTGTGTGTGTGTGTGTGCGTGCGTGCGTGTGTTTACAGCCCCGGTGATGGAGCGTGTTAAGCTTGTGTCCCTACCAACCAGTAAGAACTGGACATTTGGCCCCTCAGACATCGAAGAGCTTATCTTCATGTTGAGTGACAGCCCAGGAGTTATGTGCCGGCCGTCTCGCGTCAGACAGATGTTCGCTTCTAGGTCTTGTAGAAAGTCGGTTAGTGTCTGTTAATTATTACAAATCATTTACTTACCTGGAAGCATTTAAATATGTACAGATTTGAGATATTCTCGCCCTTTCTCTACTGATGACTTGGCTAACTTGTTTGAGATTTAGAGTTTGGGAGATATTTTGACACAGGATAGGATGTGAAATCAACGAGTAACGTTGTCTTGAGACAACTGCCTTACCTCTATTGCTTGTGGTTTTGTCTCCCCCTTTAGGTGATGATTGGGACTGCTCTGAGTGTTAGTGAAATGAAGAAGCTTGTGGTTCACATGGGGGAGATTGAACAACCATGGAACTGTCCTCACGGCAGACCCACCATGAGACACCTGGCCAATCTGGACATGATCTCACAAGAATGAGGATTACTGTAGACTATTGCTGGACTGTCCCTTTTTATAAAATCTGAGTTTTAAATTCTTCACAATTACAACTGGACCTTTTGTTTAGTTCTACTGAGCTAGCAGTTATCAACATTTTTGGAGTCAAGTTAATGTTCTTGTATATTACTTCATTTTGACAAAGTATTGCGCTTATGCTCTGTACATTTCTGTTCACACTACTTTTTTGTAAACCTGATTTTTTAAATAAACTAATTGGAAAACATGCATATGATCATTTCTGAATTATAATTTTTTTTATCTGGTTAGTTAGTGAAAATACATGTTTTTCTCTAGTTTGCCTATTTTATACGATATTCAAGGATCATTTTGACCCTCCAGTGGTCCCGTACCCGAAGCTTGTGTTTAGGTCGAGTCCGTTGCTATGGAGAACATGTTTACTGGAAAGGAACCTCCTAAATAAAACAACTTACAGTAGAGTAGGTTACAATGGCCAAGGGGGATAAAAAGAAAAAAACTGAGAAATCGGCATCGTTTTCGAATGTTTCCGCTGATAGTTTTACATCAGAGCCACAAATGATAGACGCAGAGTTGGGACCTGAGACCGACTTGATGACAACCTCTTTCTCGTCGCAACCTCCACCCACAGAAAAAAAATTGGAGAGAAGTTGCGATGTCAATGAATTCCGTGAGACCCCTCCCCTGTCTAACATTATTGTTCAGAGGTAAAACTTATCACTTTATATTTTGAAAAGTGAAAGGCCTTTGTTTGTTTTATTGTCCATTTATAATACTTGTCTACTTGGCTTACATTCATACTGATTCAACTAATTGAAAAGCTAGCTAAACACGTTAATTTCTCATCACTCAGGTACGAAGGAGAAAAATATAAAGAGCAATTTCACGGTGAAGGTGTGGTTTATTTTCAAGGAGGAAATGTCTACAAAGTAAGCTGGCAACATGCAACAGCATGAGACCGCACAGTCAATTCCAAGTTCATGTCATGAGATTATTTATTTTTATTTTCCCTTAGGGTATGTTTTCAGAAGGAGTTATGCAAGGTCATGGCGTGTACACATGGTCAGATGGAACAAAATATGAGGTAAACAAACAGCAACCAATAATCACGTCATCACGTTTTCAATTTCTAATCAGCATCGTATATATCAAGTCAGTGTAACCCATCAAGCCTTTTTTTAAACAGGGCCAGTTTAACTCCAATGTGCCTTCCGGCCATGGGACATACACTTGGACCGATGGGAGCTGCTACAAGGGCGAGGTGTACTACGGCATCCGCCATGGGTTTGGAACGTACACGTTTGCCGATGCCTATATATCGTACCGGGGGCAATGGCACCACGGCAAAAAACATGGAAAGGTATAGATCTAACATCAGCATCAGCATCGATGAACAAGGGTCATCTACAACTCGTTACCTTGAACTTATAATTATTCGTTTTTAGAATGACATTTATCTATTTTGTTGTATGCCTACTATTATTAGGGCACAATCTACTACAGCAAAGATGAGACATCCTGATATGATGGAGACTGGGTAGACAACATGAATGACATTTATCTATTTTGTTGTATGCCTACTATTATTAGGGCACAATCTACTACAACAAAGATGAGACATCCTGGTATGATGGAGACTGGGTAGACAACATCAGAGAGGGACGGGGGACAAGATGGTATGTGACTAATTCTGTGTAAAGACATGTTTTCACAGGACACTGTGGTGACCAAAAAAAAAGCCTGAAGCAATACCTACCAAGCAAGTCTCGTTAAGCAATACAAATTCCACAACAGAGAAGCCAGCGCACGTAACATGTAGACAGAAGGTTAAGCATTCGTAATTGTAATCTCATTTCATCCCATTTTAAAACGGGGGTGAAATGGATCCTTGTTATCTTTCCCATGCAAAAGCTACCTCTCCGGAAATATGTATGAGGGAGAGTGGAAAAAGAACCAACGCCACGGGGAAGGAAGGATGAAATGGCTGGAGCTGGGCCAGCACTACAGTGGGACGTGGGAGAACGGAGTTCAGGTATATCGAAGAAGGCTCATATTAGGGAGTTCACTTACTACAGGAGAAATATGCTTTGAGATGTATTCGTGTTTTTGTATATATATTTTTTTTTTATGTGAGGTTTTATTAAGACGTTATATTCTGGTGTTCACATTGTCAGTGGTCATATTACTGGGACAGGGTGTAACGTCTGTCCTAATTTAATGCTTTGCATGTTTTGTTGAGTACTTTTTTTTTATTTTTTTTTAAGCTACGTATGGAATAGCCTCAATTAGACAGGACGAGTCTCATTTCGCTCTTCTCGTCAGTCGCTTTCAATGTATAGCCTTTGAGGAGATTGAATACGTGTGTGTGGTCCGATGTCCTCCTGGGTGACTGTCAGCACGGACAAGGCAGTCACACCTGGTTCCTGAAGCGTGTCTCAGGCTCCCAGTACCCTCTGAGGAACGAGTACCGAGGTCGGTTCGTCCAAGGTCAGAGACACGGAGAGGGCAGCTTCTACTATGCCAGCGGAGCGGTTTACAAAGGAGAGTGGAAGAACAACAAAAAGCACGGACCAGTGAGACGAACAGTTTTACACTTAATAAATCAAAGCAAACAGTTTATAAGCTGTAGAAGAGGTTATACTTAGCTTATTTTTTTTACCACTTGCAGCCAAGTTTACACTTAATAAATAAATAGATAATCTGTTTCATTAATTTATAGAATTTACATTTCTTTTTCTTTTGTTCTTTACATGGTTATTACTGTAAACATTTCCCTCTAATGATTGGCTACGATGATAATATGTGACTTTACAGGGAAAGTTTGTTTTCAAAAATGGCCGCGTCTTTGAGGGAGAGTTTGTGGACGACCACATGGAAGAGTTCCCTTCCTTCTGCTTGGATGGCTCCAAATCTCCCGACCTGAGTGGGATAAGAACGCACACTCCTTGTCAAACACACACGTTTGTGAGAGAGTGAGAGAGTGAGAGAGTGAGAGAGAGAGAGAGAGAGAGAGAGAGAGAGAGACAGAGAGAGAGAGAGAGAGAGAGAGAGAGAGATTCTTCTTGTAGGTGTATCTTTGAGAGAGTTAAAGTTTGCGGTGTTTTCTTGTAGGTGTATCTTTTGAACGAAAGAGAGAGTTAAAGTTGTATTCTTCTTGTATGTGTATCTTTGAAAGAAAGAGAGAGTTAAAGTTGCATTCTTGTAGGTGCATCTTTGAAAGAAAGAGAGAGTTAAAGTTGTATTCTGTAGGTGTATCTCCAAGAAGAACCTTGGCCGGGGATTCGGCCACGCTTGGTCCTGACATGGTTTTGGAAATTGACTCTCTGTTGGAGAAAATATCCGAGCACCAAAGAGACACAGAGCACAAACAGGTTTGGGTTTCTGCCAACAAATCAACATTGGAATTCATGTAATAAATTCTGACAATCCTAGATTAGCCATACCAGTTCTGGCAGAAATAGAATCACTCCCAATTCAGCTCTACATGTATGTCTTAAATGTATTTGTGTTTGTACAACTCTGTACAATGTGCAATGTTTATGTGTCATTGTACAAACAAGTGTGTGGACTGTTTGTGTATTTGAATGTGTGTGTGCGTGCAAACCAGGTGGAGTTTGCGGTGCTGAGGCACATTGCGGAGCTCAGGTCCATCTACAGTTTCTACAGCAGCCTGGGTCACGGCCAGTCACCGGACAACACCTTCCTGCTCTCTCGGCTGCAGTTCTGGCGCCTCCTGAAGGACTGTGGCGTCCACCATCACGGCGTCACACTGGCTCAGATCGACCGGTTTGTCTCCGGTGAGCGGGCGGCCAGACATTAAATACGGACTAGAGCGCCGCTTACCAGTGGTTAGGATAAGGAAACCAGCCGAAGTGATGTACGATAAGACAAAGTGACCTTCATGCTGGTCAAACCACCGTGTCCAATGAGTGTCGACACACTGTGTTGGTTGGGCTAAGATAAGGGCTGGGTGTGTGTGTGTGTGTGTGTGTGTGTGTGTGTGTGTGTGTGTGTGTGTGTGTGTGTGTGTGTGTGTGTGTGTGTGTGTGTGTGTGCGTGCACGCCTGGACACCTATTGGTTGACTCGATGGTAATAAGGGGAGGTCCATAGTTATTGACTGGTGCTGACGCTCGCTGCCGGTGTGCATTTGAGCTCCATTTATTAATGTACATTTTTCATGGCAATAAATGCGATTCTGTTCTATTCTATTCTGTGTTAATGTACTTGTATTTCTCTGCACGTGTCCAGAGATCCTGTGTCCTTCAGAGGACGTGTCTCCAGAGGAGGTCCACTCCCCGTTCAGCACCATGCTCCTCCGCAGGTTCCTGAGCTGCATAGTGACACTGGCCTACTACACCTACCACAAAGAAATAGAGTGAGTAGAATACACACAACACATAGACATAGCATGAGAAAACATCCCATAGTGACACTGGCCTACTACACCTACCACAAAGAAATAGAGTGAGTAGAATACACACAACACATAGACATAGCATGAGAAAACATCCCATAGTGACCCTGGCCTACTACACCTACCACAAAGAAATAGAGTGAGTAGAATACACACAACACATAGACATAGCATGAGAAAACATCCCATAGTAACCCTGGCCTACCACACCTACCACAAAGAAATAGAGTGAGTAGAATACACACAACACATAGACATAGCATGAGAAAACATCCCATAGTGACCCTGGCCTACTACACCTACCACAAAGAAATAGAGTGAGTAGAATACACACAACACATAGACATAGCATGAGAAAACATCCCATAGTGACCCTGGCCTACCACACCTACCACAAAGAAATAGAGTGAGTAGAATACACACAACACATAGACATAGTGTGATAGAACATAGCACAGAGAGAGGGTACATTCTGACACTATTACAAAGGCAGTGTCAGAATATACAGAAGCAGCCACCTGTCAGCTGTGTAACATTTTCATTTCAAATCCTCCTGTTTTTCCTCAGGTCACCTAACAATGTCCTGGTCGCATGCTTTACCAAGCTTATGATGGACAACATCATCCCCCATGCGAAGCATGTGAAAGGTATATGCCTCCAGCAACAAACGTTTTCCTTTGCTACCCCTAACCATCTTACATTTAATAGATTTGATCAAAACAAATGTAATACTTTGAGTGTGTCAGTGTGCACATTCGCACACAAACATGACGCCTGTTTCCCCCACAGCCACCTCCCTTCTACTGAAAGGATCATGTGCACTTTTGTGTGTCGCTCTGCTTGTCTCCCCCCCCCCCCCCTTCCTCTCCTTGCAGGGCGTCTGTTTTCCAACCGGCTCCGTGGCACCGTCGCTGTGAACTACATCGAGCGGTGCTGGGAGATCTACCGGGCTTTCTGTAGGCCCAGCCCGGCTCCTCTGTGTGACCACACCATGACCTGCAGACACTTTGTGTGGATGTGCAAGGTGGCCTTCTTACAGAGGCAATAGGCAGAGAATCATTTCATGGCGGTGGCATTTTCAATTCGAAACGGCGTTTCTTCGTGACTAAACACAAGTTTAGGGATCACAGTGTGTTCCATGTAGCTGCACTAGTTCAAACAGCTTCTCTAAAAGGAAGTGTTTTAGAGTGGTTTGAAAACGGTAACAATAACGTGTGACCTTGCACGTAGAGACAGATGAAATGTCAGCCTTCTTACAGAGACCGAGGCCGTAGGGAGATTTAATGAGCGAGATGGTGTGGCGGTCAAGGGGCAAGAGCAGCGACACAGGGAACGTTTCATGCTAGTCATAAATATGCATTTAGGACGATGACCATCCCCTAAACTCAAGCAACCCTTGCTTTTAACCGTAACACTAGCATCTGTGATCTCTGCGAGAGCAAGTGAGTATGATAGCGATTGTTTTCTAGGTAGAAATAAGTAGGACGCCGCGACGCCAGTGTACAGTCGGACGCCAGACGTGGGTTCGTGTGTGTTTGGGTGCCCCGTGCAGGATCTGGTCCTTGTGGATGCTGAGCTGACGTCAGGGAAAGTGCTGGAGGTCATCTTGGGAGAGAACGGTGCCACGCCTGAGCTCTCCAGCAGTAACCTGAACCTGGAGGTCTCACTTCCCTCACTAATTCACGTCTCATTTATACATAAAGGCATTTATCATGCAGCAGTAGTGTACCTTTGTTATTTCTCAATACCAATACAATAGGAAGCAGTTTCTATAACACTTATAGAAAAAAGTAATATGATGTGCCATATTTAAAAGTCCTTCATTTAACTTTTTCTTTTTTAAGTGTCTGAGCCCATAAATAAATAAAAGTTTTCGGGGGATGTGAATCAAAAAAAATATCTGGTCTCACCAGATGACCTTTTTGGAGTTCTTTGAGGCGTTGCTGGGCTGCGCTGAGGTCAAAGGTTGCGGGGCCGGCCGGACCAATCAGGAGGGCCCTGTGATGCCCAGCCCCAGGCCCCAGGGGCCAAACGTCAGCAGGAGGGTGTCCCCTGTAGAGGGCAGCAGAGAGAGCCCCCAGACTTACACACGGCCGCCCTCACTCATGGTCAGTCAGTATGCCGCTTCTATATCGCCCCCTTCTGGCCAGTTAAAAAACTAAAACTAAAAACCTACTCTTGATTATTTTAGCGTTTTTAAAGTAATTTGAACTTGGACGTTCTCGGCATGCATAGTATCATGTGTAGCAAGCATTATTAGCATATGAGAACTGGTTTCCTGGGTATGCTAGAAATCTTTTGATTGATGATACAATGTGTCTTAACACCATCGTAGCCTGCAACTACAGCGAAATCCTCCAACCATAACATCTCGTCAGATATGTCAAGCCTCAAGTCAGTGGAGGTTGGTCAAACACAACGTGAACAGAAACCCTGTGATTTAATGCAGATGGTCAAATAAAGATCTAGATTTAAAGACTATATACACGTATATACAGTACCAGTCAAAAGTTTGGACACACTTCCTCATTCAAATCAATGGGAAAGTGTGTCCACATTTTTGACTGGTACTATATATATACACACACAGTATAGATATATGGATCTGAAATGTGTAAAGGTGTCAAGCTATGCAATCCATTGTTTATTTCTCGTTCTGTATAGATTGGTAAGTCTAAAAACCCTCTTCAGATGTCCACATCTGAAGACATGGAAACCAAACACAGTCCTCAGTCGGTAGCCAACGTCAAGTCTCAGACAGGAGGTGTGTGTGTGTGTGTGTGTGTGTGTGTGTGTGTGTGTGTGTGTGTTCCTCGTCATCCACTGTGCACGCAGTCATATCCGCATATGTTGTGCAGTAACAATTTAACTGAACACTTGGACCAAAGGTTTCATTAGAACTTTGTGTGTGTGTGTGTGTGTGTGTGTGTGTGTGTGTGTTCTCTCAGGTATGGACAGTCGCTCCTCGGATACGGGAGAGCGACACGAGGAGGACTCGGTTGCCGTGGCCACGGCGAGCCCTGTGTCGATGCTGGAGGCTAAACTATCCAACCAAACTCTCTGCCCCCCTAGCACAGGTACCCTTTAATATTACCCCTACACATATCTAGTGTTTCTATGGAGATCTGTACATAGAATAAGATAGGATAGAGACAAAAATAATCACGAAAAAAAATAGGGGAAGTTATTTCATTCAACGTGTTATGGAAGAAATGAAGCTCTCTCTTCCCTGCCCAGAGCCCGCAGAGGAGAGAGGTATGGAGGGGAAGCCAGCAGGCCCCGAAGCCTCTCTGGAGAGCGAGCTGGACTTATGGATCCAGAGAACGCACCAGTTCTTCACCAAGACTTTCTTCCCTGCCTTCGAGTACAACCTGCTGTTGAAGAGGGAGATGGAGGAGGGGAGGCTCCGTGAAGAGGCGTGGTCTCGCATCGCCCTGGCTAAGGCCACGGAGGCGGCGAGGTAGGATTCCAAAACCCCTCGCGTCACCATCGCTCTCCCGCGGCGCGCCTAAAAGCCGCCTGGAAGAACCGCCCGGCTCACTGATTTCTCAAAGGTTTTATGTTTTTGTGATCAAGACACTTGAGTTTTGAGTCACAAGAGGGGTTACGTAGGGTGACACACGCCGTCTGCCATCCCATTCAATTCCTCTTTTTTTTTAAACCCATGAAATAGTCATGCACGATCCGACAGAAGGGCTCTGTTCAATCCGATCCAACCTCCCTTTGTCTTGCAGACTGAGAGAGCAGTGGGAGGCTGAGGAGGAGGAGAGGCGGAGAGAGGAAGAGGAGGACGAGGAAGTAGATCGAGCAGACGGACAGGAAGAGGACGGCAACACATCCCCAGTGTTCCAAACCCCGGTGGCCTCCGCCACCTCCGTTGTCGGTGGCGCCAAACAACCTCCTACCACAGCAGCCAAGAAGAAGAAGAAATAGACCTGGGGCTTAGTTTAGTTACTACACATAGGCACTCAATCAAGGCTGTTTCTCTAAATGCAGACAAATAATATATATAATAATATATCTGAAGTCCAACTAAGCGTTGTCATAGCACCTTCAATAACCTGAATAATAAAAACTATGAGGTAAAAAAAAAAAAAAGGAAAATAAGATGTAGTCATTTTATTTATGGCCAACTTGAAAACAATGGCTTTTAATTTCTTTAAGATGAATTTGCAATACGAAACATTTCTTTTTTACTTAACACATGTAAGAATCACAATATATTCCATGGAACTGCACTAGTTACAATTTCCCACTATAGAGTAGCATGAAAACAGTAAAAAGAACGTGTAACCTGAGAAAGATGAAATACTAATGAGACAAAGATTTAGATCTTTTCAGTATAAACTTTCTGAAACATCACTCGGCAAAATGGAAAGGAAAGTTGGTAGAAAATATGTACACAAATGAGGTATACATCAATCTAGACTCTAGAGGCACCACCTCTGAAGGTGAGGGATAGCAGGAGCTTAAACCTGTGGGGTCTGTGAACTAAACACATAGGGAACCCTGGCACAGGCAAGAGAGAAAAACCCTGAGTGGCCAGCGTCCACAAATAAAATCAGCAATTCAACCATTTCCCATCTGGAGCGATATGAAAACGGAAAAAAATAACATGCAACATTAGACAGAGAGAAATGCTTAAAAGAGAGAAAGATTTGAATCTTTTTATTATAAACTTTCGGAAACATCACTAGATGAAAAGGAAAGGAAAGTCGGTGGAAAATATGTACACCAATGAGTTCTAACTCCATCCAGGCAGAAGCACCCTCAATTTCCTCTTTGTATTACATTGAGGCAGAGGCTCCACCCATCTCTTCTTTGTTGACATGTATTTGTATTACATTGAGGCAGAGGCTCCACCCATCTCTTCTTTGTAGACATGTATTTGTATTACATTGAGGCAGAGGCTCCACCCATCTCTTATTTGTAGACATGTATTTGTATTACATTGAGGCAGAGGCTCCACCTATCTCTTCTTTGTTGACACACAGCTCTTCTATCTGTGTGAGGGCGGTGTGAAGACCATTAAGTCACTGGGACAGACGGACTGGCGTATCCTGTCCTTGGGGTCAGGGGTGAAGAGGAGAAGGTCACTCAGTGCCGTTGGCTGGTTGTGATAGTTGAGAGGAGAAAACAAATTGAGTTGTTAACACACGAAGCTCAGTCCACGAGGAGATAAATACGTTGATGTTTCAGCAAAGGGTTTGTGAGTTTTTGCAGTAGAATTGTTGACTGAAAAGAGGTGAGGAAAAGAAAGTGAGGGATAGAAGGAGCTTAAACCTGTGGGGTCAGTGAAGAAAACACGTGGGGAACCCTGTGGGACGCTGTAACAGGAGAGAAAGAAAAAGAAAAAAAAAAAAAAACAGACCTTAGAAAACAACAGCGTTACTATTCACCACCACACAAAGTAGTACTTAACAAAACACCGGCTAGAGATCTCATGAGTCTAGGCGTCTACAACTCGAGATGAACACATCCAGGCAATTAGCTCGATAACTTGTTAGCTCATTACGCAAAGCCAAAGAGGTAAGGTAGGTGTGTGTGTGTGTGTGTGTGTGTGTGTGTGTGTGTGTGTGTGTGTGTTTACCTGAGGGAGTCATCAGGACTTCCTCCTCCGTCAGCAGGACCCCAGGCTGAGCGAGGGGACTATCCATCTCCACGTCCGTCACCATGGGCGACGACGTCTCCGGGGCGACGGTCTCCCGGGGGGACAGGCTGCACCTGGCCGAGGGCTGGAGGTAGCGCTCAAAGTCCAACCCCGGGACTCCCTAAAGATGGAAGATTGTTTTCTCCGAGTCAGCCACCAGTTAGTCCTCAACTAAACAATTCAGGCTGTTGTTTTGAAATCGACGGTACACGCCTTTAGTACCACTGAGAGAATGATAAACTACAAAGTGGCCAAGCGAAAAAATACAACCGGGTCAAAGAATTCGATTCATAAAAGGCACTTAATAGTTAACCCCCGGGTGAATCAAAAAGAGATGCAATTGTAATTGGCGACTGACAAAACGACTGGCACTTACCTCGGTAAAGGAGGTGTCTGGAGTAGCAGCCATTGACTCCTCCAGGTCGCAGTCCGACTCAGCGGGCGCCAGCTGGACCGCAGGGGGGGAGGAGAGGGCAGGCAGGGTGGGCTGGGCGCCCGCAGGCCTGGCAGGGGGGGCGCGGGCCGGGCACGGGGACAGGGAGAAGCTCAGCGCCAGGGACCGGGCGGGGGAGGAGGAGGGCTCTGACAGACGGCCGGATGGAGAGGGGGGGGGGGCGGGCGTCGGGGACAGACTCCTCTCCTACGGCCGGGTCCGGCGCGGCGGCACGTTCCGATTGGCTGGCTTCGGCGCCGGCCGAGAAGCGGGGGGGGGTTCCGCTGCGGGGGGGCTGGTGAGGGGCGCGAGGCGGAGATCTGGGACCGGGGGCAGGGGCGCCGGGGATTACGGAAAGGCGGAGGCCGGACGAGGCGTGGTGCGCGGCCACAGAGCGCCGTGCCCGGCCCGGAGTGGTGACCTTGGCCAGGGAGCTGGGAGAGGGCCGGGGCAGAGCGGCGGCATGAAGACGACTGGACTTCCTCATCGAACCTGGAGGAGGAGGAGGAAGAGGAGGAAGAGGCTCCATTACTTCTGATGAAGTGTTTCTACAGCGACTAGATTCTGTGCAGCCAACAACCAATAGTTGGACGCCTCATCTTTCTCTGACCAATGAGTGCATCCTTCCATGACGTTGCCACGTTACGTTGAACCAAGTATTAAACCCTGTTAGACTGTTGTGTGTTCTGTGTGTCTTTCCATTTATTCCTGCCCCCCCCACCCCCCCCCCCCACCCCACCCTTTGTTCTTGTTTCTTATCGGTTTACAGACTTTGGATAAAGAGAACCGACCGCCTACCTGGGAGTTTAGCAGGGCTCTCCACCTGGAAGAAGCCCCCTTGGAACACCACGTTCTCTGGCCTTGGGGCCGGGGCCTCCCCCTCAGCCTGGGGCTCAGGTTGGCCCCCCCCCTCAGCCTGGGGCTCAGGTTGGGTGTCCTCCCCAGCCCCGTCACCTGCAGCCTGGGCCGACCGCTTCTCCGCCTCGGCGGCTTCCTGCTTGGCCTTCATGGCTGCTTTGATGGCCGCCAGGCGAGACTTGGCCGCTGCATTGGTCCCGGACGGTTTTGAGACGGCCGCTGGAGGGGGTTTCTGTCGAGAAGGGAGGGGGGAGAGAGAGAGAGAGAGAGAGAGAAGGGAGGGAGAGAAAGAAGAAGGGAGGGTGGGGGGACGGAGGGGGGAGAGAGAGAGAGAAAAGAAAGAGAGAAACACCATTGAATGGACTAAAATGTGGACGTTCAATTCCAATCCCCAAACAATGGTTTTTCCATCACCGACAGACGAGGAGGTGATGGAGTCCCGTCAATTTGGAGTGTCCACTGACTTAGGAGGTCAACGAAAAGTTAGGGGGGGGGGGGTCATTGTCTACTACCATGTTTGCCGTTTACCAAGTGAAGCGTCTGAGTTTTTAGAAAAACGCTGTACAAATAAAATGTATCATTATTATTTTTCTTGTCCAAATGTGGCTAGTTTAGTTTCTATTCATTTATAGTTTCTTTTTACAGGGACAGCGCACAGTTAAAAAGTGCTTGCACCAGAGTTAGCTAACAGCTCATTTCCATCTGTTGTACTGGGGGAGTTGTCCCTAGTTGAGTGCTGCTTTGTCCTCACCTTGACCAGCTTCTTCTGTCGAGGTGGGGCACGTTTCTGTTCCTCCACCCAGCCGTTAGACTCCAGCTCTTTAAGGGCACCAAACTTCTTGTAGACGTCTTCCACCTTAAAGTCAAAAAAAAGTCAGAGGGAATTGTCCTTTTTGAACACAATAAAAAAAAAAGTACTTTTAATTTCCATATTTTCATAAAAGCTTTTACAAGTGGAAAAAGTCAACGACTATCTATTCTGTAAGTTGTATTGTTTACCAAATGAATATAAAACAGGGACCTTCAATAATAGATTATAGATGACTATAATGTGTTTGTTCTGAATTATGATACAAACATTACTATTAATATTATTATTAGCCTACATGAGCATGTCCTTTGTGGGTAATATATATATATTCAAGAATAAGTGTAAGTGTAATGCTGTTACAGATTTATATATAAGAACAAAAAAATATATATATATATTTTTTTTTTGTTATTATATATAAATCTGTAACAGCGTTACACTTATTCTTGAATGCCATTGCACGTACTGTCCCTTTAGGAGGTGCTGACCTGGTAGTACACCATATCCCAGAAGCCCTGCAGGTCAGAGCAGGTGGTGATCTTCTCCCCACGGCCCAGCTCACAGTCATCAACCAGACCGCCAAACTGACCAAACCGCTCCTTCATCAGCAGCCTGGCCTGCCCCACCGCTGTCCGCATGCAATCTCGCACTACACACACACACACACACACACACACACACACACACACACACACACACACACACACACACACACACACACACACACACACACACACACACACACACACACACACACACACACACACACACACGTAAATATAAACAGAGTTGAGTTGATGCTGTTCATATAGGTGGGCTGAAAAACATTATTCTATTTGCACGAAGGTTGATGGTATAAAGTAGGATTTATGCCCCTTCCAAAGTCCAGCGGGCAGCATCACACTCACCACTGTCAGGATCACCGTGTTAAGTAGTTGCCTTTGGCAGCCATTGTAAATGTGTAGCCATTGTTAAAAGAACTGAAAACAACCTGTATTGCTCTACTCTATGCTAGCTGTACATGTAGGTCTGTTGAACAGGTGCGTTTTGGGTGGGCACTAACAGGAAAGAAACATACTTTCTTCCGGGATGGTTTCATCTTCCACTCTGGGCTCCCAAAGGTGACAGAGACCAGTCAGCTTGCTGGTTTCACACACCATTTCGGACCTGGGATAAAAAAAAACAACAACACATTTTCAGATCTAAAATTGAAATCCATGATAGGATTCCACCCTGGTACACACTTACAACCTTGAGTGTTTGTTAATATCGAGTGCGCCTTGGAACGCCACACACCATTAAGAGTTTGTTTTTTCCTTTTCTTCTTACCTGAAGTAAGGAATGTCATGCTGAGGCTCCAAGGGGATTGGTTGAGCCGGAGCAGCCCGGACAGGAGATGGGGGAGCAGCGGAGCGGAGAGTAGACCCAGGGGTAGACAGAGCACTGAGCTCGGACTTGGCCTCCGGGTGGGCAGAGAGCAGAGGGACGGCCGGGAGGTTGAAGCTGGGGCTGGATTGAAGGAGAGACAAAAACGTTTAGTGTGGGGAAAAGAAAACTGTGAGACCTATTCAGAATCCCTCTGTAGAAACACAAAACATGGTTTAACAAAAAAAAAAATACAAAATAAAGAGACTTATACAAAACATAATTTGTACAATATTAGATGAAAGGTAATAGACTTTTTTTTTTCTTGTTAAATCATTTAATAATAAATATTCCTATATTAATAATGGTTAGAGCTCACAGAAGAGACAGAGACCTAGGTGTGAGGAAGGCCTCCGCAGAGCGGGGCGTCATGGGGGTGAGTTTGAAGGACAGGCCGGCCGGCGCCTGGAAGGTGAAGCCATCGGGGGCGAAGGACAAGGGGCCAGTGGGTGGAGCTTCAGCTGGGGGAGAAGAAGAAGAAGAAGAGGAGGAGGAGGAGGACTCCGCTGGAGGGAGAGGGTCAGCCGGGGCCGGGTCCTCCACCACCATCTCCTCCTCCTCTACCACCATCTCCTCCTCCTCCTCCTCCTTTGACGCCTTCTCAGACTCTCCTGCTGTGGGGGTTGGGCTGGCAGGGCAGTGCTGTGCCTCTGGCTTCTTGACCTCCTCTTTGGGCTCCTGCAGCAGGGACACAGCAATAACAACAGAATCAGAAGGAAAATCTACAATCTACAGACAAAAGGATTCGATTGTCCACCTTCATCAGTAGAAAAACACTGACCCATAAAACATTCTCCAACGTGTCCTCAACAGCTACAACTACATTTAAAGTTTACCTTCTGAATGGTCTCTTGCTCTGCGCTTTTACCTGAAGAGAGAAAACCGCAAACGCTGGTCACAAATGAGCAGAGGATCATTCCAGCAAACAATAACCTGCTTTCAAACCAAGCTGTAGAGACTACAATTCAACATGTTTTCCTACGTGAGCCCATTTTGAGATGTGCCTTTGGTTTAAATCAAATACCTCAAAGCCAAATAAGTCACGTTTATCCGTTGTCCAAAAGCTTACCATTGGTGTTCCTTCCACTTCCTTTAGAGGGCGCCGTCACCTGCGTCTGCGTGGCCCTGGTGCGGTTTACCCTGGCATCTGCCGAGTTACATAAAACGATATCAGAAGAACTACCAGCATCAGCAAGCACGCACCCCGACATACATTATGTAATGTAATTCGCAGTTCAAGACAAAAGCACACTGTTGTTGAAGGAAAATAATCCCCTGGTATCACTCAGACAGTGGACCTCGTATGTTTTTATAGAGCATTTGGTCTGTTTGATCTGCAGTGGTGAACAGCTGGGTGGATGATGATGATGATGACAGTGGTGAAGGTGAAAGCTGTTGACAAGTGTAGGAGAGAAGATTAGGCGTTGTTTACCTGCTGAGGGCTTCTCCTTGCTGACAGGCACTGCCCCAGCAGGAGGTCTGTTAGCTGATCTGGTGGAGAAAGCCCTGGGCGTTGGTTCAACTGGAGAACAGAGAGAGTGACAGACAGAGAAATGGAACGAGAGGATGAGAGATCTTATTAAAAGAAAAATAAAAATGTGTATGTGTGTGTCTACATCCTGTAGTACACAGTAAATGTTACATGCAAGAATGAAAGCATCATAAGCACTACATACTGGCAGTGAGCACAAGAACAAAGCTAGCAAAAATTAAACACAAAACCGCATACCCCAAAATATTTGATTTGGAAGTTGTTTGTAATGTGTGTGTGTGTGTGGTGATCGTGTAGGGACGAGAATAACAGGCTGGTTACCTATGGCAACTCTGTTCCTAATGGCAGCAGGTGCAGACGCGGCCACAGCTGTTCTGCTTCTGGTGGATCTGGCCACAGCTGGCTCCACTACAGACAACCATGAAGGACACCAATTAGAATCAAGAGAATGGGAATGGCGTTTGCCAGAGTAACAACGGTCAAAGAAACAACAATAGCTCAGTGGGAGCGTGTGTATCTGAACCCCTTTCGGAACGGCAGTCGTTTCTGACCAATGAAGCGGATTGGAATATCGGAAATAAGATGTACTGTATTGGTTTGGACGTGCTGGATTCTTGCTCCGACCAATATAATAAAAACACGTAATGTGAAAATGTATGTTTCTTCAGTTGTAGTCTTTTTCAATCAGACCTGTTACCTGATGCCTAAACTGTGGTTATCAAACACTTGTGACAAAGATATGTAATCACATACAGTTTTAAATGTTGATGTGGTTTGTTTTATGTCTGTTCTAATGTTTTAAGCTGATGTTTTCTTCTCAGCCAGGGCTCCATTGTAAAAGAGATTTTTATCTAGATGGGACTCACCTGGTTGATTAACAAAAAAAACATGACACCGATATATCTGTGATAGGAACATATTGTCTGACTGACAAAGCCTCGAATTGTTTGTATTATTATTCGTGTATCAGATAATTAAGAGGACTGACCTTGTCTTGCCATTTGAGGGATGGGTACCTGTTTAAAACACAAACGGCATAACAGCATAAACAATTTCAAAACACAGCATGTGGGACGATCCTGTAGGAGAATATTCATCGAGCAGATCATACAACTATATAAATAATTGGAATAGGGAATGGTACCTTTGGTGCCTGTTTCATAGAGCGCGTCACTCTGGAGTTCTGGGCTGTGCCTGTGGTGGCCTTTAAAGATAGGATCATATCAATGGCACAGGGCAATACATAACATTTAACAATTTGGCCTTATTAGGTAGGACAGGAAATGCTGCATATATGGAGAGTACACCACTTCCTTTCTGCTAACTTTTTACACTCAGCATCTGCCCCTTGATTTGACTGTGTGTGTATGAATAACAAGCATTACATACATACATATGAAAGTTTCTGTCATTTATTTGTCTTGTATTTAAAAATCTGTCCCTATATTAAGGAACCACTTTAATCTAAAGACATAAAAGCACATTGTAAGTTTGTTAACAAAAATGCCGCAGAAATTGCAATTGTGTTGTGGTTATCATCAATATATAAGCGAAGTCTCATGCTGTTTTCACCTTTGTTTTCGTTGTGGTGGCACGGACCTCTGGCAGAGTTGCGCTGGCATCCCGGGGTCTGTATAGGCCCACCTTAAATACACCTTTCTTCTCCTTCTCCCTCTTCTCTTTCTCCTTCTGCAATGCCTTCTTCTCTTTGAAACGAGCCAACATCTTCATTCTTTCCTCTCCTGCACAGTTTTTGTCTGATAGGAGTTTTCGTATAAAGGCAAACATATTAAGACAGTCGGACTAAGTAACTACAAACAGTAGTGAACTCATTATTTGCAAACAGCTTGAACCACTGAAACATAAAGGGGGAAATAATTGTATAGAGGGCTGATGAGTCAAGAACAGTCATTGCAGTCAGTGACTGCACGCTGTAGCTTGGCCAAGATGTCCAACTCACTTGTTGCTTGTTTTGCAATATTTGGTGCCATCTCCTGAACGGTGGACTTGTTCGCCATAATCAACGAGGCTTCGAGTGTAGAGCACTCCATCTCAGGTAGCTGGGCCAACTGTCTACGGGTATTTACGGCCCGATCGCGGTTTTCTTTTTGAGACTGAGACCTTCTACGAGACATCTTGACTCGTAGCATGTCGACACTGTTGTCCCGCTGTCTAAGATGTGCGAACCGAGACTCCATGATGATGATCCCCTATCCGAAACCTGCTGTAATAAGATCACGTTAGTCCTGCTGCAATAGATCAGCTAGATTGCGGAACGTTACTTGACTAGTGGCATTACATTTTAAAATAGTTACGTAGTACACTATATGACCAATCTAACCTCCTAACTTAGTTGTTTGTAGTACATAACATAGCTAAGGTCAATGCGTTAGGTCAGACCCAACAAATCAATAGCTAACGTTAGCTTAATGGTAATTTAGCTAGCCAGCAAACTTTTGCCAAGTTGCCTAGCGAACTGCACCTGCTAGCTAACAAATGATTTAGTCACAATTAGGTAAAAGCAGCATTTCTGTTATTTATTAGTCGATAAATAATTATTTTAAAGTTACCTGTCGCGAAATAAAGATATAATAGTGGAAGGTTTCCTCAAACTAGCAAAACTGTGTCTTCTTTCGTATTTCCTAAAAAAACATGGCGGGTTGTTTTTGAAAATTCTCTGAAAGGTATTTGATTGGTCTACAGCAAGACCGGAAGCTCCCCTTATAGGCCAGCTGTGTCATAGACGTACGAGTGGAATTGTTTTTTGTTTTGTCTGAATCTTATTTGTTTTGCTTATTTGTTTTTATAATATAGGGTTATAATATATATATATATATATATATATATATATATATATATATATATATATATATATATATATATACACAATAAAAAAACGTATTGCTTCTAAACATTGGCAAAAGGGTCGCGGAATACTGTGTAGACAAGTGTTGCACCAATAATACAAATCCTCAACTCCAATTGTTTTGTAGCTGCCAGTCTGAGCTATAGCCTTGCTCATCGTATCAGGGTAAAATGAATCAAATAGGATCTGATATGTGATGACATATGCATCAGGTAGCATATTTATAAAAAAAAACATATATATTAAAACAGTTCTTCTTTTACTTATGTCTTTGTCAACTCACAATTGTCAATTGACAACAATTTGTAGTTGTCCTTGCCTTCCATCTGTCTTAACTGTTGTACTCTAGTGTGTTGCTCTCCGTCTGAGCATTATAGTCTTATTCTTTTTATGTAAAGCGTCTTTGGGTCTTAGAAAAGTGCTATATAAATAAAATGAATTATTATAGCCTCTGGGTATTGTAGAGGGCTTCCATCTTAGGAAAAACCCACAACCAGTCTGCTGGGAAACTTGAACTTCACTTATGAAAATTGATTCACAGGTTTCTTGGCTTATTCTTGATAAATACACAGCTATAAGATCATGCAGTTAAAATACAATGAAATAATTACATACAGAAACTATTAGTGGCAGTTTGAACATTGCCCTTGAGAGGAGGAAAGGATAGAAATGGGTAACACAAACACAAATATGTAATTTCTCAATTTATTTAAAAGTTAGGGATTTTGTTACAAACAAATCATAAATCTTTTGTTGTAATGGAATTTAATTAAAAAACTATACAAACAGTTAACAGAATCAACCCCCCAAAGATGTTAGGGTTAGGTGTGTTTTTGTTTAAATGAATTCAGTGAAGATGTCAGGGGCTATTCTACAGGCAGATAACAGAAAAACACAACCTATGTACAAAGTAATAGAAGAAGAAAATAATGAAGTTCATGTACAGTACAATTTAGATTTTACACTTACTTACAAAAAAAAAAAAAATCACAATTTGTATAGGTTAAATAATAATAATTAAAAAAAATCCATGATGTGAAAAGCTCTTTTTATTATTATTTTTTTTTTACAATGCAATTATTGCATTACACAGATGCTGTCATTATAACCGGAAATGCTGACAGTTTTTAGTGTGATGAGAGCTGGGTTGACTTCCAATATCACTCTCTCTCTCTTCGTCTCAAATACTTGAACTCTCTGCGATCTCTTCAGTCCAAGAAAAAAATATTGTTGAACTGTGTCGCACAAAGCCTCTTGACTTCCTCTGTGGAGACAGTCAAAAAAGTAAGAACAAAACAGATTACAACAATATTGGACAACGGACGGATTATTTATGGTCAAACAGAGCCAATAGCAGAGATCATACACAAACCCACTGGATTGAGAGAGAGTTTGTCAATCAATCAAGTTTTTTTAGGAAGTGCCTTGAAAAGCAAAGTCTACAGGGCATAATGGCAAAAGTTGTTGTGAGAAGATAGTTGTCCCACATCACACCTACCGTTAACTTCAATCAGATTTGCATTTTTCTGGTTCAAAATAACGTAAAGCTCTCTCTGGTCAGACTTCTTGCCAACTACCCAGTAGTCTGTCATTGCTTTTACGATGATCTCTTCATCCTCGTCAATCCTGGAGCAGCAACACCGGGAAGAAAAAGAGAAAGAGCGATCTGGAAATTGTTTCACTTTGACATCATTATTTTTCTATTATATCAAATTGCATTTATTTTACTACATGTAGGTAACTGAAAATTCAGAAAGTAACAAAGCAGATGTGTTGCTATGGGAATCGAAAATGCAGTTGTATAATACACACCACTATGTAAGTACTGTGGAGAGTGTGAGCCCCCAGGAGAATGTGATGCCCACATGATCTTTGTCCCATGATTCCCCAAATAACTCGGCAGGTTGCTAAGGGTGACATTTCCATTGAGTGCATTTGTGACATAAAAAAAGGATTGATATCTGTCTTATGTGTGTGTGTGTGTGTGTGTGTGTGAGTGACACTCTACTCATTAAAAAAGTTCTCACATGAGGATAGAAAATAAACTCATTTTAAAATGCGCTTTAAAAGGTTTTGCAAAATGCATGTAAAGACAAAAATGTTATCCTTGGATTTTCCTTTTCCATTAAATGCTTTTCGAATGTTTAAAAAAATAAATAAATAAAAATAAAGATTTTTTCTTCTTTTTTTACCGTGCAAAGTCACAGTTGATGTCTCCCAGGATCTTCATGAGATCTGGATGTACGGAGGTGAGGGAGACACTGGCTGTCTTCTTCATGTGGATGGTGCTCTTCTCTGCCAAGTTCATGTGGTTGAAGTAGATGAACTTGAACTGCGGCTCCTTGTCAGGTCTAGGAGGAAACAGGAAGGATAGAAAACACATTAGTACACAAAAAAAAACAAAAGAACACAAACACAACGCAACTATGGAGATAAGGGTGTACCGTTCATAAGACTTGGAGAGAAAAAAAAAAAACGTCCAAATACTCGCAGAACCACAAAATGACATCGCTACTGATAAGGTTTGGTTATTTTGTTTTGCCACGTGGACATTTTCGACCAATCACGATGGTTAAAAATAACGGAAGACTGGTGTTATGTCACATTGCACTTCCAGTTCATTCTCTATGGTGGCCAATCTTTCCCACCAAAACGACAAGCTACCCTCTCTTTTAGGTTCTTCTTCTAAAAAAAAAAAAGACGAATTTTGCTTCAACCAATCAAACATGGCCATGTATCAACAACTGGGTGGACTGGAGGATTCCATCATGAAAGCTAAAGCGCGTTCCTTTACAGCCATTTTGTGGTCCTGTCCTCAATGTCCCCTATAGTCCCGATAGAGTCTATAGTATAGACTAAGGTAGACACTGCCTCAAGAGCCAGCTGTACCATTTTATGGATTTCCTTTTACTTATTCAGGCTGGCGGTCACTTGGATAATTAAAAGGGATCCCATCTGATTGTATAGGGCAAGAGCATCCAGTTACAGGCCTAGGCTAACCTGGTGAAGAGATACTGTTGGAAGGGGACTGGGATCAGATGATACTGGTGGTATCTCTTCTCTCAAGACATTGGAAGCCATTTTAGGGGACCTGATCACATTTGTATGGACAAACAAGCGCTCCTGGTTCCTGGCATAACTAGAACAAAATTTGAAACTGCATCTTTTATATATATATATATATATATATATATATATATATATATATATATATATATATAGATATTAGATCAATAGATAGATCGATAGATCTCTCTCTCTTATTTATATATATATATATATATATATATATATATATATAAATAAATAAATAAGAGAGAGAGATCCATCGATCTATCTATTGATCTAATATCAATATATCCATTAAAGTATGGGTTTTAAGCAACCTGTTTTAGCTATTGCACACCACTTATTCATGGTCACAACTGGTACTCGGATATCAAACAAAAACAGACAAAAAAAGTGGACTTTTCTCTGCAAAGACTCAAGTAGTCGTTCATTTGCGTCAAACTTTAAGGCCGGCAGGTCGGAGGGATTAAAAACTGACCCGGATATCCTGCGGTTGACGTTGAACTGTTCACAGATGTCAGAGGCAAGCAGGGTGAGCTGGGGTCCCACGAAGCCGTCCAATTGTTCACAAAACTCCCTCGTCAACTCCACTGAGGCTGTATGTATATATAATATAAGATAAAGAGAGAAAGAAAGAGAGAAAGAGAGAAAGAAAGAACGAACGAAAGAACGAAAGAAAGAGAGAGACAATGATAGAGACACACAGACAGCACACACCGTTAGAAAGAGCGGACTGCATTTTTAATAAGTCGATAGATGTACAATCTGTATGGTATGAGATCTGCTATGAGATCTAACATTTGCTCTTCATCAGATACGGAATATAAAGAAAATGGAGAAAAATATTTGACAAAACAAAGTATGTAGATACTCACCGCTAATCATAAAACAAACGGCTGCACTCATCGCCTAAAAGAAATAATTTGGGCGGTTGGAAATCAAACAGGTCTCAAATCAAGTAAATAAATAATTAATACACTTAATACCGGTTTATCTACCTCCCTCTTGTTCCCAGCTGTACAGGGGGAGGGTGTTTTAAGGTAGCTAGATATTCACGGCTGGCACAACAAACAGAGCAAAATGTTTGAACCTGCCCCCGGGCAACAGGTCATTGTCACAATTTCCTCCAGACAAAGCAGATTATCCACACAGTCCTCTCCCAAATTAAATACAGAATGATTTAAAAATAAATAAATAAATAAATAAAAAAAGAGATAAATAAAGCCCCCTGGTGGATTTAGTGATTAAACCGCCGGATTGTCACGAAACAGAGCAGAGGGTTTGTTCCAGGGATCTGAGAGCCCAGTGCTGTCCGATTTCACCTTGTAAACGATGAGATGCAGCTCCTCATAACTGCCGCCTGTGTTGACAAATATTCTCGGGAATCGGAATTTGGCCTCGGGATCCTTGAGATTGGCAGGTCCCGTCAAAAACCTGTCAACAGAAAACGGCGGGATTGCGAGATGAAAAGTTTGGCATCATAGTCAATGAATTGGTAAACTGGTCAAAATCAAAACGTATCTTTATTTAATAATATTTAATGTTGATATTTTAGCTTAGATCCAAACTACAACACACTTGCTTTACTTTCACAGGTTAGCCAGACACAGCACACGGACAGACAAGCCAGCCAAGAGATGCTACAGACTAGCTGACACTAATTAGCCTACGGCTTAACCGCTCCAAAAACGTTTTCTTACTAAAGATTGACCCTAGTGCTGTCTATTGATAAATGGCACACTGAAACGATGACTTTGGTCAAAATCGATTCTCCCCTTTTCGTGGGACGGAAACGGACTTAAGGTTACGTTCTCCACTGAGGCCCAGGCCAGCAGAGAGGCTAGGAGGTGTACTGTGACAACATCACAAACTCAGGGCAACACAGCCACTGTGGTTGTACTGTGGTCTAAATATCTTGGATTGCACTCTCCGACAAGAAGTTGTAACACACTTTACACACTGCATAAACGTGTGTATTTTGTATGAAGAGAGTGTAGGATTAATTGTGTTTGTGACTATGCACTATGCAGTCCTGTACATAGTGTATGTGTAACTGCCTGTCTTTATATGTAGGTATGTGTGTGTGTGTGTGTGTGTGTGTGAGAGAGAGAGAGAGAGAGAAAGAGAGAGAGAGATCTAAGGATAATGTGCAGTGTCACAGTTGTTGTCAAGTAAAAAAGACCCTCCCAAACAGCTGAGCTGCAGGAGGGGAGCACCGGGCCTTAAATCAAACACCCTGAACCCAACGATGAGAGAGGCTGGCACATGTCCCTTCCTTGGGGCTTCGCTCTCTCTATGCTCTTTGCCACTTCATGATCCTGTTAAAGCCGTGCAGCGGGCAAAGCCCCTCCCAGAGGGGAGCTGCAGGAGGGGAGCACCGGGCCTTAAATCAAACACCCTGAACCCAACGCTGAGAGAGGCCATATCAAACGACCCATGGCACACTGCGTTTTTCTCACTTCCTCGTCTCACTTCTTCACACTCTTTCGTTCTCTCCTTCTCTCTCAGTTTCTCCGAGGTCCCACCCCACCCCTCCCCCCTTAGTGTCAAGTCTAGCGAGCCAGCAAAGAGCATTATTCTTAGTGGGCTAAGGCCACATGATTGTGACTCGAGGGACACACACACACACACACACACACACACACACACACACACACACACACACACACACACACACACACACACACTCCTTCCCTTCAGCATGAACAGCCAGGCTAATTGTTTAAGCACGGTTCACAGGTTTCTCCTAGCGTGTCGCTATATGCCTGTTCGACCAACTCCCCAACTGCACGTATTAAAAATTCTGACTTGGTCAGCTTGGATGGAATTTATTATAAAAATATAAATCGTACTTTATCGTGTTGTTTTGTTTAGGTGGCAGCTAATTAACCACTCAGCATTGCATAGATCTACTTCAATTCCTCCTTGCTCAAAGGCTTTACAAAGCAAGGCTCTCGCTTCACAAGCTGTGCTCCCTGGAGAGACGGGGTATTAACCCATCTCACTCTACCCAGGGAGAGCGCACTGCGTGTGGGCTGTAAACAAGCTGAACTCTGCTTGGCAGGCTGCGGACAAATCATCACGCCCTACCGAGAGAGAGGGTGTGGGGGATACGGCGTAACCAAGCTGTGCTCTCCCTTGAACAGCCACGGACCCTGAAGGGTAGGAGCCCTGCCCAGGGAAAGAGCTTCGAGTGTGGGCTGTAACCAAGCCGACTACTCCTTGCCAGCCCCGGTGCCCCAAAGGCTTTCAACAGGTCTGGAGTGGCGAACATAGAAATAGACCGAGTAGATTGGCGATAATAGTTTTCCCCACAAGGGACATTTTCGGTGTCCTTTCTTTCTTATTTAAATCATGCCAACTGACACCGGAACCAAAGTGGAACTGTGTTGTCGTCCTCGACAACAGCTATCTTGTTGTCCTTGACAACCGCGAGTC